>JAYKAV010003043.1:832833-1022258 GCA_035582835.1 Phoebastria nigripes | reverse complement strand
CGCCAGGGGAGGTTTAGATTGGACATTAGGAAAAATTTCTTTACTGAAAGAATGGTTAAGCATTGGAACAGGCTGCCCAGGGAAGTGGTGGAGTCACCATCCCTGGAGGTATTTAAAAGATGTGTAGATGAGGCACTTAGGGACATGGTTTAGTGGGGCTTGGTGGTGTTGGGTTGATGGTTGGACTTGATGATCTTAGAGGTCTTTTCCAACCTTAATGATTCTATGATTCTATGATTCTATGATACAGGCTCATGTTGCCTTGTTGGTTTTGGGATTTGTACTTTACACTAGTGTTACACCAAGATTCATTGGCAACTCTGTCTATACAAGGAATGCAGAGCAACAGTCCCTGTCCCTGGTTCTAGATCCTCTGGGAGGACTTTGGGAACATAGTTGTTGACGTCTGCAGGAGCAGGATCATGTCCTGTGACCTTACCAAGTTTCCTATGCTCCTCGTTCTCGCCTCGTTTAAAAGTCACTTATGAGACTTTACTCAAACTTTCCAAATAATTTTGCTTTTGAATATAACCAAGCCTGGGAAAATTTCTTTTCATAATGGGAAGTTTGGGAAAGTTGTATCTGTGTGGAAAAAAAATACAAGATGGTATAATGCAAGCTGTTATAAACCTTCACTCTAGCGTTTCTGTTAGCAACTGTTGCAATGAGAAAAACAAATCCAAGGAACTATTGGAAGGGGATACTTGCAGGTATGAAAGAGGAACGTCACAAGGAAGTCACTCACRGTTTTTTGTGGGTTGGGATTTGTGTAGCAAGGAACATATGTTTGTTAGACTACATGGGGAAACATTTTCACTGGATGTGACGAGCAGATGTATGCACAGTACATGGCTACCTGGGAATAAGATGAACGGGGGTCAGTGGCATGTGAGGTTTTTTCCATTCCTATGCATCTGGCTTGAATAGGCAGCTGTTAGCATGCTGGGTAACTTATAATACCGCTGGTTAGACACCAGGTAAAATTAAGGCCCCACATTTGATCTCCAAACACTAAGATGTTCAGGTTCTTAGGGCTCAACACTTTGACTAATATAAATAGCCTTGGAGATAACAGTCAGTGTTTCATCTCCACCTGGGGAAATTCGATGGTTATTTGAAGAGTCTTTTTTTCATTTTATTTTGCTTTTCTTTAGGGAGAAGGACCTAATCTTGCTGCAGCATTAATTTAATATAACTCTTTTAAAGTGGCTTCTCGCAATTTTCAGGTTTGCTTGAGATTTAAAAATGTTAAAGAAAACAGTGTGGAGCCTTTTATTCTCTTTGTCAGCATGAGAAAAAATCACTAGATTTAGAATTCTAAATGAGAAGATATATCAGGGAGAAAACAGGCCACCAGTCTAAAGAAAAAGGATGCTTACATTCTTGGAAGGACTGTGGAAAAAACTAAAAGCATTCCTCATACACAAATGCTTTAAGGCATTATGAATGGATCTTTAAAAGTTCATCTGAGTTGAATCCAGGCTTTCAAATTCCAACCTGAGGTGACTTGGATGTCTTCGTTAATGACATTTAAACAAAAATCTTTTTATGTTCTCCTAAACCAACAAGAATGGAAGAAAAAAGATTGGAAAAGTGCAATTGCAAATGCTTTTGACCCTGAAGGTCTTCAACCCTGTTTTTAAAGAAAATCTAGCCAATACTCTTCTCCAAAAGTAGTGCAATCCATGATTAAGAGAATGACAGGAGCTCCAGCAATAGTGTTTTTGTATAAATGGATGACTTTTTTGTTGTTACTATTTTCTTGCTAATTCAGACTTTCTTTTCCACCAGGACCAAATAGAGTGAAAGGAACTGAAGTTATTCTGGCCCCGCAAGCTCTCTTGCCCTAGGTTCCCACAGTGTCTAGAGGGAAGCTTGCACACTGACTGCAAAGCACTGCAAAGCCAAATGGCCCAGAAGTCCTGGGAACCCCCAGGCAGCCAACGTGCCCTCCCCTGTTCCACACAGCTGCAATGGGGATGGGGTGTGAGGTGACAAGCACAAACTCCTGCTCTTGCATTTCCAATGAAGGCAGCATGACCCCACTCATAAGCTATCAATGCAGGCCCTGAGTTCTGCTTCACCTGTCCCATCAAAACTGCTAACCTTCGCCTCTCAAAATAACTAGCGTAATCCTTTGCCACGTTGCAGCAATGTGTAAAAAGCCAATCCTCTAAAGGTTAGAAGGGGCCTGTTCATCATTTCAAGGTTTCTGTGATTGTTGCAGTGTAATCTCAGCCTGCGTACTTCTCTCTGGGAGGAAAGCTTTAGCATGGGATTTCCTGGACAGAGATGCTATGTCACCTGATTTTGATTGCCAAAGAGTCTTTATTGTTCCAGTCCTGTACTTCATTATAATGTCATAGCCAAAATCAAGTGCTCAGAGATGGGGAAAGGAGACGTGGTGTCTGAAGGAGGTGATTCTTCTCAAATCTTACTCTGCCTGCAGCTCCTCGTTAGCAGCTAGATCATATCCACCTGATGGATGGACCTGAAATGGATCTGATATGATTCAGAACTAGACTTTAACTTAACACTAAAGGTCTGACCCAAGTCTTGCACTAAACCTGCAGGAAACGGCTTGAAYATTGCAGAGCTTCAGCTGCTGGCCAAAAGCAGAAAACATGAAAGTAAAATAATATTGCTTTGCTTCCAGTTTCCTGCAGCATTCAGAGCAGTGACATGAATAGTCGACTTCCCATGGAAGAAGCCAACTAAAGCAATGAATCGGGAGTCTCTGTAGAGCACGTTCCCAGAGGGAACTGTAAACCAGCAGCAATTGGCCTTCTGGTTCGGACCCAGAAGGAATAGTGATTTTGATGAGGTTATAGCTGGATTCAATTAAAATGTTTTCTCCGTTATCTGAATCTGATATTGTCCCTCCTTTTGCCACATACCAAGAGGTCCACTGAATCCCACTAGCCCTGAATCCTTTCTGGACAGTTTGCTCAGTCGGAGGCAGGGCCTGGCAGTAGAAATGCAAGGGAATTTATTTCATTATCTTTGCCAGTATATTGCAACGCACAAACCCAGATGACAAAAAGAACTTAAAAAAAAAAAAAAAGGAGTGGTATCTCCAACATTTTCCCTTTGATTTCAGTGGATAGCATTAGTTTTGAATTCTGATYATTATTATTGTAAGACTTTGGGATATTTGCTGAAAGGTATTGACTTGAGATCCCAGAATATGGTTGCTTAGAGGCTTTTTATCAGTCCTTTTGTATCCTATTTCTTAAAAGCTTTCAAAGAACTTTGCTTTTGAAATGCCTTGAAACAAATTTCACCTTRTTCTCCTATCAGATGTATGAAAAAAGCTTCCAGAATTTAACACTTACTTACTTTATGTAATCCTCCTTGCATGTTTAACTGTATTGGGTTTATTTATTTTGTTAAGATTAAAATAAAAAGTGTTTTTAAAAATATATATTAATATAGGTGTCTCTAATTGCATGAAGGTAGAACCTAAAACCCAACAAGCTTTAGCAACCCAAAACTTCTTTTACCTGCTATTTTGTATGTGACAGTAACCAGTAGCAGATCCTTGGTGAAAGAGCATAAGACACTAGACATACATACAGTGACTGTCTCTCTGGCATCTCATCCCCAGAGTCTGGGTTGCAGCTCTCTGTGGGAGTATACACCAGGGAGATGCACAAATCTGTGCTTTATTCTGTCACCGTCATTGGGAAAGCTCTTCATTAATTTAAATTCTCTGAAGCATGCAGAGAACTGAAAGGAAGTCAATATCCTTGGAGGGATTTTCTCAGATGCACGGCATAGCTACTTCATCATACTAGGAACTGCACACTATCCTGTATTTGATARGGTACTATTAGATATGTCTTAGATATTAAACATAAGATGCATATATTATAGGCAGTTTTTTCATAGACACTAGTCTCGCACCTCCCATCCTGCCTGTTTTGCACAGGCCCAACTTTCCTCCCTCTTGAGCCCCTCACCTTAGGGAATATCCTAAGTCATATATTCAGAAGGAAGCACCAGTTGTGTGTATAACGCTAGCTATATACATGTGCAACTAACCTGGCTAATGGAGATACCTAGAGACACCAATGATAGATTTCAGGTTTCATCACAGTGATGTATTGTGGCTTTTTGTAACTTCTCTGCTTCCATCTTCAACTTTTTTCTAGAAAGCCATCRCCTCATCTGCTAAATACAGGGATTTTGACCCAGCCTCATGAAGATTGTGATATCATTTTTTCTTTTTAACACAAGACATTTTTAAAGAGAAAATGAAGGTGTGCTTGGATTACAAGCAAAATTGATTTCCTCTTAAGCATAAAGTACAAATTAAAGTGGAAATGTTTCAAAACCTGAGAAGTTTCGAAAGTGTTATTGAAGAAGCAGGGACAAAAAAAATGGAAAGCAGTGATTTTTTAAAACCATATATTACACAAAAGTTCTAAGCCAAACTTTAATAAACAAAGAATTGATTCACAATAGGGAAATGGCTGCTTTTAAGGTGAAAGTTAATGTAATAAGGATTACTGTGATATTCCTTCAATATGTAAGAACCAATCCATATTTATGGATGGACTAATTAAGGCGCTGAAAGAGAATGTCTGACAGTAAATAGAAAATAGAAAAGTAAATCAAGGAAAGTGCCTAAGAAAGGGATGTTGAATAATTAACTGGCCTGAGATTGACCCAAAATCCTTCTTATTTTGTCAGCATTGCTATTTTTATTTTTAGTGCTTCCCRTTCAAATTGTGCTAAACCCATACATGAAGTCTTCTGACAGAAAGTTCTACCAGTCCATTTTAGGATGGGATGAACAAATCCATGGAGCTGCCATTATGGCGACCTTAGATAACTAGCACTTATTTCTCCATAAATGCTGATGGGATTTTAGGTCATTGCTACTTTGTGAGCCACCTCTGAAAGAATAGTGTCCCAGTCACATACACAAACCCTGCACATGCAGGAAACGGGCATGGTAACTGCAAGCAAAGTAGCCATCTGGGCAGCTCTGAATGGTTTGCAGGTGTGAGGATGTTATTTGTCTGAGTAAGTGCAATGAGGAAGTGCAGGTGCACTTTACGTTCATTTATGTCCATGCAGTACATATACACAGCTCCAGAGACACTACCTCATTACATTGGTGAAGTTATTACATTTGAGAACAGCTCTTGAACAAAGTGCATGACCTAAGGCTAGATGTACAGAGAGATGTAAGCACCCAGGTCCTCCAAGACATCCCTTAGATGCTGCCTAACCCAAAGATTTCTCATTTCTGTTTGTTCAAAGTCTTCACAAACTAAGTTCTGCAGCTTCTCTAAATGCTGGTGCAGGGCATGTGAGCTACTGAACAGGACTAACAGGACCAGCACACTCCTGTCCAGGCATCCTTCAGGGCCTAGAGGGCTATCTCACAGCAGGACTCCCACTTTGGGCACCTCACCCAAGCTGTCCCATTCCTTACTGCTGTCACCGACAGCTGGGCTCAAACCCCAGCTACAATTAGAGCAGGCAGGGTGAGATGTTGAATCTGGGCCAAGGTGACTTTGCATTCCTGGATAAGGGTACGGGATGAGAAGCGCTCTCCCCTATTCACTGCATTTCACCTACAAGAAGAGACTGAGTTCAGACAATTCCCTTCAAGGAGCTACACATGCTGAGTAGGGTGTGGGCTCCTTCTTAGCCACACATAGACATCTGAGCCGCTGGCAGATAACACTGAGTCCACACTTGTCTGCTCAGTGTCTCTACCAGTATATGGCAGCTCCCCAATAAGGGTGTTGATTTGTAACTCTCAGTTTTTCCTAACACGTTTTATGGAGAATTGGGTGCCTAAACCAGGAAACTAGAAGCACAAGGATAAGGCTAAACAAAGTAATTTATGGGGCTCTACCTACAGATCCTTCACTGATTTCCTACCTGAAATGTTCTGAAAGCACCAATAACAGCCTGTCTGGGCTGGCTTTAGGGCAGAAGCTCTGGAGTTCATCCACAAACCCTTCCCTTAGTCACAGCGCTTCCCCATGCTGATCTTGAGCCCATTACTGGAGCCAAAAAATCTGCACTTGTCAAGGTCCATCAGCTGGTCTTGTTAAGCCAAGATCCTTGCAGAAGACCTGTTCAGAGAGAGGTCAAACAGTGCTCTCAGACAGAATCACAATATTTTGAGTTCTTTAATTCCTCCCCCATAAAACTGCACTATGCAACAGAACTGTCCAAGAAAGTTCTCCATGTTGATTTGCCCTTTGAAAAAAGGACTTAATGAGAAAATCAAGTGTCCCTTCACTGGAATTACATTTGTAAATGGAAGCACAGCACGGCAATTTGCCTCAGTAACTAATTTCTGATGTCTGTAGCTTAGACGCATCAATACTTTAGCAGCCACTGGTTTGGATAATTGGAAATAAGGGTGATTCTTTCACAGAAACTGATGTGAAGGCTGACTCAGCCTGGATTTCCACCCTGTGGGTTCATTTTCAGTGTCAAAATGAGGAAGACTTGAGGAAGTATTCTCTACCCATAAATCAGAGGAAATAATTCATTATTGAGTCCAGCCCAGGAAAAAAAAAATCTATTGCAAAAGTAAGGAGAGGTAGGGGACTGTGTTTAATTTGAGTAAAGGTTGCTCAAAGTTTGTTTAAAAAAGAAAGCTTAAACTGTTCTAGACTTTTCAACCATTACAAGTTCATTAGCGTTGCCAAGGTAGCCTGAAAACTTAAGGGTTCACAGTGTCTTAATTTGGTTATGTCTGCACACTTTTGGCAAGCTATGTTATCTCTTAGTGCCTTGCTCCGTTATCATTTATTACACACTGAGTGGAAAACATTACACAAGCTGGCAATGTGTGAAGCAGTGTGAGTCCCACTGTTTTTCAGAGCGTATATGAACTTTTCCCTCAGATTTTAGTACGTGGAAGTTCAAATCCTTATACTTCCATAGGAATTCTTTGATAGAGTGAGTTTGAGAAAACTTGCAAACCACAGACTATTTGCATTTATCTTTCTTTCTTAAAGCATAGAGAATTCCCATAAAAAAATAAGTCATTAATATTAAAATGGAGGTAATCAGCAACATAACCGCTAAGAAAACCACATTGTCAGATCATTGGGTAATACATTCAAAGTACTATAAAACTGAAACACTTTATGCTCTTACAAACCTGCCTTTTTGAAGCAGCAGACAGAAGCATACACACCAGGCTAGGTAGCAGTTACTCTATTGCAACCCTGAATACTCCTAAGAGAAGARAATTTTTCTTCCTAGTGGCAGCTTTTTTCCTTCAGGCTGTGGTTGTGACAATGTCAGCACATCTCCTGCACAGATGGAGGTGTGGAGAAGCTGGCTCCAGCATGTTCCCATTCTCCAAAGATCAAGGTATTTCAATGGGCACTTGGAGCAGCCTCAGCAAGGAGTAATGGGAACCGTCAGTTCCCTCTGTTCTCCTTTTCTAGTATTTTGTCATTCACCTCCACATGAGATCATGATTTGCAGATCTGCAGTTTGGCCTGGGGGACTCTGTCTTACTGCCTTGAAAGTTAATGAAATTTTACACATTGGCAGTTTGCATCTTTGGACTATTGAGGTCTGTAATACACAAATGCAGATTTACCCAGAGGGAGAAGGCAGCCAGAGGTCAGTGTCCTCCACACTAGCTCTCCTTGAGGCACCACGTGCTTGAGGTCACATCACAAGGAAGGGGCTGTGCTGATGAATAGTCCCCCTTATCAATAATGAAGTGACCCCCACCCTAGTACAGGTGTCCCCATACATATCAGGTGCTAGAGCAAAACATACCATCCCAACACAAATCTGCACAGTCCAGTCTCACTCTAGGATCAGAGGCCTTTTCTTATCATCCTGATGGCTCCCTCSATTTCATTTTGCCAACATTTCACAGAAGACACCTTGGTTACCATTGACATTTCAAATGTAAAACAAATGGTGTTGCAAAAGACTCAGAATAAATCACCCTTCAAATACAAGTGACATAAAATTGAGTAAGTCATGGCTGAAGAACAGGCTGCAGTAAAAAAAATTCTCTGCTCATTTTTTTTTATGAGCATTATGTGCACGAATGTCTGTAGATATATATTTGAAGTAAATGTTATTTAATGATTTCTTATTTATTTATACAGCATTCTCTTTTATATCTGCAATGAAGAGACAGTGTGTTTTCCCCTTAACTGTATCATGTTCAAGAAAGATCTGAGAGCGTGTAAGAGAACTTGCTTAATAGTCGTAGGTTTGACTCCGGCAATTTTTCAATCTGTTTGTCTCCGTCTGAGTATTTATAAAACATTAGTCATGGTAGGCTGTAGATTCAGTTCATGCATTTTTGGACCCTGCATTTTTCTAAATTCAAAACCACTTCAAATTAAGGAATAGAAGAAACAAATGTACTATTCCTTTAACACTTTCTTGTTCCTATAATCCCTGTGATTTTGCTAGCTATCACATAAGCAATACCTCCACAGAAGGTGGGGTAGGAGAAACAAGCCAAAATGCTCAGCCAAGCATAATGCATGGATAGTGAATGTTACCACCAACAAGCAGAGCAGATACTCTTTGTAGAGAAATGTAACACCATAGATGGCTGCAGGGCTCTGAATTGGTGGGGGTGAGCGCAGACTTTGCTGTAGTGAATGCTGATAAAATGTACTTAGAGCACTAGGAAAAAGTGATTTTCATACTGGATGATCTCCAGTATATCAGTGCAGGGTTTTGAAGCTCACTGAAAAGCTCTTGAAATCAGTGACCACTGCATCAAACCTGGTCATTCCGAGGGCTACTGTGGAGAAAGCTCAGTCCAGCCTGGCTGATGGCTCCCATGTGGCCCCATGTGAGTGGTCTCTGGTGCTTTTGCCAACCCATCTCTCAGGAGCAGTCCTGTCTCCATGCCCTGCTGTCTGCATTGCCCTCCTGAAACCCAGCTTCCCTGATCATTTTGGCAAAGCTCCTTAGCACAGAATTTGTTTTCCCAGCACTAACAAAGAAGGAGATGAGCAAATCTACAGGCTTTCCAGTCCTGGGACCCCACATTTCCTTCCCCTAAAATCATAAGATATGCTGCTTCTAGTATCCCAAAGGCTAGATCTCTGATCTAAATGAGTATACGTTCCATGTGCATTGCAGCATTACATTAACCCAAAAGGGATGCAACATGCGCCAAATTCCATGTGGGAGTTACAAAGTTATGCTGAAGGGAAAATGGCAATATCCAGATTCACGTAAATGTACTCAATGTTATTCAAGTCTTGCAAAAGCAGGATTCACCCTTTTCTTTTGCAAGGAGATGCTTAACAAAATCACACTCTTTGCTGAAAGTTTATATTGGGTGCATCATTGTTGCATCTCTAAAAACCAGCTCTCCTTAAGTGAAAGCGTGAATGGACAGATGCCCTAATAATAGCTTGATTTGAAGTGTAAAGTGGATTGAAGTACTCAGCATGCCATCTTCTAATCAGGAATGAAGGTTTTAATGCAAGGCTTCCTGACAATCTCAATTTTGTAGTGCTTATATAAATGACTCTGTAGATGTGTGTATGTTTTGTTAATTTACTGGGTAAAGGAATGCATTTCCTGGTGATACAAAATAGGATCTGACTACAAATGCAGCCAGGGCTACCTGCTCCTGTGAAAAATGTTAGGTGATCACATCAGAAAGCCCCCCCATTTACAGGAATACCTAGCACTCTGGAAATTATTTGTCCCACCAGAAATACAGTTGAGGATCTGTTGCCTTGAATATAATGTACAATAATCTGTGCATATACCAATGCAGGACTTCAAATGCTTGTACCCTAAAGTAACCTCCATCACTTTGAACTCTTAGGGATAGCTCGTGTAAAAGGTCCCAGGAGTTCATGTTCCCTTTGAGCTTGTGTCCTCAGGAGACAGTCAGAGGGGCAGAAAGGACTCAAGGACTTGGGAGATGTTGTTCATCTCACTCACCTTTAAACACACCTTTCCCTCCCCTCTCAAGTCCCTTCCAGAAGTCCTGTCAGGTTTAACTGACTAATATTCTGGAAGTCCTCTAAGGATGGAAGGAGCAAGGTACACGCCATATGGTCATCACATTAAAGTAACCCAAGGAAAATCAGTGGCAGCTCCACAATGTTCCTCCTGGTTAATGATTAGTCAGGAGGAGAAGTCTGACTGATCCATGAACATATCTGTAGTAATTGGGGTCATGGTACTTCCTGTAGCTAGTGCATTTTAAAAGGCCAAAGTCAGTAACCCCTGAGTAATTGGGATTGTTACTGAGCAAATGACATGCTTTGAAGCAATGACATTATATCAATTATGTGGGGTGAAATCTAGAGGTGAAAGTTTGTAGGAACAAATCAGAGCTAGAAATAAAGCTTGGGATAAACCATTACAAATTAAGTCCAAAATCCCAGATTTGGTCAGTTTATTGTTCACCAGTAACTTGAGCTCCCGAAGGGCCCCCTGGAGAAATCACTTCTGACACCCCAAGCCGTGAAGCAAAGCCACATGGCAGCAATGGCACCATTTCTGCCAACAGGAGAGGGGAAAGAGAGTGCTGCTAACCCAAACCCCTCCTCGTGGGGTGAAAGGCTGTTTTTAGTGAAGTCTGAGAGGAGCGGGGCAGGAGGGAGCACAGCTTTTGGTCAGAGCTGCACCAACCTAATGCACCTTGCCAGTCCAGGATGCCCCCCCGAGCACAGTGTTGCACTTCAACCACTCCAAAAGAGCAGTCACAAGAACAACTAGGACAAGGCGTACAGCACCAGTGGCTTACCTTCAGCTCGCTGCTGGGGGACATGCTGCATACTAGAGCAAGGAAATAATCCAGGCTTTAAAAATTAACCCTCGAAAAGAACAAGTGTGTCCCCAAGAACATAGTATTATAAAGAAAATAACCATGCACTTCCATTAAGAAATTTAATCAAACCAGCCCTGCAATGCACTATCAATATGAAACAGCATACATTCCCATTCCCAGATCCTGTTTTCCTAAATTTTTGCAGAGAGATTAAATGGTGCAAGAGCTACTTTGATAGACGACAAAAAAAAATCTGGCGTCACCTTTTTTGAAGGATTCATTATTAACTATAGCAAGGAGAGATTGCAGCAGCCAATGATTGGTTTATTCTCCCAAGTCCTATTTATAGTGAAGATGATATTGTATGGAAATTTAACTTGTATAATAACAGACACATGCTGTCTCAAAGGGTTCCAATGCACTTTGGAAATAGTACAATATTGACTCAGATATGAGCCAAACCATGCCCCTTCTGCATCTGGACGGTAGTCACCGTGGCTTTACATCACTGTTCAGATATAGCTATGTCTGAAAATGGTTTGGAGCACTGGCAAATCTATAGGGCAGTGCTTCCTACAGAGGACTGTTGCTCCAGGGCCTGATGCATTTGGGCCCCACAGCACCCTCTGTTGTGCTGCAGCAGGTGAGCGCACACTTCACCATTCCCATCTCTCACCACGACAACCAACCATTGCTCTGTGGGTAGCTACTCTACAAACTATGATTTAACTTATATGATTTAAGTTGCACAACATTTCTTGTTCAGGGTCTGCAGTGGAGCTCTTTTCCTTCATCTTATGTATTTCTCACTGTACTGGAAATTTTCAGGCAGAAGGCAGATGCCAGAGGAAAGATCACTGCATGATGTGCAGTGAAAGGAAGATGGATTATTATATACGTACATACATATAAACATAAGCACATGATGTAGGAGTAGTTTGCAGATGGATTTCTCTGCAGAGCATTCATTGTGTATAGCTCATTGGCTGACAATAGATTATTGATCTATTATACTTTGCAAGGATCTTTTTTTACTTGCATAAATTGCCCCTTCTGGCTGGGACTGAACAGAATATCCATTCTCCCCAGCGAATACAGGCTGTGCATAAAAGCAGGGTGGATCATCCTGGGTCTGTCCCTGCACTGGCCTTTCCAGGTGGCTGTGCTTTGCTGTAACCTTTGCCTCAGCAAACACATGCCCTTATGGGGTTGGTTCAGAGCAGCCCAGACATATTCCTCTTCTTTCCCCTCCTCTTTGCTGATAGATTGACCTGCTGACATTCACCTGTGAAGGAGTCAGCAAAAGACCCCTCATGTTACAAATGACCCTCACATCTTCCACCTCCCTGGGTTTTGGCATCAGAGCTGAAATAACAATGGTGAGATCTGCTTTTACACGTAGAAGGACCGACTAGAGTAAGGTCATTGTTTCCCCACTTTTCCTTAATAGAAATAGTTTGCAGGTAGTAAAAAAAGCATGTCTGAATACTTAATATTCATAAGAGGTTTAGTCTTCTTTCAACAACCTTGAATAAATGATAGAGAACGTGATAACACTGTAGTAGCAGCTTATTCTAATGATCAAAGCAGTCCATCATTGGGGAATAAATGTTCTACCTAAGCAAAAAAGTTGTTAATCTCTGAAGAAATTTATTACTTAGAAGGAAAATTCACTTAAAATCGTCCCATTAACTCTGTAAAAAGAAAGAAGGTGGTTTATATTGTATCATAGACTTTCTTACAGTCCTGCAGTATATTTAGCTGAAACAGCTTGAGTGAAAACTGGGAATAAACATTAGTTTCTGCAGTTTGAATATCACTGAGGCATTTTCCCAGCTGTACAGTGCAGTACACAGTACACCCTGTCCATAGCATTTTGCAAGCTTCTTCCCTCTGAAATGACACATAAGCTGGGAAAAGAACTGACCTTTGGTTTGATTTACATAGAGGACTGAACCATCTTCTCCACCTCAGATCCTTTGTTTTTTGACCTACCAACCCAAACAGATCCTTTTTATATTAATCAACCCTGATATCTCTCCTCCAGCTCCCCAGTGAAGTCACTACTCATCTTTCTGAGGGCAGCAAGCTCTGCAGATTTCTCGCATCCTGGCAAGTCCTTTAAGCTCCACTCCCACCTTAACAAGCATTTTAAAGCTTTTCCTTCCAGAGAATCCCCTTGCCCAAACAGTGATCCCCAAAAAGCATACACTGTCCTCAGCCTTCCAAGATACACCTCCAAATCTCCTCTTAGAAGCGAGCACCTTACAGTGTTCCAGCTACACAGTCTTGAAGCTCATCTTTTCATTCCTACTTCTATCTATTCAGGGGTGGCATCTCCTTTGGAAATGCCCCATTCCTCTATTTATGATCATGCCTGCAACACCTGGCATCAGAGTGATTTGTCCTTGTATCTCACCTAGATTTCTGTTTTCTATAGTCAGTCAGTACACTGTTTTTTTTTTTCTGATATAGACCATATTTTGTGAAGGAGAAAGCCTTACTATTGGAAAAGAATGGCAGGAGAATAATGCCTGAGATGGCTGGTGCAGATTCCTAATCGCTTGCAAAATGAAAATAAAGGTACAGTTCTGGATTTTAGTCCTCCTTATTTATTGGGACTAAACTGAATCCAATTAATTTTATACAAACAGCAAAATAATCTGCAAAATCTTAGCAAAAACTCTCTGAGCTAAGTATAGTCCTAGCCAGAAATTTTTTTTAATTAGCAAGTGGATGGTTGGATGGATGGATGGATAGGTGGATGGATGGATGAATAACATCATGCAAAAAGCTATGAACTTCTGAAAATCTACCTAAACAAAAAAGGCAGATTTCCCTCTGCTCCGATAGTGTTCTAATCCATGTTCCATGCAGCAGAAATCCCAAGCAAAATCCATGCATCCAGAACTTGCTCTTTTGTTCTTGGTATGTAGAGCACATATAACACGACCCATTCCTACTCATAGCAATATAGTAAGATACTGAAACATTGTGTGAATTAAGGACAAAATGAAATTATTCATAGTAGAGATGTACAGAATTTCCATAGTACAGAAGACACAATGCGTGGATCTTTACCACTCTTTTTCTAATCTAACCAAGCAGCTGCCATGCTATTAATTTGAACTTACAAAGTATCTTCCAGTTGATTTTTATTATGCCTATTGTTACTGATGCTGATCTAACCTCCACTGTGTTTCTCTAGGAAGAAATACAGAAAGCAAGGAGCTGATACCCATGAGAACAAAGATAAATTACTGGGAATAAATTATCCAGTTTCATGTTTCATGTTTCATCAAAGTTTATTGGAAATAATAGGAAGAACATTTATCAAAAGGTCTGGAGAACATGTGATCCTTGATTGTCAGCCTCTATTCATTTAAAGAAGATTTATCATTCTCAGGGGGATTAATACATTTTTATGGGCACTTGACTAGTTAGTCATTAATCATTGTATATTTTCTAGATCCCAACTAAACCAGAAATTGAAAAAGTAATAATTAAAAACTTTTAAATTACCTTATAGGTCTTGATTCATAGGGGCACTTGGGGACATGCCATAGTTTGTTGATTTAATAGGTTTGCTTATCTACCTGATTGGAGTTAATCACCTTTCTGAAAATCAACTGTACCTTTCAATTTCATTACATAAAAGCAAGCTGGATCCAAAGACTCAGCAAATTCACTAGTTCCTTTTCACTGACTTTACTTGACTCTCTGATGCTTTCAGTACAGCAAGTGGTGTGGCCACCCATCTCACAGACTGAGCAGTAGTCCTAGAAAATGAACAGAAAAGGCTGAGAAGGATGGATGACTTCTATACGCGGAGAGGATGAATGACCTGGGGTCTCTCTAGCTTGGAAAAGAAATAAGAATATACCTAGAGCTGCATCAGTCCTTACAGGCGCTGTTGTTAAAATGCTTCCTAAGCATCCTTCCCTGGCCCTGGTCAGAGACAGGGTACGGAGCTAGATGGACCTCACTGACCCATACAGGCTTGAATGCCTGTAGCCAGCCTTCCTGCAGAAATCCACAGGTCTGCTTCTGTACTGACCCAGGAATTAACCAAGAAACTTTCTTCTTTGCAACAAGCTTCTTGATTGATTTGTAATAAACTTTGAAGAACAATGGGAAACGATGCTGTGGTGGTTTGTTTAATTTTTTTTAATGTATTTTCTGTATTATTTCTCTATCTTTGCATGTCTTCAAAATGTGAGGGGTATTCTTCAATGTATGACTTCATTCTGTCATTATCTTCCCTGATGCTCATCCCCAGCAAACAGAAAAGAAATCAAACTTATTATTATAAACATGATATAAATGATAATCATTGCTGAAATAAAAAAAGGAAGCTGTTCAGTGCTACACATGAATAAAAGGTCCCTACTATAATTAGTTTGCAGTGTAGAGAAGAAGCTAAAATTAGCAAAAAATAAAACAGAAGAGCTCAGAAATGAACAAGAAGACACAGCATGTAATGATGCTTAGATGCCAAAATCTTTGCAGAAGGGTTTTTTCTGAGCAGAAAGAAGAGAATTGGTGCACTCCTGCATTTTGTCTAGGGATGCCAGCTGAAAGTCAATCCATCTGTTCTTTTTCACTCCTACTGGTACATGAGGAGAACAATATAGACTTCATTAGAGTCCATCTCTGTTGGAAGATACAGCTAAGAAGCTGTGCACCCAACTAGCATTAAACCTGATATAAACTTTAGGCTTTCTACAATCAGTTTTTTCATGTCAAAGCCAATTCTGGGTCAAGCAGCTTACAGTTCTCGAAGGTTCACTTGAAATTCTGGATTTCACATGCCTGTGCTTGTCAGGCCAAGGCAAATTAGAAGCTCTTTATGTMATTTTTAAAAGCCAGTTCAGAGAAAACTTCTGATTGCCCTATTGGCCACACCATACCTGACAGAGACATAAGGCAACAATGTGAAAGGAATTCCTTTCCTTTTGAGAGTTTTTTAAATATTTAATGGCCATGGACTGGATTCTCTGAACCCAAAGTGCTCTGGATCCTGTAAGAAGGAACATATAGTGGAAAATCAATGGATTTCAACTTTGTACAAGTAATTGCCCTTATTATTTTCCAGTTCAATTGCTCTGCTTGATTGCAATTGCAAGACACACACCACTTAGTAGCCTTGCTGGCATTACAAAGAGCCATCTTTTGGACTGCTTTTTTGATTAATCACATTTACATGCTGAAGTCTAAAGCCAGTTAAAGATTTTCTAAGGAAATACATCTTTCTGTCAGAAAATGTGCCAGATTAAATTTCTTTCATGGGAACACATTGATTTCAGTAAAACTGAGCATCAAAAATGGAAATGGAGCATGGGACATCTTGTACAATAATAAACCAAATGATGCAAAATGTAAATTTAGAGATAATATTGGAAAAGCTGAGATCCAAAGGAATAGATTTTCAAAAATGCTGTTCCTTGATGAAAGATTCAAGATAAAAAGATGTCAAAATTTCAGAGCTTCTCATGAAGTACACATCTACTCCCTTTTAGCTCTCTTGAGTGTAGAGTTTATCAAGTCTCAATGCCATTAAAGTTCCTACATTCACTACCATCCTCACACTACTTGGGGTTGTTGGATAAGCAGAGCCACTGCAAATAAAACACTGGTACCCTGGAGTGAGCCACATAAATGAACTGGACTCAGAAATCATTTAGCTTCAAGTCAGAAACAAGGGAAATAATAGCTTAAAATATGTAAAAGATCATTGCAATATCTCTCCAGCTATCCCTTCTTTGGTCCACTTAGAGATTTAGATCCATGTTTAATAAGTATTCAAGCATGTGCTTTACTTTAAGCACAAGTAATAGTATGGAGATCTACTCATGGGCTCAGTGTGATGTGTATAATTATACCTAATTAATTGAGAAATTTATTCTAGAAGGTCTTGACAAAGACACTGTTTTCCAATGTATTTCTAAAATTCCTGGAACATCTAAGTCCCCATCTCAATGGGAGGAAGAAGGAACTACAGTTGACACAAGTACAGTTTGCTTGCTTAGAGGATCTCTTCACTAGGCTTTTTTTTAATCCCGTAACTCTCCTTTGTGAAGAGGAAAATGCAGATACTATTTTCTGTGTTCTTTAGGGTTTGTGCTTTTCTTTTAGATTCTGTATTTGTCACTAACCTTGGGTTAAACAAGAATCATTTCTGCCTACCCAAAGTCCTCACTGTGACAGCTTTACTGCCTAAGTTCTGTTCCTGTAGACGCTTGCTCTATGCTAAGCTGCTGACAGCTACAAGGAAGGAAAAGGCTCAGATCTGCAAAAGCCAGTTATTTGAAATTCTTTACATTCTCTTTTGCATAACCCTATTACACTGCTGTCAATTTTTACCAGCCTTTACTATATTTTCTTTCCAAGCAAATGTAATTTTCAAGGAATACATCCAACTGGCAAATGTGGAAAATGAAACACCCTGTCCAAAGAACAAGGTTAGCAGTGTTATGAGATTCATATATTTGCATCAATTGCCAATGTGCCACCAGCCACGATGATCTAACCACCCCCGGTCTGGGTGAACCTTAGGAGCTTTTCCATTCCTGACTTTGCTGCAAAGACGGACAGACAACACATTTTCCACTTGTGCTGGGTCCTTCTGTCATCTAGGAAGACCTTTCTCCACAAGTAACCAGAGCAACACTGCTCACCTCTTTCCAAAACACTCATCAGATAGGCAGTAATGTCGAATGGTCTAGTCCTTCTAGACATTGAGCTCAGAAGGATTTCTGCTGCTAAAGGCAGCCTCTTGAGAGAGCACTCGCATACTGCTGCACGACTGTGCTGGAACTGAATTCACATGATATAGCACTGGGAGAGTTCATCACTTGTCTCTATACTCTTGAGCCAGCCATGTCCTATATCTTTGATCGCTCAAAATATTTGGCAGTTCTCCCCCACAGGATGCTTAACAACAACGCTGCAATGGCACTTAATCGCCCTGCTGTGAATCTGGTTTGGCCACAAAGCAGTTCTGCTTCCAGCTCAAGAAGGAAATTTAAAAAGTAATGAAAAAAAGTATTTGTACATAATGAGAAACAAAACTTTAACCAGTACTTCTCCAGCTTGTAAGAAAGTTATGGTTTTAACTGGAATGATATCTTTTGTCTGCTTTTATCTATACACATTAAGATTCTAGGATCCTTTTTTCTGAGCAAGATCAGTTCTACACTTTCTGCCTCTTTAGCTTCATTAATAACATCCATGCAGTATTTTATGCTGTACTATGCAAAATCTGACAGCTTCTTCCCACAGAAATCATTTAGTCTTTCATATGTTAGGCAGAAGCATGAGCTGTCTTTCAGTGTTTGTCTTTCAGTAGTCTGCGCAACAACTATATTTCCATTTAAGATATTTCTCTCACTTAAAGCTAAGTACAGATGGAAAAATCCTCCGTTTTCTACTTATAACTGATGGACTGCTGTTGTATTTTTGCATTGCTAGAAGTGTTTATCACATACTGCCTCATGTGCAATAAAATATTATGGCATCTGAACTTTTAGCACAAACACATACAGAATATAAGTGCACAGAGTTAGAAAAGGCCTATTAGCAACTCTGATCTGTCCCCTAGGCATTGGGGGTTGTCCTAGTGGAAACCTCCTTCACTGCAGGCTAACCTAAGGGTGCAGGACCCTGGTAAAGCTAAGCCAATCTTATGGCTTATATTGCCTGCCAGAAGCTGTGTGCTCTTGGTCCCTCCTGCCCACCTCTCTGGCTCTGGTGTACATTTGACCCTATGGCAAGTCAATTTGGGAGCAAAGCTGGCATACAACTAAACCTACCGGGACGAAGCAATCCAGACGCTAGGTGATATGCTGTAGAATCTTATATCTATGGCTGACATGCCATGGACCAAGGTAACCTCCAGCGGAGTTTGAATATGGGATATTAATACACAGCCATCTCTCTTGAGATGGATGGTGCTTGCTAAAAGCAACATAAAACACTCCTACAATGTCCCTCGTCCACACAATGCAGCTGCTCCCTTTACTGTTCAGTTCTTCATGAGAAGTGTGGAGTTTAGAGAGAAGGAAATTTGAGAACTCGAATGGTGTGCCAAGGTCTCTCTGCAAACACATTCTTCCTTATAGCAATGACACTACAGCATGCAAACACCTTGAGGAAATGCAGGAGCATCAGCTGTCACAATACATAGAATCATAGAATCATAGAATCGTTTAGTTTGGAAAAAACCTTTAAGATCGTCGAGTCCAACCATTAACCTAGCACTGCCAAGTCCACCACTAAACCATGTCCCTAAGCGCCACATCTACGTGTCTTTTAAATACTTCCAGGGATGGTGACTCAACCACTTCCCCGGGCAGCCCGTTCCAATGCTTGACAACCCTTTCAGTGAAGAGGTTTTTCCTAATATCCAATCTAAACCTCCCCTGGTGCAGCTTAAGGCCATTTCCTCTCACCCTATCACTTGTTACTTGGGAAAAGAGACCGACACCCATCTCACTACAACCTCCTTTCAGGTCAATACATGGGGCACCACATCAGGAAAATTATTTGTCCAAAAATATTCAGGAAAAAAAATATTCCTGTCAACATAGCAGAGGCACAGTTCAGGGGCAGACAGGCTTTCCTTTTCAGATGGAGCCCGGGTCTCTAGGACATGACTTGAGATCCACGTTAAGTCCTTTGGCCTTGCCAGTCCCCTTCCTGTGTTATCAGTATCTTTGCAGATCAGCCTATTCTGTGTAGCAAAATCTGAATATTTTGTCAAATATTCCTGGGGAAACTGTCATTCTGTGCCCTCTCTACTGAACCTGCTCAATCATTTACACACAACAGCCCCGGTTTCAAAACAGGCTCTTACACACGGCTTAGCCACCAGAGACAGGTTTTTTATTTTGAGTTTATTTTGGCCACAGTTTATGTGTGCTTTTGTGTATTGAAAGTTACAATCCTTGGCCGAGCCATTTCACCAAATATCTTAAGGATCTGATCCATCCCTTGTTGAATGGTGGCAGAACTCCCACTGACACCATGAAAACAGGATCAAGCGCTAATCTTTTACACAAAGCATGAATGCATTTTTTTCAGCTCCTAAACCGCAAACACCACCCAGGTCACTGCATTTTTCTCCTGTGTGTTGTTTAATATTTACCCAGTGTTGGGTTTGCTATAGCTTGTATTTAAATCCTTTTAAAAAAGGAAAAAAAAGAAAGGGGAGGAGAGGAAAGGAGAGGAGAGGAGATGGACGTGCAGCTTTCATGGCTTTTTTAATGATGAGAAAAATTATGAGTTTGTCCTGACACTAATAACAATTACTGTAAAAATTATGACCAAAGAGGATGCAGACAAAACCCTGGGTTTTTTGCAAAGAAATCTGGAGGCCAGCATAAGAAGTGTCATGGAAAAGAAAGCAGGACAATATAGTGCTAAAGGGAAAAATGGGCCAGATCATATCTAAAGCAAATTAGCCCAAGTTCATTTGACTTCAGTGAAGTTATTACACTTTACCTCACTTTTGGCCCATCTACTAATTGCTCAACTTACGAATAGCAATGGGATTTGAGCTTATTATGCTTAAATGATGATGTTTACACAAATATCGGTTGGATTTTGAAAGTTAATAACGATTTGAATTCATACCTACCTTATCCAAACTGCCAGCAATTTAGCATAAATACTAAATTCTGCCTGGAAACAGAAAAAAAGAGATTAAAAGATTTACATCTTTTTAAAAGTCTCTTGGAATGGCATATAGCAAATACACCTTAAAAGGAAATAGGAATTGAGGTAGGACTGTGAACTTAGCTATAAATCCGGAGTAATTTCAGTAAAATTATTTTAAATTTTCAGCTTAAAGTCTTTCTCTGGACTTTCCAATGCATTAAAAGGAAAGATTTTTGGTTTTTTTTTAGATCTGCAGTTGTGAAAACTTGGGAAGTTGAGACTGATAGCAAATAGATGAAAGCAGCTGATTTTTCATTTTAAAAGTAGTACATTTTATTATAGCTGATGTTCAAATTACTCATCAAATAGTATTTTATTTCCTTTGCTGAATTTTCCTCTGAATTTTTAGTTTAACTAATCAAGCACCAATTGACATTTCCTGGCAAAGGATGGAAACCTTCACAGCATATAAGCAACCCATTCCAGCTGCCTGGGAGTGATATCTGCTCTACAGCATATGGGCCCATCCTGGAGCAATTACAGTCTTCTCACATCTATGGCTGTGGAGACAGTGAGAAACACCCAAGGATGCAGAATTTGCCAGTTAGTAACTTCAAAAAGTTGTGTGAGGACACTTGGAAGAGCAGCAGAGTCAAAGACAGGAAAATACCTACCAGATGGCTGTGGCTGGCAGCACGATGAGATTGCCCAACTATGTCATGTACCACACCTCCGTATCATTCTGCACTAGAGCAGGAGCTTGATTCCCTTTGACAGCCAAGTTATGGGGTTTCATTCTTGTCCTCTGTGAAATGGGCTTTCCTATCTTCATCCCACTTTGCAGCATGGCTCTGATTTTCAGCTGAGATAACTGCCCATAGTTTTTGCCCACAGTGCTGGTGGTGTTGCACAGGGGGTGATATAAGACCTGTGTGTTGTTATCATGCATGAAACACTCCATAAGGTCTCAGCACCATGAGTGTTGCTACCTGGAAAACAGAATCTGTGCAATTCCTATCCAGCTGTCATAGGCTTATTTCATCCACCAGAGAGAAATGTGACCACAGGTACATCTATGACTCTCCGAGGAGTGATGAAAGCTCCTGTCAAATGCCACCGAGTATGGCAATTGAGTGCAATTGTTCCTGGGTTCTGTAAAGTCCCAGGAATGGGACACAAGTACCTCCTATGCTACTGCCACCCACCTCACCTCTTCAGAGGACCTTTTCCAATAACCTTGTAGAAGCCATCGCACCAGGATGTCTTCCTGGCATAAAGGAAAAAGGAAGTCACTCCCTGGTATCCTTTCTTCTTCTCTTTTTCACTGTACTTTGTGGAGAGGCCAGGACCCTTCTGTGGCTTTTGAAATGCCAGCTGCTGGGCCTTTAATCAAGCACCTGGCTCTTTTCAAAATGAAAATCATAAAAACAGTTCTTGAACATCTCTTCTGCCTCTTCAAATAGAGTCTTTATGTCTATGAATGCTCTTTCATGGCTTTTTGCATTCAGACAGAAGGGCTTCCCTGGGCAGGCTATGGATGCATAGTGAAACTCAGGGTATGTTTGTGTGATGTCTGGTCACCAATGTTAGCGCTGTGTCAACTTATTTCTGAAAAGAAAGTAAGAGAAAATACCAACCCAGTCCTAAAACATAGCTGTAACCATTCTTTATATGGCACCTTAGGTCAGTACTTGTTCCTTTCATGTGTAAATTGGCAGCATTAGTGTTTGATTCTGTGATGACACCAGGAAATTCCCTAAGTATTCCCTTAGAATAAAATCAGCAGGGAGAGTGAAGGAGGCCTGCAGTGTGCTTTGAAAAAGCGAAAGCACAGCTTTGTTTTTATTTGAGCCAGTATAATAATGCACCCCAGCTCAGAAAACACTCCCCACCCTTGTTTAGACAAAAACAGAGAAGACCCAGCTTGTGTAGGAATTGCACCTGTTCAGCTGTAGCGACAGCAGGTTGGGTGGCACTTGGTCCATCCAAGCAAGACCAAGAACAAGAGTCCTTGCTCTCCTCCTCCTGGTGTGTTCCTGAAATGTCACGGGAACATGGTTCCTCCTGGTGACCCCAGCATTCCCTCCAAGAACAAAGGCACCAGAAACACGTGGCTGACCTTGGCAGGACACTGGGGTTTACTTCTTGCCTTGTTTGTCTTATGCAGGCTGTTTCCAAAGGCTTGGATTTAGTGCTGAGATCCAATGTCCTTAGGGTATTTTCTTACTGGAAGGGGAAGTTTATGTGTATTTTGGGAAAATATGTTTTGATTTAGTTTGCTTGTTCTTCAGGGTCTATTTTTTCCAAGTGTTAGAAAAATAAAATGCTGGGTTTCAAAGGGTCCTACAACTGTACCAAACACTATCCAGATGCCAGAGAGAAGAAAATATCCACTGTATGAAGCAGTCAGCTTTGGTTCACCCAGCCACAACTGCCTCAGCAGCCTTCCCCATAGCTCACTTTGTCCTCTGTGGCAGATGAATAAAATGCCTGTGGGAAATTATTTGCTGATAAGGTGATAGCACTTCTTCCTTCCAAAATATGCTTGACAGCACAGAAGGCCACTCTGACCACTGTACTTAGGTTGTTCCTGGCATTAAAAAAAAGGAGGGAGTGGGAACCTTTAAGCAGAAAGTGGCACAGCAGAGTAGGGCTCACCCCAAGCAGAAAGCAGCCCTAACAGTGAAGCGAATGCTATGGACCATTATCCTGGGAGCTGCCTGGCACACTTCTGAGGGCCCTGCCCCAATGTTCCTCTGCACAGCGATTAAAGAGAGGCAAGTGGGAGTTAGTAGCTTTGACCACCCTTAGTCACAACCACGAGCAGCATGTGACAAGCAGAGTGCTTGGGAAGGAGGAAGACCAAGCCACGTCTGTGTGCCAGGCTGCTCAGCAACATTGTGTGCTCTTCATCTTAAAATGTCCCAGGGTTGTTTAATTTCATACCAAACTTCTAAAAGCCTGGAGTCCTGATACCATGCACCCTGATCATTTTACAGAGATGGATGAAAAGCAAAGTTCACTGTGTACAACTTTCCCTGCCTGGCTCTGCAGCTCTCCACCTCCAGCTGCAAGCTCAGCAACACTAAGGCTTCAAGCACGGCAAAGCGCTGCACTGCAGCTGTGCCCAGCAACATAGCAAAGCACTTCCACTAACTTTTCCTGTCAGTCTCAGCACTTAYGCTGCTGTTGCTCCCCTCCCCATGAGAGCAGAGCTCCCACTCAACCTACGAGAGCCACCTGCTTTCCCCTCAGCAAACTGCCCATCTTCTGTCATGCATCTTCCTTATAGATAAGGTTCAGTCCCCCAGCCCTTGCTCACCCAGGTTGGTTTGCATTGTTAGGATAATGAGCTCCATTTCAGGAGGATCTTCCCTCCAGATGGATCCAAAGCATTTCACAAACTGTTACTTAATTAAGCAAGCCAAACTCAGCAGGGAAACTCTCCTTAACACTGCACAAAAAATCCCTTTTGGATGTTGGGAAGCAGATGTTTTACTGCCAGCCCAGCATGAATAATAGGGGCTATTGGTAAGGAAACTCAGACTGGGGAGGAAATATCTGAGTGTATCACAGGTACCAAGTCAGATAATTTAGGATTTCATCTAAACAAGATGCACTGTAAAAGGGAGGCTGGTTCTTTTCCTCCACTGCTCCCAGGGAGGGGATGCTCCAGACCCCCACTGAGCTCCTGGAGATGAATGTCCAGGTTCTTGCCTCCATGTTCTGAGACAGAGCAGTCAACAGGGAATAAGTTAAAATAAGTTATTAAAAGGTTTTTCTTGGTTTTCAATTTTTCATGTTCCTTATGGTCTGTCTTTTCCCCAGAGGTTAAAGCCTGGTTCTTAAAGGYCCCTAGACTTTGAGGTGGGGGGGGGGGTCAAAACCCCTGAATCCTCCATAAGATTTTTGAGACTGCAGTGCTGGAAGAAGAAAAGTATCAGCAGAAGAAAAAAATCTCTGCAGAGGTAAAATACTCTCACTCCATTGGCTTTGGTCATGGCATGCAAGTTATACAAGTGCAGGATGTGTCCTCAGATTCTCTTCTGACTAATTCTTTGACTTTGCTTACCAAACACTCTGCTCTTACCTAATGTAATTACACAGACAAAGCCTGCCTGGACGCATGCCCGCGTTCAGGAAAGCCATGGAATCCACCAGATGGGAAAACTAGAGGACAGCATAGGCCAAAATGTCCACCTACCTCTCGCATGGCCATGTCTCCCACCGCTCCCCATGGGACTGCCACACAGGAAATGCTGGCCAGGAAGACTGGATTGAGGTCCCTCCTACAACATCAAATGCCAGGAGGGCAGCAAGAGTACTATAAGGCAGAGTACAGAGATTAGCTACCCTTATAACACTGAGGAAACCCTCACCCAAACTGTCCCTGCCCCAAAAACCTGGTGTGGAGGCAGGTCAGGAAGAATGATGGCCACCAGAGGCCAGCTATGGAGATAACCAAGGACTTTTTACCTGTGCCATGAGGTCAAGGACAAGTGGAGGTTGCTGCAATTTCCCTGTCTAGGAGGAGTTACAACACTGACAGTGCCAAACTGAAACAAGGCTCCTTTCATGCGAGGATAGGGCTTTACCAATCATGCTTGTATCTGATCGTGTTCCACTTCACATTTTCCAGGCACACTAAAAAGCTGTGACTAAATAGGTAACTTCAGTGTGGAAATTTCCATTTTAAACTAGCATCCTTCCAAAAAAGAAAAAAAAACTTTGGAAAATAGACAGCTGCCCAAAGGCTCTTATTTGCATAATGAGTGCTCCCCATCAAACAGAAAAATTAAAGCCCTTTGAGTTCAGATTTAACATTAGCTACATTCTTGAAAACTGCCCCAGGGTGCAGAAATATGCATAAGTGTTTCTACTCTGGTGCCAGAAGTGATTGTACCTTCAGGAAATGCTTTTTAAACCAGTTTCTGACTCTCAGTCAAACTACTTAAATACCTTCTTGCAGTTCCCATGCTGAGTTTTGTTACAGATTCCATCATAAATGCTGAATCCCAAACACCTCTCAAACTACACCCTTTGAAAAGCATAGGAAGTCACACAGGGATAAGGAATGCTCAATTCCAATAGGATCTGCCACCCCCCATATATCTGATGGCTTTCTAAAGTCCTCTCATTCATTTAATAATGGCATTGATCTGCAAAGCTCTTTGATGCCTGGGAGGCTTGAAGAATGGTTAGAAGTCTTGTTTGGGAAGTTTTCTTAAGTTTCTCATTTTTCTACTGTTAAGGTTTGTATAAATGCAAGGTAACAAAATTGTTCTTCCTGTTTCATTATTGAGAATGCAGCCACCACTGAGAAGCCACAATAAGACTTTCTCTCTCTTTAGACAACAGCCCACTAGACAAATTTAAGTCCGTTATTTCTACAGAGTTCCCACTCATATGGAATATTTTCAAACGGTCTCATAAGCAGTAAATTTTAGAACAAAACATTACAAAATATGAGGAAAAAAATGTGACTCCTGTCTTATTTCCCTGCAGTATTGAATTTGGTTTTAAAGCAAAAAAAAAAAAACAGGAACACAGAAAAAGACATAGCTCTATTTTTTACAAGGATTAAAAAGAAAAAAGATAAAAACTAGTGGTTTGACTTGCTATTTACCCAGAATTTTCTAAATTCTGTGTATGAATTTCTAAAGTCAAAATATGTCGAGTATGAAGCGAAAGAGAGAATGCTTTCCTATGAAACTTGTTGATGAAAAGCACATGGTCCTCTTCTTATATTGCATCTCTCTCTGACATGGCACAGAGAAGTCTCAGCACACGGCGATCACTTCCACCTTTTGCATTGTCAGCTACAAGAAAATCTAACTAGAAAGATTACTTTGGTTAGGAACTGGGGTATACTCCTCATCTTCCTACAAAACATCTTGAAGTAGGAAACAACATCTTTTCCTTGGTAAAAAGGAGGGGCATTGCTTTTTACAAGCTATAAATATGGAACAAATATTGTTCTGTTTTCTAGTGGTTCTCCATTGTCTCATCAATAAAATACACACAATTATTTAATGGTAAGGGTGACCTGGGATAAGAACAATTAGCAAAGGGAATTGGTGGGCTCTCTGTCTCTTGGTGTCTTCTGGTTAAGACAGGAGCAGGTCTAGAAGCTCTGCTGTGATGAAGACATGATCTGCRGAACTCCAAACAGGGGTAATCAGAAGAAATTCTGTGGTCGGTGTTACAAAGATCTTAAAGGTCTATTTTGATCTTAAAATCTCACTTGACACCTGTTGTGTTAGCTTGCAACTTGAACTCACGCTCGAGCTCAAGCCCTAGACCTTTGATTCACATGATGGCTCTGATCTGAAACATGCCAAGTATCTCACCCGAAGCTCACACAAACAGATGAAAGGAATTGGCTTGAACTGAATTTGCCCCCTAACTGGGATACATGGACAGTACAGAGGATTTGAGTATCGTGTTGAAGACCGTAGCTTAAGAAACCCAGCAGGTAGGAAAATGTTTGCAAAAAATCTCAGTGCCTGCACTTTATGATCAGCTCTGCTAAATAAACAGATCAGCTCTAAACAGACTGTATTGCTAATTGCTATTCCTTATCCCCCATATTAAACATTTTTGTCACTTGACTGAGGAGCAGACCTACTGTCCTGTGGACTAGCTGTCCAGTCACACCCCATGAGTAACAACTGAGAAATGGCGCAGTTTAAGATCGAGCCACTATTTCGTGTTTATTTCTAGAAGATTATTATATACTTACGTGCAGTGAATAGACATGGAAAACAACCACGGCCTGAGCATGGAGAATTTCTGTACAGACAAAATGATTGCATTTACAAAGTATATTATACTGCACCTAATTTAGTCTGTCAGAGTGGCACTATGAGGGACTAATTAAAGCAAAAGCAGAACAAATGCTTGCACTCAAGAAAAACACCGGGGAAAACATAGACAGATTTTACCAACCTGCACATAGCTCATGCCTGTCAGTGTGAAGTGTTTCTGAGGTGGTACATTTTACCTGCTTTAAAGCAGAGTCTGTTCCACTAAGATAGCTCTCAATTTCAAAAGAGCAGATCACTGACACTCACTAATTGCCCAGACTTGCTTCCTTGACCAAGTTTAAGATTTTGAATTTTGAGCCTCCGAACACATTTTTAAAGTTTTCTTCTGCTTTTCATGGTCCCAGAAATCTATATCCCAAATATGATAAATCTCCCATGCCAAGAAGGGAAGAAAAAAAAAAAAAAAAAAAAAAAANNNNAAAAAAAAAAAAAAAAAAACAAACCAAAAACCACCAAATAGGTGGGATGAGGAGAAGGAGGGGAAAGAGAGATAGCATGGTATTCCCAGCACAACTGTCGGACCAACTCACTGTCAGTTTCTTGTATGAAGTAAAACCCAAGAAATACCAGGGTATTTTGCAGGGCATTAAATTCATTCAGTGTAGGGGTGGGACAAAGGGAGAAAGGATGCTCTCTGTATCTGCCAGTATGAATGTCCTTTTGTAGACATTCTTCATAGTGTCTCTTTTGTCCTTATCCACACACCCCTGCACCACCCAGTCTCCATCTCTCAGTGATGGTGGAGACAGCAGCCAGCACAGAGCACATCTGCCAGACTTCCCCTTGCTGAGCACTGGGCAAAAGCCCAGTAGCCCCTTCACAGGAGCAGTCTTGTATGCAAGGAAGAGGGTACAAGAATTTGAGTACAAAATTACTCAAGAAGCAAAAATTAGTATTTTTCATGCACTTTTGACCGCTGCCCAAGTGTTAATTTTTATCATATGTATTCACATGTTCTGGCAGGACAAACACGTCGGTCTTTACTGCATCAGTCAGGCCATGTTGATGGGCACATAATGCAGAAAGGTACTCCTGCTGCACATCAAGCAGGGAGACTTCTGGGTTGCTGAGGCTGTTATATGCCAAGCACTGGGTATTGCAGCAAATTAGGATCTTTCTCGCCAGAGGCCATTATTTTGAGGATGCCCTGAAAAGGCCTGTTTTAAAATTCACTGAAGCTACAGGATTTCAAGACCACTAGTTACAGAGGGAGTTCATCTAGTGACTGGGCTTCTGTCCACAAATGCATTTCTGATCATTGTCATGCTTTTCTTCATCGTTTCTGGCTGGAGCCAAGTACTCCTGAATAGTTGTTTAGTGTTCGCAGTACATATGCAGAGAATAAGAATTTGTGATTACTCATTCTCAGTGCCTAAAATTACCTCACTTTTGCTATCAGCAGTTGGGATGTGGAACCTACAAGGCCTCAAAGAAGACAACATGTTTCTGCTTTATGCTTCTGAGGTTCAGCCAGGCAGCAAGCCCAGGAGACAGGACACAAAGCTGCGCATCCCAAAATCCACCACTTTGCCACATCAATCAGCTGTTCCCAGCATGGGCTTTTGCCACAGAGTGGTGCAGCAGTGGTGATAGCTCCAGGTGAGAAGAGCAGCTGGACTAAGCTCTAGCAGGGATGCTCCATCCTCTCCTGTGGGCAGATCACTTGAATGGCAGAAAATAGGCTGCGTGTGGTTCAAGTTAGGGCAGTGACAAGGAGTTTTAGTGTTTGCACAGGAAGGCTTTCAGAACTGAGGTATGAAAGACATTTTAACACAGACAGCTAGGAGCTTCAAGAAGATGGTCAGCCCAACACTGGCTTTCTTTCTCAGTTCAGCTGCAGAATATTTTTCAAAGTCCATCCCTTTCAAATGATTCCTGCAGGCCCACGTGTTTTCTTCAGCAAGGCAAAGCTGGTCCCCTCTATTGTTTCGTTCACAGAGTAGTTCAGAATAATGTTATTCCCTGGGCAGTTACTGGATCACATTCCTTCCCCTTGTTTCCTGCTAGAGATGCTCCTAGCAGCCTCTTTGGCCAGCTCGATCCATTGCTTAGACCCCATCAACATTGCAGGGGGTGCTCTAATGAGATTACCATCCTCACTCAGAAATGCAATTCAGTGAAACCAGCCAGCTCTCATAGTAGTCCACAGTCTTGGAAAGGCACTGCAGCCACTCAGCTGTTCATCAGCCACATTGGCTCTGTAAGACCTGGCCGTGCTTTCCCAGTGCAGTTCTCTCGGTGCAGTACATTTGTACCCAAACCCAGATGATTCCCCACACTTCTGGCTCAAAATCCTTTCCAAAGGGGAGGAGAAACTGTTTTAAAGCTGGGGAAAACAGAACAGTCTGAGATGAACGTACATACATTCAATTTTGCCACTGCTCCTGGTGTCTTGGGGACTTTTGATCCCCTGGGCCTTTCATTTTCGACATGACATGCTGTCAAAGTCTGAAAATGTGGCAAATGCCCTGAGCAGTTGGGGAGGTCCCTGGAGGTTGGTACTAGAGGTGGGTGTACAATGTATGCATCCAGGCGACATGCCTTTGCATTCTACAATACCAGCCCAGCCTGAAGGGGCAGCGGCTGTTTTCAGAGCAGTCCAGTTTTTATTCATCTTGAGATGGTTTTCAGAGAGGCAGGAGCTGAGTTGTCTTAGAAGAACAGTCAGAGGCTGGCGTACAATTATACTGTATTACCCTCAGTCAGATAAATCACTTTTGGGGGAAGAGGTTCATAACAATTCCAGACATGCCTAATAGTTCCACTGCGAGTCTCTGGACAAAGCCCGGGACTGGAAACAAAATGAAATCATTATATAAAATTATTTGTACTGCTATAGTGCTTGAAAGCCCCAGCTGAAATGAGACCTTACTTTCTAGCGAGTGCTGTGCAGAGCCAGCCAGAGGCCGTTCCTGCCTGAAGTATTTGCCATCTCAACAGAAAGGAGGAGGGCAAGGGGGCACTTGCTCCCTCTCTTCCCGCAGGTGTGGGGCCAGAGGAGGTCTGGGGCCAGCCAAGGCCGGTGTGCATGACAGCAGAGAGCAGAGGTTTTGCAACACCGCATAAACCAGGTAGTTTGCTGAGCCTTATTTTTATTGTTGTTATTATTAAATACATTACCAGAGCCTCCTCAAGCAGTGTAAAGCAAGATGATTTCCTCAAGCTACGCTCCAAGAGGCATATTACACCCCCCACCAAACTTAGTGAATTAAGTGAAGTATGCTTATTATCTTTGCTTATGGTTTTTAAGGCTATTGTAATTGAATGCTATTGTAATTGTTTTCATAACACAGATCAATAAGTACAGTTAAAATAGGCCCTGCCTGCCTCAGGGGACAGGCATTAAAAGTAGCTGGATAACAGCTTTTTCAAGAGATCTTTCTGCCCACCAAACAAAGGGAAGTCACTTTAAACTCTCACCTTCTCAGGAAAAGATCTTATTTGCAACTCAGTCTTTGAATTGGTTTTGAAACAGAAGATGGCAGGAGCTTTCACTTGGAATTAAGGAGTCAAGTTAACCGGGCAGGGTTTTTTTAAAAAGTTCTAAATCTTAAAGCATTTTAAATTAATCCACATTTAAAAGTGCCCCCCACATCAGTGTTGGCAGGTTTCTTGTGTCACTTGGATGCAATCAAAGATCTGCTAGATACTCCACAAAGATCATGCAGGTAAAGTTTGTGTCCACTTCACTGGTGGACAACGTGAAAAAAAGAAGATACCAAAGGCCAATAAAATAAATGAAAAAAATCCTCACCTCTTGCTATGTTGAAGAAGTCTTTGAGTGTGTTTGTTATTTGCTCCAAAATGAAATATGCCTTGCTATTTATGCAGCTAACTAGCATATTTCCAAAGACATAAATAAAAATATCAGGTGAAACACTGAGGAGTTTATTAGCTTAGTTATTAAGAGCTCTTTACACTTAACAACCTAAAGCACACACAGAGCAATTTGTAATCAGCACTTTTTAAGCTCTGAATAATCCATTCCTTAAGCAAGCCTTCCTGCTTCCTTGAAAACATCTTTCATGTCTTCAAACCTTCACTGAGGAAAACCAAATTCATTAAAGCAACTTCTTAGCTATGCTTTTCTCTCTCCCCCTCATTCCATCATATCTCCCGTTTTCAACTGAGTTAATTAATTTGTAATCGGAGCTTCAGAGCCTCCTGCCAGGGCAGGGCTCAGCCCTGGGAGAACATCTCATGCAGACGGGATCCAGCTGGGTAAGGCACCAGCATGACCCAGGGATGTGACCACCGGCAGAGCTGTTAGCAGGAGCCTGAGACACTTGTTCCCCCTTTCCTGGTTACACCGACTCCTCTGACCAGAGATCTCCTCCCTCCATGGGCATCTCCTTTCCTGACCAGACTGCATTCCCCCATTGCTCTATTTCTCTCTGACACACAAACTCCCATCTTCTCCCATCTCCTTCAGCTCTGCCAATCACTGCAGTACTTGAGTACCTTCTCCCCCTTCACTAGTCAGTTTTTTCTTTCTTTCTCCTTTTCCCTTTTCCCCTTTTCTTTGTCAGCTTTCTCTCTTTTCAACATAATCTACCCTGAAAAAATATTTCTGCTGCTAACTAGCATTTGTAAGATGTGCTGTGCTTATTCAAGCCTTGCACGCACATTACCCAGTTCAGGTTAATATATTCTCTTAGTCATGTTGCTGACTGGCTGCAATACATCATCTTAAACCAAACTAGCAATATGCAGTGCACCTAAAGATATCTCATAGAGAGTAAACAAACCTACAGTTTCTTGCAATGACCATGCAAGTGAGACACCTTCTGGCAAGGGTAACATGAAACAGAGAGAGATAGCTTGCAAATAACACCCTTTTTTTTTTAGGTAATCCATGAAAACATTCCCAAGACAGAGATGAGTAGGATCAGAGAAGCAAAATTCATGTTGAGAAATAAATCCTGAAAACCTGTGCCATTTTTACAGATTTACCTTACATCTGAGAATCATATCATAGGCACTTCAGCTTCTTTCCCCGACTGCCCATTCAAATGACACGTCTCTCTTTTTCTGGACTGGAAGGCTTTAGGGATCATCTCATAGCRGTTCCTTAAATTTTCCTCCAATTCAAAAGGTAAAGAACACGTTAAGTATCAGTAACACTCACCTGATAGCTTTCAGGATGGCCACAACACCATATGGCACAACAAGATGCTCTGTGACCGCTCCTATAGGCTTTGCATTCGCTTGCTCTTGGTGTTGTTTCCATTAATCTCAAATAAATAATATTAGACTGAGAGCATATGGTGAATCTAAGAACCTAATACAGACAGCCAATTCAATTACAGTCAGTAGGAGAAGGGGTGGCTTTGCAAGAAGACAATGAGAGAGGGAATCAGTAAACAGATTAAATATTAACTGTATCTACCATGGGCCAGGCTAAGGATCTGTCTCCTACCAAAAAGCATAGCTAGAGCTATACCAGAGAATGCTCTGGGCAGCACCTTGTTTGTCTTGGTACAACAATGCAACACCAAAAAGTCACGCTGTAACACACAGCTATTTTGATTGCTTTTCAAATCTATACGCTTTCCAGTCTTTCATGAACATATGTTCTGAGGATGGGGAGGAAAGAGACACAGGAGTTTTGTTCTGAAATAATGCATTATCTCCCAAATCTGCAATGAGTAAAAATATTTTCATGAACTAACTTACTTAAATTTTGAAGGGAAGATCTTTAAAAAAATAAAATAATTCCAATCCAAATATTTTGGTGGGATGATAAAGCAACAGCTCAGGTTAAAAGTGGCTTCAATGTAAACTAAAGGGATTGCTAAAACAGGTCTTCATTCTTACATTTCTGTTGCCAACCCTGAGATCAAATAGGATCATGCTGGCAGCAGTGTAGAGAAAAAGAAATTGCTATCAAAAATCCAATCCTAAGTAGCCAAAATACAGGATGCATTATTCAAATAGAAGCTGACACATACATAGTATCATCATCGGAATGATTTTATTTCATTTGACAACATCTTGAATTCTTAGGAAAAGCTAGTTCAGTGGATAGGAAATTCCAAAACACATGTAAGCTTCCTAACCTCTCATAACATCCTCCTAACCTCATGAACATATTAGACATATACAAGAAGAGTCTATTCGACAGATTATAAGTAGGAAAAGAACAGATTCTGACATACAGCTCTGTTTGCCATTTATGGACGTCATTGAAAACAAGACCTGCCTTGCACTGTATTTGGATGATTGAGTCATACGGTCCCTGTTTGTATTCCCAGGGTCTTGGAGACCATTGGATCTGAATGCAGGAAATAATTTTCTCCCTGTTCAGATTCATTGTAATTTAGTGCAGACAGAGGGAAGGACAACGTTTACCTTTTTCTGCAGCATGGGACATATTTTTATAAGCATTCTCCACCCTTTTTTTCCTCCCACAGTAGTTTTAAAGCGTTCTTAGCTTTGATGGCACCTTTTTTCCTTGCTGGTGGTATCTGCTGGAGATTCATGCCTAGTTAATAGAAGACTTTACACAAAAATATCAGTGAGCAAATTAAAATGATCTAATAGTCCTTGCTGGCTTTACACTTTTTGAAACCATTAAAAAGAGAGACAAGCATACCTATGCCATTGTAAGGAAAAAAATCTTATAATATTTAAGCTGCTTGTCGTTTCTCGGAACCTGTCCAATGACGTATGACTGCCAGGGGAAGACAGTATTGTCTCCCTGGGAACTCCACTGGAGCAGGGCTCCCTGGTACTTCATCAGCCTCCACTGCACAAAGGGCTTCGTCCTAAAGAGAGATTGCAGTGAAAGGGGTTATCTGCAGCCTTAAACTTAGGCAGAGACTTAGGTGTTTTGCAGGAGCAGGAGGAAAGCATAGAGCACTACAGAAGGGAGTAAATATAACCCCTACTTTATAAAAGAAAAAGGTGGCTGGTAAAACCTTGTCTCCTTTCTTCTTCTCCACTAACCATTTTTCCTTTTGTAGCAATGATCACACAGGTCAGAATAAAAAACATGGGGTGGAACAGCCCATTGTGGCTCTAATATTGCCTGAAGGAAGGATGCCTGAACTTTTAGTCTTCAGAGATTTGACAGTTCAGCCAAAGGGTGGTTTTTTCCCTTTACTTTCAAAAAAAAGTAGCTATTTTCCACAAAAAAAAAAAAAGAACAGGATTTTTGTAAGAAAAACAATTTTTCATAGATTTCTTTTGGCTGAAACAGCAAGTTCTTGGGGCTTGGGTTTCTGCAAGAAGCCGTAATATTGTCTGGAAAATCAACCAATTAATAACAGGTAACACCATGGGAACAGCTCCAGAGTAAATCCCTCCTCTTGGTGTATGGCTTTTCAGAAGTTGTGCAGAATATATTTCCTCCTCACACAGACAAGAGGGACTTGGACCATTTCATTCCTCCCATTCTCACCTTCTAGAAACACCCACAAGCTGAAAACTCCTAATGGGGAAAAAAAACCCAAGCCACTCATTTTTTACCCTCCCCAGTCTTGTGAAAGGAAAAGACTGCTCTTCTGGCTGGTCTGCAGCCCAGCAGACAACACAAGAGGGCTCTGTGGCTGCACACAGGCAGCCCTACCACTTGCCACTCCACTCGGCGATGGATTTTTCCTCACCTGGTCCTTCTGAACTGGCCACCGCCGCTGACCGCTGGCTGGTGGCACCCCCTCTCCATGGGCCCAGCGTGAGAACGAAATGTCCYTTCCCCTGCCTCCAACTGCCCCCACCTCTTCACTCAGCTTGGCTGGGGGACTGGGATGCTTCTCCGCAGCATTAGCTGGGGAAATGACCTGGCGTGGGGCAGCAGAGCAGACAGCAGACCTGCCCTGGGGGGTGATGCGCTTTACAGACATGCCATGTTGGAAGTGCTTGCCCTCTCTTTTGAGTCATCTTTACCTCTTTCTAAAGAACCTCAGAGCAGGCAAAGCTCTTGGTTTCATTTTAGCTCTTTCTCTGCTGAGATCATTAAAACTTCAGCTGCAGGCAGTGCTGGCCACGTGGCTGGTGTCTGCAGTGCATGACCAGGAACAGTTCCCTCTCGGGCCTGATCCCCATCCCCATCCCCCATCCTGGGGTTTCTCCCAGGTGCTGCAGTCACTGCTCTCGCTGCAGGAGCCATAGGCTGAGCTATGAGATGAAGAACCACATCTTCACCCTTTTGTCACCACAGCTCAGCTAGTTTTTCTCAGGAGGCCTTTCCCAAAAATTTCCCTGCCTGTCTCACAAATCTGTGGGATTTGTTCCAGTGACAACGATCTCCCCTTCTCACTGACAAGCTCTGACATTTGCTGAGGGCCCTACTCAGCCCTGGGAACAGCAGGTAGCTGCTGGTCCCATCACAGCTTTGGCATCGATGGATTTCTCCCTGTTCCTGCAAAAGTGTCACAGACACCCAATAACCTTGTTGTGAATGCCTTCCTCAGAAAATCCCCCCTGCTGCACAGCCATGGCTCTTGCCTTGCTAACTGGCCTTGCCTTTGCCAACCACAATGTGATTTTTAGAATTCATATATGGCATTTTTTTCCAAACTCTATCCTTTGCTCTTTTGAAACCAACTCCAAAGAAAATCCCAACCTACCAACAAAAAAAAAACCAAACAGGTAGAAGCCAAAAGTCCGTGGAGTATGTCCTTGGAGCATGGAGAGTACTATTACAGTAACCATCAAAGTTTGTCAAATGCTCCTGGCCTGCCCCAGAGTGAGCATTTCAACTGCCCCATGTCAATGGCAAGGTAACCTGAGTACATGCAATAGCACCTCGATTCAGACCATGCACATGCATCCGTCCATGCACGCAAGAGCAGCAGGAGCCTGCAGGGAAGAGCTTTAAATCATTAACCTGCATTTGCACAAAGGACAGATAGTCCATAGCTGCATTTCTGTGCAGGGCACTAACCCTTACCCCGGACTCCCCTGGTTGTGTGGCTGAGGCCTGGCTGTCAAAACTCCTTCATTTCCATCTGGTCTCATCTGYACACAACATACCCAAAGGAAGACCTAAACACCTCTTCTGCAACAGGTTCTCCAAGGACAATTCATTTATTCAGTAAAAATGTTTGATCACTATCGCCCTTCTCCCCTGGACAAAGGGCAATACAGTATATGTAAACATCTCTAGCTGGAAGTTCATAACCAGGTTAGGGTAGGGCAGGGGATCAGAGCAGGCCTGAGCCCTGTCTGCCCACTGCCCCATCCTACCCATGCACAAGCCATTTTCCTGGTTTGCCTCTATGAACACACTTGAATCTCCACACTGCAGGTTTTGCAAGAGGATCACTGGAGCCTGCTGCACTGCTAGGAATTGTGCATCCTCTTTGCAATCCATAACATCCACTAAGAGTGTCCAGCAGGTCCCAAAGAGTGGGGTGAAGGTGTACATTTGCCCCCTGCCAGCAGGGTGACAAGTGCAGAGATAGGCACAGCTGGGGGAGCAAAGGTCTGGCCCGTTTGCAGACACACATTTCCCGTTGGCCAAGCCTCCAGGTGACAGATCAGAGGAGCCAGCTGCTCTGAAGTAAATCTGTTTTCTCCCTCTCGCACACAAATACAAGCCGCAGATGAAAGAAGACATGCTGGAAGCTGGTATTTATGAGGAGCAGTTTAACACAGATGACTTACAGAGCAAATGGAAACTAAGGCTCAGGCTGAGATCCCAGATAAGAGAGGCAGGGGGAGAGTCAGTGATTTCTAGGCATATATCTCAATGCATGATGATGAGAAAAATGCTGAGGCCAGCTCAGGGCTCCCAGGAGCAGGGGCAGTATTGAAGTGTGTCCCCTCATGGCTGGAAACAGTCTGCTGTGGAGGCAGCGAGGGGAGACATGGGACTGCAATGGGACACTGGGAGGGACAAGGATGGGGGGGGGTCTCCTGTGGTGAACCTGCCACCAAAAAGCCAAATGTTTTGCCAGTGCCTAAACTCCAGCCTAGCCAAGATCCTCACTAATATTTCTAGACTACAGGAACGCAAATGGCATCCTTAAACCTGAGGGAAAGAGCCTGGGGAAGGGTGGAGATTTGTGGAGATTGTCCTCATGAACCAAGTCAGTGCTCTGTGCCCATGAGCTGTTTGGTGCCCGGTCCCTGCCACCCCCAGACCCAGCAGGGGCTCCTCAAGCATGGAGGGGTTTGGAGAGCAAAAGCCTGGAAGAAGCAGCAGTTCCTTGAACATGTTTGGAGAAGAGCAATGAAGTGCCCTTTCCAGAGTGACAGCACATGGAAAATCCCTGTCCCAACTAGCTCAGAGCCCCCGACAACCTGCCCTCCGCACAGGCACGGCCTTCTCCTCTCCCAACCCCTCTCACTCACGCTGCTCCGTGTCCGTGACCGAGCTCTGCCTGCAAGAGACAATTCCATTTCAGTGCAACAGATTCAAACTCTAATTGAGTTTTCCCATTTAAATCAAGGCAGGAACAGCTCTGCCAGCCTGCAGTCATGAGAGCTATTTTTGAAGAGAACTGTCAAACTAGCCAGGAAGTCAAATATGACATTTTTAAACCATTTTTAAGTGTGTGTGTGTGTGCATTTTCTTCTGCAAGCAAGAAACAATTGCTCCCTGTGCGTGCGAGGAGCTCAGGTTGCTTTAATTGTGTGGCTGCTGAGACGGCTTCTTTGTGGCAGTTGAAAGAGAAAGGAAAAAATCTTCAGTTTATGTGTGTATTCCTGCTTTACAGGACTCACTGCAATGGAAAAAATCATATTGCTTCTTCTCTTCTTTTAGTCCCGTCTCATCCCAGACACCATCTATCTTCATGCCGATCCACGGCTGCTCGCGTGGTGGTGTTCACTCCTTTATTTTCCTTAATTCAAGTGCACAGTCCGGAGGTTATTTGGAATATAGCTTATCCCTCTCTCTGTATAGCATGAGGAAAGACTGTTTTATGATGAAGACATCAGATTAGGACTCACATCCAGCTTTCATATTCAATACTGATTCAAACTTCTGGTGTGACTCAGTTATTCACCTTCTATTAGGCAAAAGTGCAATAAAACTTTGTCTTTCATCCTATTCTCTCTCCAGGCAAAGTCCAAGGCATTTTCTCTTCAGCAGGATTTAGTACAATGAGCACCCATTACACTTCCATCACAAATTACATTGTAAACCTATATTTTCTATCATTTTCTTATATTCTCTTCTAAGTACTGTATGCTTTTACAGAGCTAAGTGAACTCCTTGGTAGATGGTTTGATCTCTACTTTAATAGGCCTTTACAGTTAAATCAGTGTTAGGAATAAAAGTCAATACACACATACTGAGGTAATTTCAATTTCATTGATGTTTTAGTAAGGAAATAGTCATGAGAGCGATTTGCTGGTTTTACCATCTTGCAGATAGAATGACTGGCATGTTTTGAAGGTTCAAATACTTCAATGAAGATGTTTTTCCTAGGATAAAAACATTTGTAAAATAGCCTGCATTTTGGTGGAGAACAATTAACATGTGCCCATCATAATTTTGTGTTATAAACACATGTTCTCAGCTACAGAGAAGTCTTGCTCTGAATTTCTCTCAAAGTAGTGTTCAGGATTCATCAGTTCCTAGTGGCCTTGATGATACTTGACATTACATAACATACTGTTTTCTTCAACATGTCTTGCAAAAATCCTTTGTATCCAATCAAAGCATCACAGAATGGGTGAGGTTGGCAGGCACCTCTGGAGATTGTCCAGATCCCTACTCAGAGTAGGGTCAGCTGCAGCAGGTTGCTCAGGGCTGTGTCCAGYTGGGTTTTGAACAGCTCTAAGGCTGGAGCCTCCACAGCTTCTCCGGGCAGCCTGTGCCAGTGTTTGACCAGCCTTACAGTGAAAGTGATTTTTCTTATGTTTAAATGGAATTTTCTGTATTTCAATTTGTGCCCCTTGCTTCTCGTCCTGTCGATGGACATCACTGAGAAGAGTCTGGCTCCATCTTCTTTACTCCTCCCACCAGGTGTTTATACACATGGACAAGATCCCCCTGAGCCTTCTCACCTCCAAGCTGAACAACACCAGATCTCCCAGCCTCTCCTCATGTGGCAGATGTTCCAATCCCCTAATCATCTTCATGGCCCTTTGCTGGACTCGATCCAGTATGTCCATTTCTCTCTTGTACTGGGGAGCCCAGAACTGGACCCAGCACACCAGATGTGTCTCATCAGTGCTGAATAAAGGGGAAGGATCACCTCCCTTGTCCTGCTGGAAACACGCTTTCTAATACAGCCCAGGGTGYCATTGGCCTTATTTGCCTCAAGAGCACATTGCTAGCTCATGTTAAACTTGGTGTCAACCAGGACCACCAGAGCCTTTTCTGCAGAGCTGATTTCCAGCCAGTCATCCCCCAGCCTCTGCTGGTGCATGCAGTTATTCCTCCTTAGGGACAGGACATTGCCTTTTCCTTTATTGAACTTCATGAGATACCTGTTGGCCCATTTCTCCACCCATTTCTTCAGTCCCTCTGAACGGCAGCACAGTCATCTGGTGTATCCACTGCTACCAGTTTTGTATCATCTGCAAACTTTCTGAGGGTACACTTTGTCCCATCACCTAGGTAATTAATGAAAATATTAAACAGTATAGGACCTAGTATCAACCCCTAGTGTACACTACTAGTGCTGACCTCCAGCTGGACTTTGTACTGCTGGTCTCACCCCTCTGGGTCCAACCATTCAGCCAGTTTCACCCCATGTCATTTCCATTTATTGGCCCCATACTTCATCAGCTTATCTCTCAGGACCTAATGGAGAACAGTGTTGAAAGTCACTTCCTAAAGTTAAGATAAACAACATCCTCTCATCCACTAAGCCAGTCATCTTACTGCAGAGGCTATCATTCCTCTGTGCAGTGAGGAAGGACATCTTAAATCCAAGGTCATGGCACTGAAAGGCCAGTTTTATTTTCCCGCTGCTTGGAATTGTTTTTCCTGGGATGAGTCAATTCTGGCATGAGGAAGGTAGATGTGATTTCTTCATTTCTGTTTTACATTAGTAGATCTTGTTTACCCTAGATTTCAGGTATTTAAATGCATTGCAATACTTTGGGTTTAAAATTGTGCTGTGACCTTTAGAAGAGAAAAGGATCCTGAGGCTAAAATATCAGTTGTGCGGTTCCAAAGACAGTTCATTTCCTCATACAGAGCTTTTTGTGTTGCTAACAAGGAGCCTGCTTTTTATGCTGTTCTTCATGAAAACAGAAGCTCAGCCTTGGAGTCATCTCTCCTTGAAGTAGCCGAGATGTGAAATTAGCCCATGTTTTTATGCCAAATGCAGTTGATAGCTTAGCTGAAAATTGGATTTTCTTTAGAACAGAAAGCAAAGTGGACAAAAGTCAATGGGAATATTCTTTTTGGCACCCCTGGGCCTTGGAGCAGCTCTTTGAAGATGGGTTTTCATGAGGAGAGATGTAATGTTGAACTAGGCCCTGGAATTACTTCCCTAGTCTAAACTCTTAAATATTTTATCGTCACATTAAAGAGGAAGACTCTCCCTGCCACACTTAGCCCTTCAAAGCCAGTTCTCTGCAGAGATGTGAAAGAACAGAGAACAGATAATATCGATACAGACTTATTCAGAGATCTGGAAAAAAAGTATATATGTTTCTGGATCTGGCCAACATTGCTCAGAGCTCAAACATACCTCGGTGTGTCACTTGAGCTGCAGTAGAAGTCCACACTCGCAGCTGTGTGTATCTATGTGGCACATACAAGATGTAACACGGTTTTCTGACATCCTGGGGAGGGCCCAGCCAAAGGCCATCAGCACGGTTGGGAGCTGGAGCACACACTGCATGCGGAGAGGCTGAAAGCACACGGGATGTTCAGTCTGGGGGTGAGAAGCTTAAGGAGGAATTTGGTTGCTGTCTTCCACTACGTGAAAGGAGATTATGGAAAAGGACCCAGGCTCCTCTTGTAGAAGCACAATGAAAGGATGAGGGACAACAATCATGAGGACATAAAGAAAAAAAATCTTCACTGTGAAAGACTTAATCACTGAAACACGGGACCAGAGTCTGTGGACTCTCCACCCTCAACACAAAGCCCTGAGCAACCTGCCCTGCCCTTGGAGTTGACCCTGCTTTGGGCTGGAGGTTGGGCTGGACAAAGGTCCCTTCCAGCCTGAACCATTCCTTGAGTCAGTGACTCACAAGGGAGTTAGCATAACTCACATTACCTTGGGCTAAGACCGGGTATCCAAACCCTTACTGAGGTTTAGAGATGCACAGGAACATAGTAAGCTCAGTAGGAGCCCTTCCTGCATCAGAAAAGGTACTGAAAACTTTGGCTAAAGATTCTTTGAGCAGGCATTAAAGTTTCAGTAACTTTCTTGAATTAACTCCAGAGCTGTTACTAATATATATAAACATTCAGATTCTATAAGCATTTTCAAACAAGCAGAAAATTGCAAAATTATATGAACCAATTATAACTTGGTTCCTCTGATAGCAAAGCTGTGCTTCCTAAACATGCAGGACTTTCTTCACAGAAGTGTAGTCTGGATACACTAGTATATTTTTCTCTTGGAAGATATTTTTAACAGATGTGCATATTGGTTATGGATATACTTTGAGAGGAAATGCTAATTTTTTGCAGTAGTTTGTGGTATCACACAGAGCACCAAATGCTAGACAAGCATTGATTTATTTCTGATAACTGAGTATCAAAAGTATATATCTGTAATATTGCAAAGATATCTGTTTGAAAAGCCTCTCTTAGATACAGAGCACTCTTCCTTTGCATCTATTGCTGCTTTGTCAATAATTTATCTGTAATTAATTATTGAGATACCATTTTTTTTTAAATATAAGTAAAATCTTGACAGCACAAAACACAGAATCGTGAATTCAGTGTTGAACTGCTCAAGCAGAGACTGAGTAGAAAGGAAGAAGAATTCTTATTAGCATACAAATAGATGAGATAATGGAAAAGGGAATATACTGCTCAGGAAGCAATTTTACAAATGTTATTTTTCAAGTGTTCTACAGGATGGAAGTCCCCATTTAATAATGGCATTTAAAAATTGGCATTAAGGCCTTAATCCTTTAATGTGCCATGTGTGACTGGCTGCTGTCCAGATGCCAAGTGAGACTGGGGAGAAGGTTGGCTTTAAGAGAAGTGGGAGTTCTTCAGCTGAGCATCACATTGTCCTACAGGCTTACAAATCCTCCCTGCACCAACCCCCAGAGACCACGGAGAAGATTTTCCGCAAAGTGCAACATGAGGAATTCAAAAAACTGAATGGGAAAAAAGCATCTGAAGTGCATTCCTTTCAGCAGCAAACTCAGATTTCTAAGGTTTCTGTATCACTGGTTAACAAAGGTAGGGTCACAGGTCCCAAGCAATCAACAACAATTTTTGATATTCATGTATATCGAATTTATACTGATATTAATACATATTTAAAGAACTTACCTACCCTTAGCTGAACTGCAGAAATTGAAAGCTACTGTTCTTCCAGCATCTTGCAATGCAAAATAAAATTGATTATCTTAAACAATGTTCTTAAACAACCTTTTCTGGAAATGGTCTGCACAAATGTGTGCAAGAAGTTGCCTCCTCCCACCTGGGAGATGATAATTTCATTGCTTGCAACTATCTGACCGTAATTTTAAGGAATTCTTTGTGGACCTCAAAAGAAAGCTTGCATTGCACTTTTATGCCAAGGCAGTGGATAGAATTTGAACAAGGAAAATCCTCATTAAATTACTCATTAAAARGAAAGACCTGCAGATTCTACCTGTTATCCTATATCCTCAGCCCAGTCTAATCAGTGTGGCCAGTATCTTAATCTCAGGAAACTGTAGAGATGTCTGTGGGTGAATGTCACATTGGCAATCACATAAAAGAGCTAATCACTTTGCAGGATATTAGGATATTTTTTGTCTCCACATACAGACTAAGCACTGTAAGTCAAGCCATTGAAGTCATTGTAATGGAGTTCAGCAAGCTTTGTTTCAGGCACAGAAAGGTTAAATTACAGCTACTGCTCTCAACATTAGAAAAAAAAAATAAAAGCATACCTCAAGGACCTAAGCTCTTTATAACCTTTGAAGCAGCAAATTTTTTACAATACTTCATAGAGTGAGTACTGGAAGACAAACAGCTGCACCAGTACAAGTTATTATCAGTTAAATTATCAGATTCCAGCTGACACACAAGTCAAATCAAGCAAATAAAGCAAACTTCCAAGAGGAGCCATGTGCATATGGGGTTCATCCGGAAAGTCACTAGAGTGATTCACTCATGGAAGTCCTGACACCTGATAATTACCTCTCTTCCCAAAAAGAAGATATTTGTAACTAGGGTGTTCATTGCTCAGATTTCGGCCAGAAGATTAAAAGAAAATTGGGACTAATGGAAGGCTCAGCAAAGTAAATATCAATATGTCACTGACCTACATATTTACAGCTGCTCTATATCTTTGATCTAGTGGATAAAGCACAAAAGGTCTCATGAGTCCTTATTCCTACCTCTGGTTTTATTATCAACATCTTTGTTACAGTTACTCAGGCACTGTAACCTAGACATGTAAGTACCAACAGTTGAAATTATTGGTGCTATTTCACATGTCAATGCTACTTTACAGTTGGTATCAATATAGGAGATGGAACTTGGTGTAAATAGACCAAACTACCTGAAGAGTGACAAAGAAAAGAAAGCTGGGAACCTGCTGGGAACCTGAGGGAGCAGAAGTTATTTCTGTGTTGCTGGACGATATGGCAGCATTCAAAGGCATCTCTCTCTGTGATAAATCATTGCCATTCCGGCTCCAATTCCCACCTTTTTGTTGAAACATTTCTTAAGCTTGGATACCCCCCAAAATATGGGGGAAAAATTCTGAAAAYTGTGTATTTTAGTCTTCTGTGCTCTCTCTGTTGTCAGTGGAGAGACATCCTTAGTACCTCTCCCCATGGCAGTCTGGAGGTAAACTGGCAACACGATACTGAAATAATCTATTTTCCACAAAATTTTGCCCACATCAGAGGTGACGGGGGCTGTGCAGTGGACAGATTTGGGGGCTGTAACAAATGAGGCCCCCAGGTACACAGCCCTGATGATCTGCAAAGCAACAATGCACCAAGATGTCCACCAAAATGATCTGAAACTAGTGCTGGATTGAAAAGGATTAAATGGGAGAAAGTAACAAGGGAAGTAGAAGAAAAAGGAAGAAAAAACAAAAGGAAAGGAATGGAGAAAGAGAAAAGGAGCTCAGCAGAAGAACTTCTGAGTCTGAGTCATTCTTTTAATAAAACTTTCTCTAAAGTTCAAAAACCCAACCACATTTTATCTGTGAGCCTGAAAAGATGAAAGGAGCAAGGAGCAGAAGGTTGTAACTTTCATGTTTATACACAAATACTTGGAAAGAACCTGCCTTTGCCTAACACCTTCATTCAGTACTTAGAAGTGCAAACACAAATTAAGTAAAGGCTTTGAAGTACTCAGCTATGCAGAAGCCCCAGCAGAACAAGGAGTTCTGAGCTGAGGCAGAGGAAGAAATGTGCCTACGATGTTGGAGAAGGAGTACAAGTGCAAGGAGGCACAGACAGAAAAGATGTGTATTTTAATCCTCCGAGTTTTGCTTGTACCAAGAGTCGCATTGAATCCATAGGGGGAATTTGGCTTAGAATGCCAGGAAAGTCGCTGTCCTGGCTTGGCAGCATTGTCACAAGCCTCTCTGGCAGCCACTGTTGGCCTCATGCTTAGGTCAAGCCCACTTGATGAGAACACACTTACCAGGGCTGGAAGGCTGTGGGTGGATGCAGCAGGAAGGGAGACGGCAAGTGGACGAGCCTCTGCTCGCCATTCCCATTGCTGCTATGCATAGGGGGAAATGTAGTTGCAATCTAAACGCCAGCTGTATCAGTCGCTCAGCTGAGGGTATCAGATGGCCTCCACATAAGCTCTTGCTGGGCAAGGTGCCAGAGGTCTAGCAACCCTCCACACCCTCAGCAACAGGGCCCCATAGTGCCCCAAGAGAGTCCTCCAAACAACAAAGCTCAAAATACATGGGATTCAATGCTCTCTTTCCATGCCTGGACTGTCTCCATGAGCCACCTCCATCTCATCCTCGCTTCAGCCCTTCTGGCCATATTGCTCTGTCTTCTTCAATTAGATGGCTCAACTCAGCAGATATACTACACCACTGCTCCAGTCCTGCGCTATCTAGACAGACTTTACCAAGAAAGAGTGCTACTGAGCTTTCAGTGACTGTCAACACAACAAGGGAACCAGAGAGAGGAGAAGGAAGTAACCTCCAAGCAGTGGAGACATGCAACAAATATCCAAGTCGGTCGAAAACACCGAAGAGAAAGTCAAATTCCAGTAGTGGTGTTGTGCATGCAAGAAACAAAACGCTACATGGATGGAAAGCTAAAACAAAAACCTGCAGAAAGTGAGTTCTTGTACTTGTTTTTGGAGCCTGAGGGCTCCTTGTTTTGTGTACAGAAAGGGAGTATTGACTTTGGCAGCACAGTGTACACCCTGCAGGGCTCTGAGTCTCTTCCCGCTGCCCCTAGTTCTCTTCTCCCATAAATTCCTCCTGAAGGAGCATTATTAAAAAAAAAGATCCGCTTAATGAATTTTCTCATGTATGGCCAAGAGCAAAAAGTAAATGTTTAACCTCTGACTTCAGGGCTAAATTACAGCATGGTAAGTGATGAGAGCCACTGCTTACTGTTTGCTTTAAGAACAGTGACAATGTCACCATGTTCAGAGAGCAATTAGCACTCCTGCTAAAACCCCTCCTGGGTTTAGCACTGAAGTGTTTTTTCTTGGTGGAATCAAATAGTTCAGGGTTTTTTCCCTCAAGTTTACAGAATATCACTGTAAATGCAAGTCCTCAAATTCCTGCTGAGCACCCACCAACAGATGTTGCTGTTAAAATACATGGTCATATATACATATATGATAGCTTATATATTTATATATATATAAATGTGCATATAGAATCTATATTCATATAAGTATAAAAGTATATAAATATATCTGTATGTGTATGAATATAGGCATGCAATGGAACAAAACTTGGATCCCACCTTGGAGATATTCAAAAGCCATCTGGACATGGTCCTGGGCAACTGGTTCTAGGTGGCCCTGCTGGAGCAGGGGGGGTGGACACAAAGACCTCCAGAGGTCCCTTCCAAGCACAACCATTCTGTGATTCTGCGATGTTTTTTTACCCAAAAGCAATTATTTGTGCTTAAGTTGTCTGTCTTCTAATGGTACCCATCTCTAAAGTATATGAACAATTTAGCACCATGTTTATCCAGTTCCTAAGGTCCCAGAAGGAGTCTTTCTTTGTATTTCTTTGTTTTTCTTTTTGAGACCCACTGTGAAAAGCTCATTGTTTTACTGTTAGTAGTTCAATAAGCTCCAGACAGGAACACTGAGCCAAATGACAAAAGTTAAATACCCCTACAGTCAACAACTACATGGAAGATTTTAATCTCTAAAGTAAAATGCCTCTACTGCTTTGCCCAGAATGACAGATTCTGCAAACATAAATTTTATAAAAAGTTTTTCTTCCACTCAGTGGTGAGCTTTTGGTCCTTACAGCTGTCTCTGGGTCAAAATTAGATGGAAGAGAAAAACAGCTGTCTCTAGGTCAAAATTAGATGGAAGAGAAAACTTCTCTAAGCTTGACATGAGAAATGTTGTGTCCCAAGTTACTGAGAAATATTAATGAGTGTACTAATGGATAGAATAAGGAGCTTTAATGACTTACATCCAGCTGGCTGGAGCCTTACAATCTATGAAGGAYTGAAGGAAGGCTCCCAGAGGGTCTCATGATGTGCTGATTCTCAAATAAATCCTTAGATGGGTTTCCTGGGAGTGCTCACAGACTTAGTACTTTTAGGCACCAATTCGAGAAAATTGCCTTATTCACTATCTGCCGTTGCCAGATATTCAAGAGTTTTTAGCACCCAGCAACTGAAACAAAGGGAACTCCCAATTCCTAACAATTTTACAATGTGCTTAACTTTAAGCGTAGGTTTTAAATCCTTGGATTAGGCCATATTTTTAACTGCTTTCCATAATGTGTTTGACCATTTTCTGAACTGGGTTGTACAGTCCTAAATCTGGTATATTACACCACATAACCACGTGAAATCCAGGCTCTTGCTATTCCAAGTAGGAAGAGACGCTAGGTTGATTTGGGATCCACAAGGAGCTTTATCACACAAACTGTATTTTGCGTCCGCTTAAAGTCAATTTCAGTTTTAGTTACTTTGTAGACCTCAAATAAGATAAACAGATGTCGTCATTTGCTATTGACTTCTTTAATTTTATTGCCCTCTGGCAGTAAATGCATCTGCTTAACCACAACACAAAAGAAAGTTGCCAGAAGTTTTTTCAAAGCCCCAAGGACTTAAACAACCCCAAAAGAGATCAAGTCCAGTGGACAGAGGAAGGCCCTAAGGAAACAGTTGTGTTACTATTGCGAGGTGATTCCAGCCACTGCTGGTTTTTTTACAAATAATGCTGTATGAAGACTGAAAGCTTCACGCCAAATGAGTCATGATACTGCCACAAATCTTCCATTGCATTTTACATGCAAAACACACTTTAATTATTTTTACTTGTAATATTCTGCCAGACAATGCAAGATGACATCATTGCATGAAGTGTCCCAAGTTCTTAATACTGGATAAATGTTATCTTGGGAAAGTGTTAGCTGCTGATCCCCTGAGACAGTCTGGACAGAGGAGCAGCAGTGAGCAGCAGAAAGCCCAGTTCTCTCCCTATTACCTGCTCCAAGCAAAGGCAGAATGGCTCCTGGAGAATGGTGTGTCCTTGCTGAGTCGAGATTGCCCTGACCATTGTTGCAGCCACCTCTGCTGCAGGACTATTGTTTGTGCATCACCAGGAGCCTGCAGACTTCCCAACTCCAAGGCATACCTCATAGCAGGAGCTGACGTGGCCACCAGAACATGACATTGGCTCAGGACAATGTCAGGAGGGTGTGAGAATACCTCCTGAAGTACACCTCTCTCTCTAACTTTCCTATGTACTGGATGTGAAAACACACTGAGTATTAAGAGACATAAAAGCCTTAGATGTGTCTTAGCTCCTTTTTCCTCTCCATTCATGCTGCTTGCCTGCAGCCCATTCATGCCACAATGATCTTCTCTTGTTGGCTGGCAACTGCWGTCTACTGTGAGTTCCAGGCGGCTCAGCGCAGTGGCAGAATACTTAGATGCCCCATTGTACACAAAGTCCATACCCCAATGCACCCAGAAGAGCTGCACAAAAGTTTCATAGTTAAGTCTTCTTACCCTTTTTATAAAGGTTTTGTGCAAAATCAGAACAGGGCCTAAGATACTCAACAGTTTGTGTCGTTAAATCAGGTCAGGCCTCATCCCCTCTCAGGTTGCTTATCTCACTGGCTCTCTGCGATTATCTTTTTTTTTTCTTGCCTTAGACCTTGACACCTCTTGCCCTTACATGGTGTTAAATACAGTGTACACAACCAGGGAATAGAGGTGGTTAGTGATTTCGACCTCTCTGCAATGCAGTCTGGGTTACAGCACTCGCAGCCCAGCAGTCCAGCCGCCCAGCTGGCAGGTGAATAGRGACACATTGCTCCCACCCTTGTCCCTGCCAGCACGATGACAGCTCAGACTTCACGGAGCAGAATTGACCACAGCCTGTCAAGCGTCTCATCTCAGGAGGGTCCCAGTGAGCCTGCCCATGGAGAGAGGGACCTCTGCTGTGACACTGCGTGTTCCTCACACACCTCGACACAACAGCTGACCGAAATGGCCGCCTGTCACTGGACATCCTCAGGTGGCTGTGCCATGCTCTCCCCACACCACRTGGGCAGGACAGTATGATCGCCGGCTGAGGAAACCTGAGGGACTTTACAGCCACTGGCCCCAGTCTTGACATCCTATTCATTACTTTTTAGCTTGAGCATTTTTAAATCATGCTGTCTTTTCTAAGTGCCATGACCATTTATCTTTASCAAAGACAGTCACATTTGGCAGGTTGTTGATCAGGTTGTTGATCTTCACAATACCTTCTGCAAGGTGAACTGAATGGAGGGCATCTCTTGGCTTGTCTGCAGCATCCTTGTTCTCCAGAGGGGCTCTCTTCATTTCTTCGCTAGGCCAGAGGACCCATGGAGTCCCCTAGCAGCCCCTCCTTCCCTGCCTCATTTTCCACCACAGCACTGGTGCTCCACCAACCTGACGTGTGCAGGAGTTACGGCCCTTACCTAGTCATCCACTGGAGGTGCAACACCAAGGTGCAGTGAGCAGCAATGTTACTCCAACTGTCCACAGGTGTGGGAGGACCAGCGCTCTGCTGCAAGATCCCTGAAGTCTCCAAAAAAGAGGAATGTGTGCCCTTCAGGGCACTGATTCCCCAGCAACTTAGATGCCTTAATCTTTCTCTGTTCTTGTCTCTAAAATAGTGGGTAATGGCAACCCTTGGCTTCTTAGGGTTCCTGTGAGCACAGATAGATTAAAGACCGCAAGGTGTCCCACTAACATTGTGTTATGGAGACATGGACCTTCCCTACGGCAAGAGGCACAGGCCCATCTTCTTTAGAACTAGAGCAGGGTCCAGCATTACAGTAGAGAAGGAGGAGTCACATTTTACATTTTTGAGGTTTTCATGTTTCATCTTAGCCTTTTGAACCCCTGTCATTCACCTCCACAAAAAAGGATGTCTTGAGTTCCTACAAGAAAGTAAGCCTGATAGGATACTTGAAGGCAGAAAGCCAGGTAGTCCCAAATGCGCTCTTGCAGCGACCTGCAAGAAACAAATTATACAGCTGAAAGGAAACTAAGATAATCTTTATGTGGTTTAAAGGATCATAAGTCTGGCGCCGACTGCCAGAGAATAGCACAATCAATGGCACCGTTGGCCTATCGAAATGGAGAGATGATTTTCATAATACTGCATAATGATAAAAGACTGGCTGATGGCTGGATTTGTCATCGCTTGTGGTTTCTTATACTGAAGAACATAAGAAATGCCTCAACATTTTCAGCAGCAGCATTCCAGGTCTTGGCAGACAACAACTGAGCTAATTATGAAGAGGGTCTAGAAAAAAAAAAAATCAGGCCCTGCCCAGCATGTCATGATTTTTCTTAATCAGGAGTTCTTGTGTCATGAAGTAGGAGGAAGAAGCAAATTTTACTCCCTCAAGTCTTGCTGCTGTCTAGTCCCCTTGTGTCCCTCGGATAGCCTGAGTCTGCAGCTCTGTTAGAGGGTCAAGCTAGCCCTCAGTCACRCTCCACAGCTTTCCTAGAGCACTTTCTGTAGCAAAATAAAGACATCATTCACTATGAGAAGCTGTCAGCATGCAGCCAGGTTTGCTGCRATTTCAGCACCTGGTTTGGTATTCCATTTCTGGAGACCAGAGTTTCACAGCCTCTGGGAGGGTCAGTGGAAAGCTCAACCCCAGGATTTCCCCTATTCCTRCTCCATATCTATAGGGAGACCAGATGAGTCCTCCCAGCTTCACTCTTTGGTTTGCTTTTAACCCCATGGCTCCTCTGAAATACACCCATGCTGGAGAGGAGTTCTCATGTAAATTTTCAATCAGCAGTTGAAATCTCTCAGTGTCTTTCTCCAAACCCTGAGGTATCTGATACTATTTACCAACAAAGCACCAACTCTGAAGGCTTGTACTGAGGTGAAAATCTCTCTGAATTAYTCTCTCTTGAGTAAGATGAGACATTTAATATTTTCCTTTTCTCCCTGGAGGCAGTAGAGTAAAGATGAGGAAACAGTGACATGTACAATGAAAACAAAAATACAGCAGAAAACACTTAGCTCCATGAGCTGGAATCTGTTTGGGTTTTTTCAGATCTGCACAGAGCAGACTGGTGGGATCATCAACCGTGAGTGAGCTCCTACATGCACAGGCTGTACAAATAACAATGACTGCAGAAAGACTGGAGCTGCTCATTGACCAACACATCTCCCTGACTGCAATTTAAGGACTGAGGATATGACTCACCCTGCTTAGGCTGTGCTGCATTTTGTTTTAATGTTGCATAGTGGGTTTTGCTCTATCTGTACTCAGTTTCTGATGCTACGGATATGTCTCCAGTGGAGACCACTCTCCTGCTTTACTCCATATTTGTGATATTTTACCAGGCAGAATGTAGGCAATGTAGAAATGTTGGGATTCAAGTCATCTCTCGAGTAGCATTGCTACACCACTGAAGCACTCTAAAGTGACTTTCACCCACACCAGAAAGCTAACATGCYTCTAAGCCTCCGGCATATCAGCTTAAAAGTATTTCCTGTGGTCTCCTCATTTCTTTTGAGAAAATCCTGTAAGTGATGTACAACCAAGGAACAAATACAATTTCTCAGAGTGCTTAGTTTTCACTTTGGCACAATCTGAGTTGCTATGTTCCAAAGACCTCATGGGAATTGAATTATCTGAAGTCCTACTGTCCTGGACCCCTTCATCTGATTTAGTTGAAATTGGCTAATATACTCAGAAGCATAAGACATACACACACACACACAGAGGATGTGAGAGTACAAACTATCCTGAACCAAGCAGCTGTAAGATTTTAAATTTAATCATGCAAATTGATACTTACATTAGCGTGAATTCCCAGTCCTACCTGTGATAGTCTTCTGCTAAACCTGTCAAATGGTCTCCTGCACTGATTGTCTCAGCCACAGGCTTCAACCCTTTTTATTTTCTCTTTTCTCTCGTTGGGTTTTTTTTTAATGTGACTGGTCTGTGTCTTCCTGGGATTCCTTTTAGTGGCTAAGATTGTCATTGCCAAGAGCCAATCAAAAATGCTAGGGAAGTATCTTCTAGAAAAACAGGATCTCCCTCTGCACTTCCTGAGTGATGCTCAGTGCTTGCCACAGCCACCCCATCTGTGAAATGTCCTGACACCCTGACTTATGTGAGGAATGGGTAAGCGTGTCCTTTGGATCAAGGCACAATACAGGCTGTGTGTGTTTATTCCAGTTCTTAATGCCATTAATTATTAGAGACTATTAGCATGAACCAACCCTTGCTAAAGTGTCGCCTTCCACTGGAAGGTCCCTGTATTATCCCTRTAGGAACCACCACGAGACAAATTATGACATCAAGAGGGTAAAACAACACACGAAAAAATGGAATAAACTTCTGAGAGCTTCTGATGAGGCTGGGAAATGTTTGAGGCTGGAGTTGTGAATCAACATTGGAAAAACCTCTGCCAATAACAGCAGTTTCCCAGACAGTCTGTCTTTTCACATAGGTTCYCCCAGCTTTGGTAATCACCTGGATATTACAAAATATAATGTCTGCACAAGCATTAGTTCAGCTGACAGCTTTGTCATTTTTTTAAAGAATTGGCCAATCTAAACTTGTTTAGTACTCATTCAATTAGGTGAATTCCGCCATGGAACTAGAAAACAAATTGAGTCTTATGCTTAATATCTCTGCAGTTCCCAGAAAGAGAGAAAACACAATTTCATAAAGCAAAATTTCCCAACTTCCTTGCCCAAAAAGCATTTTTTCCTAGGAGCTAATAGAAAAACTTTTATCTGATCTTCCATAATTGCATAGAATTGACCTACATTACCATAAAGCCTGAACTCCAGAGGAAACTGAACTTCTGACAAAGCAGTCCAGATTTTAAACCCAATAACACATACCTGGAGGTACCCTTTGGACTCCATTTAAACACCATTGTCAGGCTTCATGAATTGAAGGGATAAAGGCGTTAAGTTGACTTTTAACAGTACTGAAGGCTCGGGGAAGTGTGGGAGTTTAAATGATAGATGCTTTTGGTAAGAAGTACATCATCATCATTCATTTCATCAGCTGCAGGAAAAATGAAAAATTTTATAGAAACCCAACAGAGATGATAGTTTAATGGTCTAGTAGGATGTGTACTACAAGAGACTGAAAACACAAGGATTATTTAAACATGGAATGATGAATATGACCTTGTCTTGCTCGGGAAGAGTCAGTACAGCTGCATCCTGATGCCAAATGTAAATAAGAGCAAGGCAAGATATGCAGTGAATGATTTGGATTTGCTTCTCTGTATCCAGCAGTGGAAAGTAAAGCACAGCAGGGACTTTAGACAGTGAGGAGTCTCTGATCCTTTCCTAAAACTCTTTTCTCCTCATGACAGTTTTGGATGCACAAAGATTAATGGATAGTTTTGTGTGGTTCTCTTCCTACTGTTTAATGTCGATAGTATAGTTATAGCTTTTATAATAAATGTGGCTATTTCTGTAGTAACGGCAAATGCTTATCAGAGGAAATTCATATGCATTTACTCRTCTGACGTGTTTCTTTTGTGGATTAAAAGTTGGGGCAGGGTTTTGTGCAGGTGATTGGAGCTATTAAAATGGACATTTTGCAACTTTAATWTATAGAGGACAATTAGAACCAATCTGATACAGTATCTCATCAAAGAAGTAGAGGAAAAATATTAAAAACTCAGCTCAGTTTCCCTCCTCCCCTGTATCTGTGATACACACATAATAGAGCACAACCCATATTTGTTTAAACGGAGACATAAAAAAGTCTGAACTTCAAGGAAGCTTAAAAGATGTACTAGAGATACTCCCAGGGAAAGAAAACTTCAGAGGAGCTAATGCTCATTTACGCTAAACTCCACAAAATGCCCAGCTTTACATCTTCATTGAACGCTTTTCCATCAGCAGGAGGGTATAACTGAGAGGTAGATCCACAGATTTCAAAAACACTATGATCATCAAGTCTGATCTCTTCATGACTCCATTCACACCACATTCTTCAGCATATCCAATACTCTGGCTGAATAACAACTTTTTTTTTTTTTTTTTTTTAAGAAAGGCCTTTAATCTTGGAAGATCCAAAGCGGAAGAGTGACATTAGCATCTCCAGTGACTGGACAGCTCTATTACCAGGCAAAATATATGCTGACTCTAGAGAGGGAGAAGAATGGGATTTGAATGAAAAACTACTTAAGAGTGAGATTTGTTTGTGATTAGTGCATGGACAGAAATAAATGAACTGCTTGGATTCTGTCCGTCACTTCCCCAATGTCTTTCATGGTGATCTCCAGCATAGTATAGCATAARGATTGGGTTATAGTTCCTATCCTGGATGAATCTACTCTTATTAGTACTTGAAACAATCCTCAGGTTCATAGCTGCCTGAAGCCACCCTGGGGATTTCATAGGGAATGTCATCTGTGATATAGACTGCAACAGGGTGATTAGATATACATAAAACATTCCCTGTAAACCTGCGATTTCTACAGGGTGGCTGAGCAGTACATAGATAAAAAACAGCTTTACCTTTGATGTATTGAGGTCTTCTCCCCTGGTAGGAGATATCACCAATGAACCATATGTCCATATCAGAGCAGGGCTAAATAAGATTAAAGCTTCCAGAGAGAAGGATGCAGGCAGGGAGAAGTCCATCCACTTACTGGCCTCTCTCATCAGTTAAAAGCATTGCGAATTAAGAGCTGCCTTTAAGTGTCCTGACCTGGAAGAGAGCTCCCTCAAGAGCAGAGGTTCCCCACTGCCATCCCCACAGTGGCTTTTCTAACAAGTTCTTTCCCCATCACAATTAAACGTACAATTTAATGTCCCCTGTTTTTCTCTTATTTAATTATTTATGAAAAAGAGTGAACTGAAAAGCAGGAAGGCCAGTGAGTGCAGAATCAAATTCAAAGCATTTTTAATATAATAAGGGGACCAAGAATGTGAGCCTTTTTAGGAAGGAGGAAAGCAGAAGGAGGTAACTTAGATGAATCTGAACATCCTAAGAAACCCTAATGGGAGAAAAAAAAAAAAAAAAAACAACAGAAAGTTCGTCAAGGAATATGCTCAGGTATCAGAGACCAAGCAATTTCTGGGAGTCTAATGTCAGAGCACCAACTCAGCAGGGTTTTGAGAGATCTCTGAATCAGACAAGAGGCATAATAATTGTCATTTGAGACACAAGTGCTCTAAAGAGCCTTGAATAGAAGAGATTTAGATACTCACAGGAGATGCACACAGAAATCCTGCCACCAGCAACAGCTCCAAGGCAGGGATATTTCCTAATCAAAATGTTCAGAATAATGCCATAAGCTAAGATATGTGAGGGAACAGAGTGATAGGCAGCACAGAGCCGAAGATTAATGATGAGTCTCTAACCACCTAATTGCAGCTGAATATCTGAGTGCAGCAAATCACACCAAATACAGTGAATATAATCAAATGTACTTCCTGGGCCTTGATGTGCAGGGAAAATATCTCTCCAGTGCTCTTGTACATGCCCGGTTCCCAGATGAATCAAAGTCAAATGCCCTTTTCACACTACTGTCGCTCGAGACCCAGTCAAAGATGCTGCCTATATGAGGGTAATTATTCACAGAATAGCAAAGCCCATTCACCTGAAATGCTCCCACACTGAGGGTTATTTGTGCTCTTGCCGCCGTGGCTGATCCCTGGCAGAYGTCCGTGGCTGCAGTGTTATGCAGAATCAGAAGCTGCAATATTGGCTTTTTCAGCATAAGTTTTTCCTGCCCTGCCTCTGCACTGTTTTYTCCAGCAATCTGATCACTACCATGAATCCACCTCTCCACCTGTGCCACCAAACCACAAGAAATAAATGGTCCTGGAAATAACCCGACCTCTATAAATGCTGCCCCTTATGCAGGAGGAGTGAATGGCAGCACTGATATTGCTCTGGGGAGAGAGCAAAGCTCACACATTCTGACTGCTGAGCCATACACACTGTAGCAAATTAAACTTGACATGGGCTCCTGTAAATCCAGCCTGCAGTTCTTATGTCAGGGCATTCAGCTGGGCAATAGAAGAGCTGGATCCAGAGCTGCTCTTCAGCAATTTATGGCTTCCTGGGGACCTAGTAGCCCACCTGGAGAAGGAAGAAGGCAGAGCAGGTGCTGTACAGTCAAAGTGCACATGCACATCCCTGTTCCTCGGGGTCAATACAGAAGTTTTAAGCACATGCTCCTTGACCTGTGAAAGGTCCATGGCTGTCTGGGTGCAAACACCTATCACGGCTTGAAGGAAGACTGCATCAGCCTCTGGTCTCTCTGGAAAAAAAGAGACCTTTACAGTCTTTGGCCTAAAGGGAAAAAATTGTGGGATGGGATGGGATGGGATGGGATGGGATGGGATGGGATGGGATGGGATGGGATGGCTGCTGCCATCCTCTCCCAAAAAAGGAAGGAACTTTCCTATTGCACAATTCAAGGAGTATCAGGACGGTTACAGGCAGCTTTGTCTCCAGGACAGCCCTTGGCTTTGGGAACAAAACTGCCTAGAAACAGTAATTTTATTGCCACAGTTTCCAACACAGTGCTGAATGCTAAATGATGACTCTTCACATTCAGGCACTGAGAGATTGTTTTAGGTACGGTACCTGTCTGTTCTTTTCTAGTGACCTAAGAAAAATAGATGTATTGGCAGCTACTTCTTTTAGTGCAAATATTCTCATTTGTGTTTCCCTGATCTTCAAAGCATTTTAGAGCCATACAATGGTTAGATTTAGCCTAGAGATATTCTGTCTAGATTGGGTAGACTCCTTAGGTGCTTCAACACAGTCTGTCTTGGACTCAGATCTTCAACTAAGACTCACCGCATCCTGGATGATCCAGGGAATATTATATTCTAGTTCACATCTAAGGAGATTGTTGGCAATAATCCTTGCTCTGACCCATGCACAGCTACAAGGTAGCCCTAATTATTGAAGAACTATAGCCCCTCTCATAGAAACCAAGAAACATTGAATTCCTCCCAGTTTCTCCCAATTCACTCTTGTCAATGTTTTAGACCATCCTCAGAAAAGTTACTGCAAGACTAATATATACAGATGCAGTGCTTTTATTTTTACTGCACTATTTTATGTGTGTACTGCAGAGTCGAACTTCATGGCAAGAAGATTTATGGTGTAATTACTTTAGTATATTATTGTACAATTTGCAACTAATGGAAAAGAAATTTACTGGCCACACTTCAGCTGTCAGAAAGTCTGTCTGCAAAATGTTATGAGAGTGGAAGGAATATGTGCTTCTCTCCATGAGTGGGAATGTTAAATGACAGGCATCGTTTAACCTGATCAAACATTTTAAACTTGATCAGCTACCCATATCATAATAAGTAAAGTTTCCTGCAAAGAAAATTAATTATGCCTCATAAAGGAAACAGAAGCATTTGATCTTAAGAAGCAAATAAAAAAACTGCCCAGCACACCCACTCCCAGGAGAGTCAAGCCCAGTCAATCATCTTCCTAGCCAAGTGTAAGAATTAAGAATTCCACATCCTCTTTTAATTGCTTTAATTGGCAGTGTTTCCCAATGGACTTTCATGTTTCACTTGGCCTTTTTTTCCCCAAGTTGAAAAAAATGCATCTGATTAATAATCATGTAATTGGATTTCCAGTTCAATGATTAACGCCTAACATCCAGTACTTAAGAAGAGCAAAAGCAGAGTCTTGTCTTCACTTTTGACATAAGACCTTTCTGATGGAGAAAACTTCATTTGTATTTGCAACTTACATTTCTCAGCAACTTGCCAGATCAGCTCAAGTTAGATGCCTGCTAGTAAACATCCCTTTCATTAGAAGCACAGAAATTAGAAGCATGAAATTGAATGGAGGAGGATGGAAGAGCTCAGTAACAGTTTTCAGAGGCCCTAACACTCAAACAACTTAATTTAGTAGAAACCCAAACTCAGGTCCCTTGGAAATCAAATGAAAGTTTCCTGTTGCAGTGGAGATGAAAAAGCTGCTACAACCTGATGGCCTAAAGTGAATTTAGCCTGTATCAAATCGCAGTGAATGTGAAAAATTTTTGTTTGATCCTTATATTTGGAAGGGACAGAGGGACTGAAGCAGAGCAGGCAACTATGGCTCTATCTGTTCCTTTCCCCAGTTTCTACCCTTTGCTCACTGTGTTTGGACAATCCTAGTTAATAGCTCTGGACTCCTACCAGACTGTTGTTATATAAATGGTAATATAACATGTCCACATCATAAAAGTTCCCCTCACGCAAACAGAATTAGATCTATAAAAAACCATTAAAATACAGAAGTACTTTTGTTCCGTATTGCAAATGCAATGAAACCAATGCAACCTTGGAATGATGATAAGTCAGGCTCCCATCCAGGATCGTGCACAGTGGGCAGGCCTCCATATCCTCTACTCCAGTCTTCTTCCTGGCCAATTTAAAGTAAATACGAGGGTATTAGACAAATCTTGAAATAAGGCAGACTATGGAGCCCTGTAACCATGTCCATATCAGAAGGAAACAGTGGCAAAGTTTTCAGTCCCAAATATCTCAAAAAAATCCTTCAAGTCACTTTAAATAGTCAGCTATCATCTCGTCACATGTTCAACTAATGGGAGCTGAAAACACTTAAGCACTACCACATTTTCAATTGAAGTATAATGGTGACGATCTGCTCTTTGATAAAGTCCTCACCCTACACAATAGAAAGGTTTGCATCGTCTTCAGCTAGTTTTCAGTAAGGACCCTTCAAAAGGCAGTGAAGTGTTTACCTTGACTTCTTATTGCTTGTTCACAACTCTCCAAGTTTCTGATCTCTTCACATGTGCAGACTATCAAACAGCAGTCCTCTATCCATGCCCTGATCTGATGGACACACCTACAGAGGAACAGAGACAGTCCAAAAACCCTCATTGAGGAATTCAGCCAAAAATCTCCTAGGTAAAATAAATTAATATTAGGTAATAACCATAATAATAACAATAATAATAACAGTAATAATAACAGCAACAACATGGCTTTTGATTGTCTCTGGGCACAGGTTTGTATATTCCCTTAATATATCTTGTAGACATCATTGGATATACGTTGGGATATACATAGGCGACTGTACTTCTACAACTTCTTGTCTCCTCCCACTGTAAGTGAATTCAATTTCATGGCATTTTTCTGGAGCCGGATCATAACTCATAGAGAAGAAATCAAGGCACTACGAAGCTACATTACCCTGCAATCTGAGACGTGTGGACATTTAAGCATATTTTACTGTGCACAGCACATTGCAGGGAATCCCATGACCCAAGACAGTCCAAAGCTATGTAAAGGACAGCCTGTTCGCTCATGCTTGGTCCTATTCCTCTGCTGCTGAGGGACTCCAGGGTGCCCAGAACATTGGCCTCCAAGGTCACATCTGCCAGCATACATCTCTCATCACTACTCTACCAGAAACCAAAATAAATCATTTAACCTCTTCCTCGTCTGATTTTCCTTTCCATAAAAAAGGCAATGGTATTAGTGTCTCTTCCAGAATAATGAAAAAATCTTCCACTCAAATGTTTATGAAAAAAAAAAAGTCTTTTGTGGCAAAATGGAAAATATTCTGGAGAAAAGGAACTCTCCTTCTCTAAGATTATTGATGATGATGATGATGACACAGAACACATTTTTTTCTCTATAAAGGCAACTAGAAATTACATGAGCGTAGTGGCTGAGGCCTGAAACAGAAAAGCCAAATAATTTCCTAACTAATTACAGTTTTAACAGTGACTTAGGGAAGGGTATTTATGGACCCATTGTATGTCCCCATGGCTCTATAAACGTAACTGTGATGAGCATTGACTAATATATGAAATTCTTGGAAAAGATTGGATTATTAATGTGGGCACCAAGATAAGACCACACCTTTCAGTTTCCACATTTGTGAGACTATTATGTGCTGCTTTTCTCCGAGTTAGCTGTCACATAAGTACTTGGGTTGGGTTTGGGAGAGGGAGTGGATCTTTTTCGTGCTACACTGAGCTGGAGGCAAAGAAATTATAAACAAAGTTAGACCCTCCCAAAGGGTTAATTTCTTTAAAACTGCAGATCGCTGTGAGGCAGCCTTTCATATGTGCAGTCTTCTCTGTTTCCTATGAATTTAAATATGGCTCTTAAAAATAATTTGAGTTTGGGGGTGAGTAGGTCTAACTAATCTTGCCCTGCTGAAATTATTCACACAACATTAGTCCATTCCTGAGTGTTACATTAACAAGCACTGTGCAAAGATAGGGAATATCTATGTATGGTATATTGACCTGAATGCCAAATACCTGAGCCTTCTACATTAACAAGCTGATGAGTAGTATTATAGTAATTATGTCAAAGAAACCAAAGCTGACTTTGAAGGTCTGCCTACAAAATGAGAGCCAAGAACATAATGATTGATGAAGTCTGCTGCTGTGCTGAAGCTTATTCCGTATTAAATCCCTGGTATCATTTTCTTTCGGTATGGCTTGTAGGATATCACCAATGCCAAAAAGTTCTGCTTCTTCCACGATGCAGAGCACTCCAGCTAAGAAGCGGTCAGCTCAGGCTGTAGAAATGGGGAGGCATGCAAGAGGGAAGCTCTGTCCTTGGTTGTGGTCTTCATGCTGATGTGGCTTCTAGCCCAGCTTTCAGGCGTACACCATGGTCTCCCCATTTGCCCACACCTACCATTTGTAGGTCTCCACATCTACACAGTGAAGAGCTCCACAAAGCTTTTTCATATTTGCTGCCTCCTGGACTAACCTGGGCTGTAAGACTCAGAGAGGGCATTTTCTGCCTCAGGAGAGGAAATAACTGCCCTGTCTTCTTGAATTCCTTCATGAGCAGGCTGCCTGGGAAGCCAGCACAGCCCTCGTACAAGCTCCATGAGATGAAGCCTGGAAAGGTGAAGAGTTAATACAACTCTTGACCAGAATGGCTATATCTTTTTTGGTTAGTTGTATCCACCATATAACACAGTGCTCCAGGAGAAGCAGCTTTTTTCTGTCCCATCCCTGGTCCAGGCTAACTTATCAGGTAAGGAATAAATCTGACTCACATGTACCAGCCTGCTCTCCTGCAGGAGTGAGGGATGAAGACAAAGCTTCCCTCAGAAGTGTGTTGGTGGGACTGGAGTGACTCACACAAAAAAATTGGGGGTGCCAGAGACAGTCCATGTACTTTATCATCCTACACACAGTTGTATTTTCATTTCCCATCAATTATTTAATCAACTAACTCCAGGGCAGCATATATATGCTATCCAGGAAATTCAGTTTCCCCATTAGATGACTGTAGCTTTACAAACAAAGTCTGTCAACTAAAAATTATCACTTTAATCCCTTTTTTATTATTATTTAGTTTTCCAGATTGCAATACTGAAGTCCCTGCTGTTGCCTTTCTGTTTTATCTGTCCAGAGCGAGTCTGATTCATTGCAGACAGCCTTTCTCCCTCATCTCGCTCATGTTAAGCAGACGCCAATAAGTAGCAAAGGAAATTCTCGCTCTGGACAAATGCAAACCAGATCTGACTGGCTGCCTTCCATGAAGTTCCCCATGCAGATTTCTTCTCCATTACCAGCTTGATAACAGGGGATGACCTACCTCTCAGTGCGTTGGGTATTTGCCAGTAGCTGCAGGGACAGCACCTCAGTTGTCTGAAATAAAAGATTAAAACTGTCCAGGACTTTTGTTTCTTCCAATGTGAGGATCTGTGAGGTCAGATTCCTCATCAAAATAGACTTTTACACTTTTTCATGGACTTTTCTTTCATCAGTATTCTCTTGGTCTTCCTCTCCTGCTCCTCCCTCTGCTGAGCGTCCCCCACGTTGTCAGAGGGCTGCCTGGCAAAGTGATCCATTGATACCTACTCTCTATTAAAGTCAATATTCTCAAGCTGATCCATATGCCACAATAAACTGAGGTGGTTGAGTTATTCAAAAGAAAATCTTCAAGCAATCCTTTTACACTTCCTTGGGGCTAACGTAAATATCCAAGAATATTAATGAGTTTTAATTTTTAAAGTGGCTTAATGAAACCACATTAGTAACTTGTATGAACATTTTTGTTCAGAAACAATGTATTTTTCACAGAGTGAGCTTAAAATATTGTTTTGGAAATGGCATAACTGAAATCAAATTCAGATCTGTGTAATTCTGAATTTTACTGAATTTGTATTTGCAGTCCTTTGTTTCTGCTATAGATCAGGCTCTAGGTTCCCTTTGAGCTATTTTGCTGCTGTCCAAGAGAAATGAAGGCTGCATTATTTTCCACATTTCCTGCACCCAGGAGAATATGATACACAGAAATGTAATTTAAAATCAGGCGGGAGGAATTCTTGACTGATACTTCATCCCTTCTCTTTTGTACGTATATTGCTTCAACTGCAAGTCTGTATACTGCCCAGTGTTACCAGAATCCTTGCAGATTTTCTTTACACACTTAATTGACAGAGACCAGATTCCAACAGAAAAAATATTAGCAGTATGTCATTTTTCACTAGTGTCCATGAAGTGCTTTGGGAAAGCAAGGTGCTCTAGAGATGAGACTATATTCCCCAATAATTCAGCAAGACTTCATGATCTGCAACTTTCTCCTCTGTTTCCAAGTCACTCCCTTTCCTAAATGTCTTAACATCCATAAAGAAGAGCTTTGTGATACTTTATGTGACAGGAGATGCCATATGAGGGGCTCAATTGCACGCAACTAGTTTATATCTCCAATTCTTTTTCTTTTTTTTTTAAACACTGGCCTTCCCTCCCCTTTTCCCAATGCTAAGAGTGGTCAATATTAACAGCGCTGATGGTCAATGAACCCAGAATGATCTGAGATGGCAATCTAATTCACACATACACAACCTGCCTCTTTTCCTATAGCAAAACCACTATCAGTCACCAGCCCAGCTTCCCACAAACATACCCAAATCTCTCAACTCCCTCAAAATCCAAGGAGAAATGACACTTCCTAATGAGGTGAACTCTATGACTTGTTTTTGACAAGGTAAAAAATGCCCATGAGTCATCATCTGTTGCACGTCACCTTTCCCACATCCCACTAAATCATTATTTCAAGTTGTTTGAGAAGTCTGTCCCAGGAAAAAAGGATCACAGAGCTGGCAGAGAGGCATGAAATTGATTTTCCAATGAAAATGATGGCTCCGTGACAACTTAGATGAAGGTCTGCTGTGATATGTTTGCACAGCACTTTGCACAGCAGAGCCATGACCTATTTTAACACTAGATACTAATGTGATGAAAAGGACAGGTAGCAAGACTCAAAATGTTTCTTGATTTCCATAAGTTTTCCAGCCTGGTAACATACCTATTACCTCAGGAAACCCATTTTCTTTCTGTTGGTTCCACACATCATATATATGATTATAGTATCAGTAATATTGATCATAAAGCATAAAGCAGGTTCTTTGACATGTTACACACTCACCAGAAAATAGGAAAGATAATTTGTCCAATGCCTCTTTGCTCCAGCCTTGTTCAGTTCTTATTGCTCTCTCTGATTTCTTCATTACCTCCCTGTGCTACATCCCAATTGAAATTAAATTGCAGCTCCTTCAAGACAAAAAAAGGAACCTCTGGCTTTGTTCCTGTACTAACTCTACTTAATACTACTACTACTTTCCTATTCAAGACAGCTCCAAGAAAAGATCCTTCTTCACATTGTCGTGCCATTAGATCGTATCAACCAAAGTCCTGTCTGTACTGGGTCACCGACACTGGATGCCTCAGAAAAGGTTACAAAACTTCCATAACTGTGTAATAATTCCCCTTAAGGGAAGTTTGTTCCTAGTGACAGGATGCTAGTGGTCAGCTTAAGCATTCACATACAGAGCTAATGGAATTAAGGACTATCCGCAGTGTTTAGGAGGCAGCAGGCAATACCGTGAAGAAGGAATCAATGAGATGCTTAAAAAGCATCTTGAACCACAGACACGTTTTCATGTCTTTAAGCATTCATTCTGTTCCTTTCAATAATTCATGCCAAGGTGATCAGGGTCCTCAGAATTTGCACAGCCAGAGGGGAGGAGAGTTGTAGCATGTACAATCTGAGCATCGTGATCCAAGTATATATATTTTGGGTACTTATGTCCCCATAAAAGACCATGTTTTTCCCTTCCTGAAGGCATAGTCTTCTTCTGAAGAGTAATTTTCATATTGCCAGCACGGGCTTACCCAGATCCTCTGCTTAGGAAAGTGCTCTGCCAGACTAGGACCAACCACGCAGTGGTCTGGACAATCCTGGTGTGCTCAGGCAAGACAGAAGATAGCCAGGCAGGTTGTCTTCTGATAGTTCCTTCTTAAACCAGCAATATTTGATGAGTTGGAGCTGTAGTTGATAGGACTATATTTTTTAGCACGGGGTGGAGGCTTGACAGCAAACCCTCAAAATAGCCCAGGTTAGCCTGGAGTCCTCTCCAACTGCCCTATTAAAAGAACAAATCAAAGCTGCCATATCCTTTCACCAGGGCTGTCAGCCGTGATACAGCACAGAACATAAGCACAGCTGAATTGGGTTGGACAAATAGTCCATCTAACACAGTTAGACACCAGCAACAGCCGTGATATTTCCCCAGCACGCTTTCACAGCCTCTAGTAGTTTGTGTCCTGAATGCACACMGACTTTCAGTCCCAACAACACCTTACAGCAGGGAGTCCAACAGCAAAATCTCCCTGAACTTCATCRCCTTTGCTTAAGGTGATGATATGTAACTAAGCTAAGACTTCCAAGGGAAATCTGAAAGCCTCAAATTACACACAAACTATAAAATGAGTAATATGCACTTACGCATCTTAATGGGACTGCCAATGGCCAATTTGGTGCACTTTAGACCCCTATTAATAGCCAGGTTCAACGGGCAGTTGAATAAAACACACTTCCCTGGAGTGATATAACAGCAAGGGAGGACTGACCAGGGATGAATCCTGTTCGTCTAAGTTGCTCGGTAACATGTAACTACTCCGTAAACATAACAAYTGTTGTTGCTTCATCAGTTCCTTCTGGGTTTATCTGTTGCACAAAATGTTAAGCATATTGACCAGGTGGTGCCTTTTGTGATATGTTTATTTTATTAGTACATGTCCTTGAACTAACACTGCATTTCATATGTACCTGCCAGATAAGTGACTGAAAGAACTCGGCATCTGGGAATGAGAACTCAGGAGAGGGAGGACGGGAGGGAGACGGGTGCATTTCAGTACAGATAAGGAGCTACAATTATCATACTCATGCAAAAGGCAGGGACAGAAGTGGCTCACCTTGTAGAGGACATATTTGCACACATTTTACTCTTCAAAACTGATCCTGAAGTACCAGGCTGGAGTCAGGTCCCATTTCAAAATCTCCSTGGTTTTTTCCTAGTAACAGTGCCATCTGCTTTAGCCTGACAGGCTGTCTCTGTTAGGTGAGACATTTTGGGATAAAAAGGCATACTGAGCTATCTCCCAACAGCTTATCCCTAACCCAAGATAGGCAGGTGGGTAAACCTGAGGAATTTCTGTCTGTGAACTGTCACTGATGGTACTGACCCCAGGCTGGCTCTTTCAGGCTGGTGGGTTGGTCCTGATGTGCCCTAATAGCTGTAACCATACCACAGCCATTTCCTAAYGCATCCTGGTTTGCAGGCACCCAAAGGTGCAGTCCGCACACACTGCCTTACGTGGATTCATTGCTTCCAGAGGAGCAGCAAGCCTTGGACTGATCTAGGCTCAGGCATGTGCCTAGACAAGCTTAGAGACAAAAAGTACTCTAGCACAGTGAAGGGTTAATTAAGTTCTCAGCTGCCAAATGGAAAAGTTACAAAACAGAAACAGAGGCACATTGAAAAGCACGTGCTTGGCACTGACCTCTGTCCTGTGGTCCCACTTTGGGGGTCTCTGAGGCACTTCTCAGCTGTCAAGCTGCAAGGGAACTCAGCATCCTCCAGCAGCTGACTGGTCTTCAGGCTCAACCCCACAGCCAAGGACCAGGTGGGCTCAGCCCCACTCTGAGGACCTGTGGGGCTTCCTCCAAGCCAGCACCTTCTTCATCTCTTGCTCAAGACGGACTGCTTCTCTTTCACTCCTGACTTCTCCTGCATCTTTCTTCCTTCAGGAATGCAGCTTCAGCAACCCCATACGGCAATGGTGACTGACTCCCCCAGTCTTCTTCCCTGAGTGTATGCTGCAAATGGAAGCATAGCAAGGGAAACCTTGTGTGGTCCTCAGAGGCATCTCTGAACTTATATTGCTGCTTTGTTCCAGAACTCGCAAATGCCTTTTATTTTAAATAGCCTTCTTGTCAGACACATATTTTAGAGGTCACTACAACACTTTGTAGTTGTAAATGATTCTCTTTGCACGTGCACAGAGTTAGCAGCCAGAGTGATTTTCTCCACCCTATCCCTCCAGTTGCCCACAGCTAGTGGCCTCACCCACATTCGCTCCCACCTTTATCAGTCTGAGGGCTTGGTTTCACAACTCTCCAGCAGAAATTAAAACTGAGCTTGAGCAGAGCAGTTCAGTGGGGAACCTCATGACTTCTGGTTTTGTGGCAGCTCGCTTTTGTTAGGAGATGGACACAGAGACCACTAGCTCATTTCCCGTCTATCACTAAACATCTTGGTAGGAAAACAACATTCCCTAACAAGTGCTATGGAACGTGCTCTTGGCTCATCTGAACGTAGCTGGGGCTGAAGTTTGATGCTTATTATAAACCTCGCACAATTAGCACACAGCCATCAGGTCTGTGATCCTGCGGCATCAATAACTCCCCAGCTTTTCTCCGTCTTTTCTGTCTTTTTTCTCCTCCTCCCCCTCCACACCTTTTTCTTTTCCTTCCACTTTCTCAAGCCTTAAAAGACCTCCTGTTCTTTGTATTTCTGTCTACTTTGTTTTTCTTTATGAGAGATTTGTCCTCCTCCTCTCAATTCTCTTGGCCATTCCCCATCTTCCTCATGTGAGTCAAGAAATTCCTGACAGCTGCACTTCCCATCTTGTGTTTTGCTGTCATCATCATTTTGTTTGTGTGCATGCATGCATGTGTGTGAGAGAGAAATCCAGCCAGCCTAGCGACATGGCTTGAATCCTACACTAATTGGAGGTGGAGTGAAACACTCCATCTCCCCTTGCAGCAGCTGATCCCCTGAGGACCAACGGCTGTAGCACGGTGGCAAAGACCAAGCTCACAGCCCCAGGAGCGCCTGGGAGGGCCCAGAGCTCTGTGCTTTGACACGCACATTTACCACTGGATTTGTTGAAGCCATACAGCTGCACTTCTCCCTGAAYGGTTCTGCTGTTGATCTGTGCTGGCTTTTAACTTTTATAGCAGACAGCTGTGCTCTGTGAAGAGACTGGGCAGGATTTAATCAATAAATGTTAAAAAATTGTCCATTTTTTCCCTTATTCATTCTCCAGACTCACAGCACATCTTTTTCCCCTACATGCACTGGCTGGTTTTTCAGCCTATCTCCCTCTTGCCTTGAGACCTGCACCAGCAGCTGTACAGCTGGTGCTGGTGCTGTGCCAGGGTCAGATGCTCTCCCATATTGACCAGAAATTGTAACTGACAGTGATCTTGGACAAGCAAGAATCACTGTTGATTTAAATCACTGATTTTTGATAAGAATAAATACTGAATCCTACAAACTCTATCCATAATCCATTACCTCTGAAACATCCCTCTCTCTCTTTATGACTCAGCATCTGGTAGACAGCTGAATCCAAACTTCTATAGCATCACATTAAACCCTTCTCCAGAATGATTTCTTCATGTATTTCCTAGAACTGTACGAAAGCACAAGAGCAGTTGATAAAAAAATGTAATAATTCACAGTATCATAGCAACAATGGCAAAATATGTACTTCCTGCTTATTCATTTTGATTAAGAAAATTATTCACAAGGCATCAGATGTTTGGAAAGAAATCCATCTTGTGGTTTGTTAATCAGAAGAACAATATACTCTAGACTATTGAGAGAGAGAGGTTTCAAGGCTGAAAGGACTGCCAGCTATTTTCTATGGGAAGCTGATAAGACCCTACACACATTTGTTAGCCTGATATTTGATGGTCCTATCAGTTCCCATCCAGAAAGCGCTTAAGCATACACTTACTTTTAAGCATATAAGGAGTGGCATAAAATTCAAGATGAGTACTTGTGACCTTCAAGTTGAGTCCATTTTTAATACTTTTAATATTTTTAATTGCTGTGTTGGAACACAGCTCAGAGGAGTAATAACGTGCTTACAAGCTTAACAGCATAAGTGGGTTCAGTGCCTGTCCTCTCCCCACCACCTCCTTGCTCTGCTTCCCACTCAGTCCACGCCTGGGACCACCAACATTCCCTCCTCCCTTGGGCTCTTGCCATCCACTTTGCAGTACTTTCCAAGATCCTACCTTCCCACGTTGCAGTCTCCTCGTAGCGCTGTGTCCTTGGGCTTGCTCCTGGCACTGCTTCCTTACTGCTAGACACTGGATATGTGTAAAGCCCAAGGGAAAGTGCCCACATCATTAGCTTTTTATGCTCTACTCACACCTCCACACCAACACTGCACGCACACCTCATCCAACAGTAAACTTACTGAGCACAAAACTGGGTGACACCAAGGAGTGAGGAAAATGCAAGAGAATTCAGTCAATTGCCACTCAGAGGCATAGTGAACCATGGGCTTAGTGACCACAAAGCTGGTGAAGCTTGCCTGGAGACAACTGGAACCCAAATTGGATGAGTTGTTGGTAACCCTCGAAAAAGCATGGTGGCCACCAAGCCTCAGAAATTTGGCGGGGAAGTTTCATATTGAGTCCTTTTTTTCTCACCCTCAGACATTACACTGATATTTTGTCTTTATCATAAGCACGTGCACGTGACATCCCCAAGCACTACAATGTCTCGCTTGAGGAATGGTTGCATTTCAGCTGTCTTTGCATAGCTTATCAATTTTGGTGTTACTCTGGGGCTCCAGGTAAAGTTGTTCCATAATGGTGTGATCTTGTAAATAATGCATTATAAATTTTTCTTTATCTCCACACAGGTAAACAAATGTCTCACACATTGCAGATGTTGTTAGCTGTGCTGAAAAATCAACAGCTAGCTGTTGATTTTAGCAGATCAGCACAAAGTATCAAAAGGTGGATATGTCTCTGTCCTACCATGTGGCTTGATCCACATGAGGCAGATGCATTTTTTTAGGTATATGTTCTTTGCTTTGCAAAACAAGACAGTTGAGGACAGGATGCAGTCCTAGAGGCATGGTGAGCAGATCAGATGTTTCTTGTTCATCAGTTCTTCTTCCAGCTTCTGGGAGATCCACTGGAACACAGTATCACCGGAAGGACATGTGTTTTATAACTAAGCAATGGCAGACAAAAAGCAATTGAATTAGATCCCCAAAGCTTTACTAAGACAGATGATCCTTGAAAGTAGAGCTAGGTTATTAAACACAGTGAGAGTATAATTCTTAATTTCTAGGCATCTGTAAGAATAGTTACCGTCCTTTTGGGAGTATTGTAGTGACTGTAGCTGGTAGATCTCTAAATGAGACAATATTTCCTTTTGATATTGCATCATTAAGATAACTGATTCCTATACCCAGCCAAATGTTTCATGTAACTCTTTCCTCCCTTTTCTTAATGTGTGCAATTGTGAAAGAGCAGCACTGTAGGGATTTAGTGGTTGTATCTCTTTATGAGTCTGAACTGTGACATGGACGACTCAGTGAGTTTATTGATTTTAATTTCTTATATTTGGGATTTATCTTCTCGGCTTTTACTTATCAGCTGAGAATACTCACAGTGTTGATATAGAAGGTTGGCTACGCAAGGGCAAATTTCAGATCCTCATTTCTTCACCTATGCATTCATTTGTTTGCTTCTGGATGGATACTAGCTGCCAGGCTTTGATCCAYGCTTTGATCAAGAGTAGCTAAAGGGTGCACTCTGTGAGAGAGCATTCCTCTGTCTCAGCCTCCATAGCCAGAGCTGACAGTAACAGGGCCTTAAGTGGATTCCCTTGAGTATCAGAGGGAAAGATCAGGCATTCCCTTTGAAGATCCTTTGTTACTGAAATCTAGATTCTGATCCCCAATTTGGTCTGAAAACCCTGCACCACAAAGCACACAGTAGGGTCTTCTAGGGGGTAAAGGGATCTGAAAGACTGGGGTTACTATCTGTGGGTGGCAGGATATTTTCTTTTCTTTTACCAGAAAGACAGCTGGAATGGCCCTGAAAGCAAAGGAAAACTTGTGAGAAAATACCCTTTTCGGGCTGTTACATAAGTACCACCATCCCGCTTTGCAATAGTGAGGGTAAGCTTGGAGTTGGTCTAAACCAGACTCAGCAATTCTTGGGCCATTKCAGTATAGGAAGGAGAGCTCAGCCAGGTTGATTTCCTTCCTGGAGCATTTAAGGACTAAGMTAATAAAGTGCTTTATGACTAAGAATTTATGTGGCAACATAGGGAAGATGAAGAGCTATGAAACAATAGATGGAGCGTATCTGTCATCCTTGGAAGAGGTGTTTTCTCCTGCGGATGCACCACTGAACTTTGGTGCCAGGAGGAGCAATCTCTGTCAATGATTTTTGTTCGTCTTGCTCACTTAACTGCTTTTTTTGCCATGACACTGTTTTTATCTTCAACTTCCTTAACATCTATGAGGCAAGTATTTGCACCCTATTGTGTCTCTACATTCCAGCACTAAGAGCCCCAGCCACAGGCTGAACATATTGCTGCAACCTTAGGTATTGCTGCCAGAGAGAATTAAYGGCCATAGGTTGCTAGGGGTAATGAACTCTAATCATGACTTTCTCACTTGACTGTCTTGGTTCAGTAACACAGGAATTGATATAAACCTTTCTTTAAAGAGTGTTCTCCTTACATCCTTCCTTGCCTCATTTCGTCCCTCCACCCTCCCTTTGTTTCCCTTCTTTCTTCCAGTACTGCCAAGCCTGGCAGGTTGTTACAGCTTTCTCCATCTTCTATTTTGGATAGGATCAACACCAGTCAGCTGCARGGCAGGGCTATGTCCAAAGCCATTTCCAGTTCCGCCCCCATGCAAAGCGCCAGCACACATTCATGCCCATTACGGGCAGTGGACTCATTCATGGACTTGTTTCTTTCTGCTGTGAGATTCCCTTGCCCCAGTGCTGTGTTTTCCTTGGCACAGCGCGTAAGACAAGAAGGAATCTTTACATGGAAATCTCTCCACTATGGGAAACATTTCCCCATGCACATGTCCTAGCAAGAGATCTACTGCATCCATAATTGCACTCAGCACTTGGAATGTCGTGACGTCTCCACGTTTCATGACCAAACATAGTCTTTGCAATTGCTCAAGGGTAGAATAGGCTCTAACAGCATTAACCTATGGTCCCTTATCTACTGCTTTCGTCACGCTGTCCATTTGTATCTATTTGGAAAAAGTTGTGTTGTCTGCTGCTCGTGAAGCCAAGCTGCCTGGCAAAGRAGATTTGTTGTATTTGTGGTATTTCTGCTCTTCTTCTTTCAGCTTCTTAGGCAGCAGCGAGTCAGTCTTTTGCTTTGTGGTTCTCTCCTTCCCAACCCTTCTGGTCTTGCACAAACCTTTCCTAAAATCCATAAACGTTCATTGCAAGCTGAGCCATAAGATGCTCAGTGCTTCAGCTTTGCTTTCTTCCAGGGACCATTTAAATGAGGACAAGCCACTGTTTTATCTGATGAGAGGATAATGCACASGGGTGCAGTTCTACCATGTTGTCGTCCAGCCCGGATGTCACACCTAACTGAGACCAGTGTCACAGTAAGCCTATTGTTAGAGGTGCCAGAATGCATGCTTTGTACAGTAGCTTCAGATTAATCCTGGTATTAGTGAGTCCTGAAAACAACCACAGCACGTTTCAATCAAACAAAGCACAAACAGTTCTCACTTAGACTGGGAGGGGAAATGATGAGGGTGATTTCATCCCTCCATGTCTAATGCAGACTATGACAGATGGAGGAACCATGGGAAATACTAATAAAATGCGATAGGAAGAGATTCGAGCCTTCACTGCAGGGAACGCCTGACCGCTCAGTTATCCTTCACCCCTGGTACCTCTCGGGCGCTTGCTTTTGCAGCCATGATCACATACAGCTCCTCCCACAATCTGGTCACGCACTGACTCCTGTCCAGCTCAGTGCTTCTCACACACACGTGCCTTTCCTCCATAAAGCTGCTCCAGGTGCCCCCTCCCCTAAAAGCAAGATTCCTATTTCCAGTATCAGATTGGACACATTCACTACCAATGGCTCTAACTATAACATCCGTGTGCCCATAGTGAATAGCACCTGCTGATTAAACATAGATCCTTTTAGCACTGGGATTAATAAAATCAAAATTAGAATACAAGAGGCTTCTCTTCACTTCATCTTCTTCTTTTTTTCCCTACTGTATAGATTTACCCAGGCTGGTTTTTTGGTTTCTTCTGGAAAGTGTAACTCAGCTTGAGTTTTGGATGAACATCTTAATTGCACTCACCAGATTTGTCTCTGCTGATCTTCTTCTAGAGGGCGTAAATTAGCCCTTTAGTAGCCCCATGGTAGCTTGGCTAAACTGCTTACTGTGCTGACTAAATTCATTTACGGTTAGTTTGATAGCTTTCCACTAGATTGTGCAATATAGATATAATTCAAGACAACGGAGCATCATCAGCCTTTAATGATTGCACTTGAATCAGATCGTAGGTGGTTTCATGGACTGAAGTTCAAGAGAAGCAGTTTGCTCCAGGCATCTCTGCAGAGAGATGAAGGCTGAATATGGGAAAAGGGGCATATAATTCTGGGAGGGTTTTCAGAGGGGCTTCAGCCAGAAGGAAGAAAAAGGTTTGGTAGCAGAGAAGAGGAACAGCTGAGGGCTGAACAAAGAGAAAGCAACCACTGTCAGGAACATTTCCACAGCCCAGAAGACAGGCGTCCTTCTAGCATCAAGCCCCAGTCCCTTTTGCCGTGCTCTGAAGACACTCCCGAGAGAAGCAGCTGTAGCTGTGCGCTGACAAAGCTTTTTCCCTGCTGGGGTCCTGCTTGAGCATGCCAAGCCCTGACCCCTCTGCAGGGGCTAAGCCCTGCAACAAGGCTGGGGCAGCCCGGAGGATGGAGCAGAGGATCTGCCCTACAGGGAAGGTTTTTCCCCGCACTACCAGACCAGACCAGCACTGATGCAGGAGGCATATTTAAAACACTGTGCATTGACAAATAATTGTTTAAAGAAAAAATTAACAAACTAGCTCTGGGAGATACAAATCTAAGGAAAAACAAATAACCCACTGGTGCTCAGTCTGACAGACAGTCAGTCTCTTGCTATCAGATGCACAGAAAAATGATTTCTTTATTTAACCACTGTTTTTCCCTTCCCAACACTTACTGTGCTGTGCATTTCATCCACTTCCCAAGCAGCCTTCATCCCTGAAGCCGAGCTCCACATGGTGCTGGGCAGGAAATGTTCAGTCCTGGCTCCACCTGCAGTGACAACAAAACATTTCCAGGCAGAGGAGGCAAAAGGCACGAGGTCCATTTTGCAGGTTACCCACCTGCGTCAAAAGGAAATCTAGAAGACAATGATGCAGAACATGAGCTAAAATTGGAGATGAGAATTAGCTCCACCCCACTGTAGAAGGAGATTTCCAGCTCACCTATGCAAACAAAATCAGAGGTGAGTTCARCTCATTAACTCAGCATAAAACAAACCACTTCTTTTCTGCTGTACTAATTTTTCTGCCAGATTAGTGAATTGAATCAGCATAGAGAGTGTCCTCCAGGTGCCAGCGCTTGCACAGATAAACGGCAGGATCTTCCAGGTTGGCTTGAAGAGGAAGGAAGCTTAGTGAGCAGCAGTCAGCAGGGAGATGATCTTACTCCATCTTATGGTACCCTTAGACCATAAAACTGGTGAGACAGGGATTGTAATTCAGCACTTCTGTGCACTTCTTGATCTGTACCTACATCTGTAGAAAACAGAATTTATAGTACAGCCAGAATAAAGTATAATCTATGATCTATACAATACAGTCTCTATATAGGAGTATAATATAATCTGTATAATATACCGGTTATATATATGTGTGTGAATACTGGTGATCAAAGGTATGTACAGGAGTTCCTGGTTCCTGCAGGACCAGTGACCCTCGCTGTGGATTGCACACGGCTTCTCCCAGAAGTCTGTTTAACACCTGGTGGGTTGTCTCTAGCTGAAGTACAAGCTATTGCCATTTCCTGCTGCTTTGGTTACAGCCAAGTCTGCTGGACGTGGAGCTCCTTCAGCCGTTGCAGAGGACGCCTGGCCTCACTGGGACCCGCTTAGCACCTGGCAGGATCGTGCTAAGCCTGGTCTCCTGCCTGCCAAGGAGACTGGCTGGCAGAGTCCTCTGCAAACACTCTCCCGTACTTACTGTACTTACTGACAGTGGGAGAGAGCTGCCTCGAAGATGCACATAGGAGAACAGGCTGGCTCTTCAAAACCTGCTTGACATGCTCGCACTGCCGAGCAGGCTCTCCGGCAGCGCCAGGCTGGCCCCGGGTGGATGCCGTGGCCACGTGGCCAGTCGCATCGTGAAACCCAGCCAGCAGCTTCCTTGGTGCCGTTAGCCCTGCTCACTCAGGAATGAGTCACAGCCTTGGCCATGGCTTTCCCCTCTTCCAGAGCGCCCCAGCATGCACATTTGTCACTTGCTGACCGATTTTCTCTCTTTCTTGCTCTCTCTCTTTTTTTTTTTTTTACTAGACAGTGAAGCATATGGTGCATCGCTAACATCTTCCTGGCACTTGTGGGAATTACTGTATCCAATGCTTTTGGAGGAGGTGTTTTACACTTTTACCTGCCACTCTCCATATTGATCAATTCCTGCCTTCAGGATTTTATTTCTACCAGATTACAAAGATCATCTTATTTTAAATCCACTCTGTCTCCTGGATACATGTCAGCAAGAGAAGTATGGGTTGTGTTGTGTTTTCTTTGACTATTATTATATATTAAAAAGAAGATTAATTATAATGACTCTGCTTAAAATGTCATGGTGCAGTGAGAGGACTTTCAGTTCCCTTAATTTAAGGTACTTAAGGCCACTTCTCCTGTTGTGTCCTGTGTTTGCATTATTTATATTTTTCTTCTTAAGTAATTTTCCTTCTGGTGAAGTCAGCTGGGTAACAGCCCTGGAGCCTGCAGGCTCACATCTGCAGACCAGCTCTCCCTCCACCAGTACTCCAAATGTGTCCCCTAGGAAGGGTGACTGCCAAAGGCTGCAGCCCCTAGAAAGAAGGTGAGGTGCTTCCTCCAGGTCCAGGACTGGGTCCCAACCCTACCAGCAGTGCCAGGCTTGRGCAGAGATACATGGGCAATTCAACACAGGCAGAGAAATTCAAAATGAGCCCTCTGCCAGGTAAAAAATTATAAAGAACAAGGAATAAACAATCCTCTCTCAAATATAAGAGTGTGAAGAATACTCTGTGTATAAGAAGTGTATAATCTCGTCTGGTACTGAAATGATACAATATATAGTCTTATACTGCATGATATATAGGATATTTCAATGGGGTTTCAGTGTCTGGAAACAAAACTTCTACAAAAGAACAGTTTTCCAGTACTTTCCAGTGAGGCACATTCTTGCCCCTACAAGGTCCCCACACCTAGCATCCTAAGACTCGATCAAAAAGGATGGTGACTTTACTTCAAACCTTCTGCTTCTCAATACATTCCGATACTGAAATTTATGAGCTTCTGTTCATCTTTTTAAAAAAAACAATAAAAATTTGAAAGTCGCCTAAGCACAGCCATTATTGCTTGGCTGCTTGCCATTTTAGACAGAAAGCTGTTCAGAAGGGAAGACTTGAGCATTGCAGTCACACTAACAGGAGATATTTGTCCAAGGTGTAGACCTCCCTGAAGACAACAGCAATACATCATTGGTAAATTTAATCTATTGCATCACTAGTTTGACATTCCTAGCAGCCACTGGCAGAGAGTTTCCAAGGACTCAGTGCTGACCCAATTCTTCTCCTGTCCATATCAGTGGTAGCATGCTAATCAAGGATGAAGTGGGAAGGAAAGCTTTGGAAAATACCATCATGCAAATGGAAAACAGTGGAAAGTTCCTAGCTTGGGTTCATTTCAGAAGTTGTCCAAAAATCTAGTGTCAGCAAGTTTTCAATTTCTGATGAAAAGCAAAAAAAAATATTCCTAGCTGATGGAAAAAGTATATATATATAAAAAAAACCTGAAAAGTCACAGAGATATAGTAGCTTCCAAGTCAGTTACTCCAATAAAGCAAGTGCTGTTGACTGCAGAGTATCCAGGATATGTTGCTTTATTTGTTGATATTAAAGAAGAAAAAAAAATCCAACAAATTGGGAGCATGGTGCAGAGAGAAACTTCCTGGGTCATAAAGTCCAGACTTCTAGTATCCCAGGCACCACATAATTGTTTTCATCTGAGTTATCTCCGGTCTTCTAGATTGATGTGGAAAAAATGTAAAACAGGAGAAGCAATACTAGCAATCAGAAAATAAAAAATGACATGTTTTCTTCTGTATCATAAACAAAGCCACATTAGCAGTGGGAGCAGCTGTAAACATAGCAACCTGTAAGGCTCCAACAGATAAGGCAAAGACTAAGGTGTAGTGAAAGATCTGATCAATTTTTGAAGAAATGTGTTGTAGTCTTAATACACTTATATCACAGGAGTGGCAGAAGGTCTCCTGGACAGAGGCACTGAAGGAGAGAGCTGTGGGCTGGGGGGCTGTTTGGTGCCTCACTCCTGCTGTGGTCTGGCTTTTCTCCCACTCCTGCCTGATGGGATGCGAACACACTCCGCTCACAGAGGAATGATCTCGGGTTCAGCCCATGGTGATGAAACGCTAAGCTTAACGTAACCAGAGTTACATTGACACAGATGGGAACACAGCTGTATCCTGCAAGGTTAAACCATGCCTCTGGCAGAAGCGGTCCAGAGCTGCTCATTCACTGCTTTTACCAAGTGGTTTAACATCCATTGTAGCAGGCATCAGCATCCATCCTCTCTTCCTTGTCCTGCAGTGTCCACTAAGCTGCAGGGTTGTGTTTCCATTCAGTCTTCTTGCCTCCATCACCTTTAATTATTCTGTGCAAACTGAGATTTGGGAGCTCAGTTCTCCTTGGGCAGAGGTGGAAATCAAAGTCTTCACATCTCTCTTGATGATGAGCTGTTGGGTGCAAAAGGAGGCACTGATTATATTGTTGCATGGGAAGAAAAGTCTAGTATCCTACACCAGAAGAAGGTTCAAAGCTCTGAAACCCAATGAAGAAGAGTTTGCAAACTAGAGAAGGCAGATGGGTTCTATACTTCACCTTTTGTCATGTTTACAATAGCCTGGGCAATTTCCTGGGGAGTTTCCCAAGACTGRGTGCCTGATTCTCCATGTATATTAAATGAACTCTAAATAGCACTTAGGCAATGAGGTGCTTACAAATAAAGTGCTGCAAAATGAAGCTTAAATATAGTGGGTTGGTGGTGAAGGCAAAAAACAGGTCTCTGAGGATTAACCCCCAGATCACATCATTGTCACTCAAGAAGCACCAAGAAGAGTCTTTCAAAAAACGGCCTCTGGATTTTTCTGTGAATGCACTACTCAACAGCAATGAGGACTTCATGCAGCAAAACATAGAAGTGTGTGTCTGGCCATAAGCTGTTGGTCAGTCCTGCCTATGCTCAAGATTTCCCCTCCCCACTARCAGCTGCAGAGGTGCAGGGGCAGCTCCTGGGACTGCGTGCTTGTCCCTGGCCACACCGGCAAGACCGGGGCTGGTTCCCTGGCCCTCTCTCTGCTCCCTTGAACAAGAGTGGCAGACTCTAATGCTTGATCACTGGTGTGTTGAACAATGGCCTTGATTTCCCAAAGAGATCTGCTAATGATAATACCAGCCTGTGCACCTGATAATAGGGATTTGTCCCGGATATTGCTTGACATGTTTAGAGGCAGAAAATGAAAAAGCTGATGAGTATATATATTAATAACCTCGATCTCTTCACCCAGGGAGGGAGAAGTTCACATGAAGCTTTCTGCCTTATAAAGCCTTTCCAAACCTATGCTCAGGAAAAGAGAAAAGGCTATTTTAAAATACATCATATTCTTAGAGAGGCACTTGCCTGGAATAGACTGAGCTTTGGAAACCATTGTTTAATTGCAGCCTAATAGATAAAGCATCACTTCGGACTTTATGAAAACTAGAGTCCAGTCTCTTTGCAACAAACTTTGCACTGCTTGGGGCTTTTGATGAGAATTCATTTCCATAAGTTGTTCCTGTTAAGCTGGTGGGTCCATGTGGGAGCTGGCAGTGTCTCCTCTCCAGCCCATGGGGGAGATGAGAATCAGCCCCTTGTCTTTTACAGGAAAGGAAGGAAAGGGAGAAGCAATAGAAAACTACATGAGGCAGAGGGAATTGATTGCAACCAGCCAGATATAATTACATTGTGGAGGACATTTAATATTTCATCTTGATCTTTGCTATATCAGGAGAGTAAAGAAAATCACCATATGGGGAGGGAGAGGCTGCAGCTTCTCTTGATTTGAATTGTAAATTCCCACAAGCAAAACCATGAGTTACTTTCAGACAATCTGTACTGCTGTTGCCTGAATGTATGTGACCCAGATTGCAGGGAGAACAAGAAAGCCACTCCACCTGCTTGGAGACAACAGTGGCACTAAGCCATCATGGCAGGTCCCCAGCACAGCAGGTATTTAATCTGATTGTACTAATGAATTTCTCTCCTCTCTTCACTCCTGGGTAGCTACAGACATACTGGCACAGGGCGCTCTGGTTAACCACTGCAAGGAGGAAAGAGCTTTGCATCCCACAATCTTAAATGGCTCTATCCTCAAAGCCAGACCTTTTAAACAGCACAGCATGAGTTTCAGTTATGACTGGTGTAAGTAATGTGCATGCACATGGGAAAAGACAGTTACTGCTCAAGAAAGTTTACAGTATTGAAAGGAAAAGAMGGGAAGGTAAACAGAGGCTCTGGACCGAGGTCAAACAGAAAAACAAGAGATAGACTAGAAACAAAGATGCCCACTATACTAAAGGCATATACATACACAAGGCAGCCCATCCCATGCAAATCCTCCAAGAAAGCACACCAAATCCCAGTAAATATGCCCAGCCTCCACTGCTTCCTACTTCTGGTGTCTGGCCCCCCAAAAATGGGCCATACGTATGTTGTGATGGAAGAAAGCCAGAGGCAGCACCTAGCAGGAGCCTGARGAGATAAAGGGAGGACAAGGCATTACTGAGCATCCCTACACACCAAAATATCTCCTTATAACTCTGACTGGACCAACCTGTCTTTAGCGGTTTGGCTGCCTACCACTGAAATGCAGCTCCCTGAGGTGGATCAGAGCTGGCTCGAGCCAGACCTCATATTAGGGAGGGAAAAATCGCCCCAAGAGCCCCATGTGTTTATCCTTCCTGCAGCCTAAAGCTGCCAAACACCTCTCCGTTTGCCTTGATCACATCCACACTCACTCAGCCAACTGAGATCCAGCTCTACATATTAATTATCATAAAAGAGGGGAAGATTTACTCATTGCTCCAGATGATTAATCAGCTAGTCAGGCATAACACCACCCATGCTATTGTAATTGCAGTCAAATAATAATGTTACATGCGCCACAATCATAGCCATCATCAAACACCAGAGGAGTCTGGTAATACAGGCAATGTCATCTCTTCGCAGTCTCCACAACCTGAAATTATCTACAATCTGGAATAAGTTCTTAAAGACAGCTCATGAGATCAAGTTCTCAGTACAAAGGAAAATTGGAAACAGACCAGTGATGGACTTCAAACAAAAGAGGTTTTACAGACATCATGTGGTGACAAGGATGTAAATTGCTTTCATCTGTGGTTTTCCTGACCTGGTCCTGCATGTGTGTAGACAGGAGCTGGTCTCAAGGCTGGCACACTGCAAAATGCTGTTGTAAGCATTGCCCCACTCCCTGCTGCCAGGACACATCTCCCCAGCCCTGAGCACCCTGCGAGGAGGGAAGCAGCCCCTTACTGCCTTATGGAGAAGAGACAGGAAGAGGAGAGCCAAGCTCATCAGCACTCTGTGCATCCAAAACCTGCTCTCRAGAGCGACCACCACAAAGGGCTGGAGCAGTGATCTGGAGAGAGAAGACAGATTTCTTGCCCAATGGGTCTCTTAAAATACACCTCACTATTCCTTTTGTTATCCACTCTGGTTTCGGAGCAGCCTGTGAACAGCCAAGACAGAGAATTTGTTTAACAGAATTTACCAGCTTTGCACCCTTCTTTATAGCTCTTCCTGGTTAGCTGAGCATGTACCCTGACCCTTAGATAACCTTCTCAGTAATTCTCTGTGCACTGGCCCTCTTATCTCACTGACCTTGTCACTTAACTTAGCRCAGTGAAATGTCTCTGCTAAATTTTCCTTTAGTCTTATTCGGAACTCAAATCAAAAAATGAAAAAGGTGACTATTTACTCCCTGATCCTACTCCCCAGCAGCCACAATGTACATTTTTTCCCCATTCTCCATTTCATACAGGAGCAATTTCTCCTCCAACTTTCTAAACTAGCAACTTCTGACAAGGGATTGGAGTACTGGATCCTGAAGCTGGGCTGCAGCAAGAAGCAATTTTCACGAGTAATCAAAGTATGTATTTACTGGGGAAGGCAGGTGAGAATGCCCCCAGGCCAGGTCCTGCACAAACAGCGACCGATAGTGCTGTCCCCAAGGCCGTATACACACACGGTAGGCAAAGGCACTGTCCACCCAACAGCCTCAACCCCTCTCAGACTCCAAAGTGGCTTTAAAACATCTTGTGCACTTGCAGAAAGGTTTAAACTCATCGTAAGTTTGCACCAAGCACCTGAGCTCCATCTCACCACTCCAGACAGGCTAGACAAAGAATATTTGGCTATCAATCAGCCTCATATAGTACTAACTCCCACATCCCAGCACTGAAACCAAAAAGCTTAATGATGTAGCCAGAGCCCAGAAGAAAGGATATAACGTAGAAGCAGCATGAGAGCTTGCAGTCATTACACCAGCTGTAAAAAAAAAGTCTTTTCTGTTGGTTTTTTTTTTCCAGTGCGTATTTTGCCCAAGGCTGGTGGTGTTCACTTGTTCAGCAGCTCTTTGGTGGTCTGCGGGAAGCTGATTGGTCTTCTCCGTGTGGCAGTTTTAGTTCAGAAGGGATAATTTAAGACAAAGGCTATCAGCCTGTTGTCCAGCTTAGGAAAAGTGGCTGAGCCTGCTTGGGGGCTGCCCTCCAGTGGAATGAGTAGCTGCTTGACACAGGGAGCTTTTCTCAGCTGAGTAATGAGCTGTATTGACTTTCCTTAAAAAGAAAATTGGACTTTTACAAACAATGCAACAAGCTGCTTGAGTCAGGATGTTGCTGAAGTGATCTTGTGACCACCGCAGGCTCTTGTGCTCATCATGAAAGAGAAAAAAAAAAGTCAGCAGGTTTATTCTGCTAGGGCAGGTTACACCAATAAAAAACAAATCTCCCTTCAAATACATTGGGCAAGTACCAGACTAACATGCCCTGCAGGGACAGTTGACATTCACTCATTTGGAAAACAGCTGCACGAACAACCCCTGTGCTTGTTCTTGTGTGTCGAGGCCCTAAGTCTGCAGCAGGAGTCCACACCTCTCTCCATGCGGTCTCTTTGCAGGGATCATGTGAATGCTCTCACCGCTGGCCAGACACGTCTCCAGCAAGGAGCACTGAGCTACTTCATTTGGACCACCAGTAGCTCATCACTGTCAGTCTGGGCAATATAACTCCAAGGGCAGAGCCCCTGAAAACATCTCTCTCCTCATTCCTGAGCTGTTGAGCATCTTTGACTTCCCAAGAAAATCTCATCACATGGCAGAGCCCATGGGATTGTCCTGTTCGCTTAGACCAGGCTCTTCAGGTCTGCCCAGCATAGGTTTAGTTCTTACGTCCTAAAGCTTAAAATGATTAGCTATAATCTCCATTTCAATTCCCATACCTACAGCATATTCTTGAAGCTGACCTGGCAGGAGGAAAATATTCAGCCAATTTCTAAGCTGTCAGTGGAAAATGATTCCTGCCCTGGTACCTCTCCAAAGGTCCCGGGGGCCTTGCAGCTCTTTTGACCTTTCCGCAGGACACAGGCCACCAGCACTGAGGTTTTAAGGGTGGCTGGAACTGCCCCCATTTCCTTCAGCACACAGGGAAATCCTGCCTTTGCCATTGCAGTCACTGAGGCAAGACTCAAGGTGCTCTCCATCCAGCATGGAGATCATGATGCCCACACAAGGTGCTGAGTGAACCTTTGTCCAGCGCTGAGACCAGCATTGCCACAGCTCATGAGGTCTCTCATCTGAGATGCACAACTGCAAGTGAAGAGAGCATCGTCCCGCGAGGCACGGGGGGGTGTGTAGATCCCTATCTCACTCTCTCTTTCTCACTCCCTCCTTCTCCCTCTCTTCCTCCATCCACCCACTGTGAGTACTTTTGGCCCATCTTTGTGCAGTCACCCTCACCAAGGGGCAGGGGCTCCCCGGTGCAGCACACTTGAGCTGCAGGGCATTGCCTTTACAGAGCTGAGCCCTGAAACTCCCCCCTGAAATGGGAACAGGCCTGTGGGAATGAAATAGGAGAGCCCCAGGCCAGTTCCTACTGCTAAGCAGGGAGATAACACAGTTACCGCCTTCTCCTTAGGCTCCTGCAACGAGGGAACAAGCCAAGGGACAGCAGCTTGGGGAGGCCTGGGCATCCTGGTTGGCAAGGATGGGTCAATAGCAAAGGGAAATTTCCCCCCTCTAGTCAAAAGGGATCATTGCAGAGCATCTGAAAGAAGAAACCCAACCACAGTGTGACACGTGGTCAGGCTGACCCCAGAATCCCAACCCCAGCAGGGTTTGCATTGTGCCCCAGCCCGCCGGGGCTGCCACATCCTCAGGCAGCAACGTCAGTGCCACCTCCAATTCCCAGCTACATGCTCAAAGTCCCCCAAGGAGCACTGCCAGTCCCACAGCAGGCAGGAAGGCGGTGRGGGGGTATTCCCTCGATGTCCCACTCCCAAGGCTTTGCCGTGCACTGCAGTCTCATGCACCCGCTGCTTCCAATGGCCCCAAAAGGCGACTGGACTCCCACGCAACTACCAGCTCTCCAGCAAAGCAGGAGGCATCTTCAACCTTGTGCTCAGCTGTGATAGGGCAATATCCAAGTTAAATGTTAAATGCCATGGCACCCAATTACTCTTTACAGTTTGATTCAGAGATCAAAAGATTCCTGTCTCTGTCTTAAATGATATCTGTGCACTCTGGAATTAAGCACTTACGGGCAATAATTTATCTGATCAGGCATGGACACCTGTAGAAACATACTGGGCAAAAAAAACTCAGTCGATGTTTGCAAAATTAGAAAAATAAAGAAAAAATCAACAGCAGTAAGCTCAGCAGGGACAAGAAGTGTTAATTTTGTGTTGGTAAATGGGAATTACAAGAAAATGAAAAATAAATAAAATGCAAATTCAAAGTCATAAAAAAGCACAATTAAAACAAGTAGCTGACATACTTTCCTGTATCAGAAAGGAATGCAATTATAATCACAAAATAGGCTTTTCTAATATTTTTCATATCAGTCATTTTTGTGTTTTATTTAGTGCATTATAAAATCTGGAGAAATATTACAATCTCTCCAGTAAACTAATGTTTTATTATTTAGTTTTAAACACATGAGGGGAAGAAAGATTTACAAAACCTTCAGCTTATAAAACAAGATAACGTTTTCCTTTCTAATGGGATAAAGAAAGATCATGCCAGTAAGCGGTGAACTTGCCAGCATCAGGAATGGTCAGTAAGATGCTCTTGCTGAATATGTGGACACACTATAAGTAGCTATATCTGACCTAGATTTAAACAAAATAGCTTTGGTGATGGGTGTAAGGAAGATGGGCACCACGTTGTTGCAATGTGCTCAGCTCCCAACCATCTGCCTGACCCCGCTCCTGCACAGTGCATTTTCCCCAGGAACCAGCAGCAATTTGCTGCGCCCGTCCCCATCAGCATTAGTGCCTGAACAGCACGTGGAAAGGAGGGGTGAAGGACTGAGAGGTGATCACCAGCTCAGGGTAAGGCATAATAATCCCATTTTTCCAAAGATTCCTCATTTACAATTCCTCTTCCCTTTAATACAGACTGTGTTGGCTTAGTGATGAATGAGCTTCTTTTGATCCTGGTTAGGGAAGTAACAAGATCTCCAAAGCTCAGACTAACACTGCCTTTTCCAGGAAAAAAAATAAAATTGACAAATTTTGCTCCCTGCCTTAATTTTGAGATGCCTGATGTCACTTGACCATGTTCACACAACACCTGACCTCCTTCCTAAAGATGGAATAAAAGCAGCAGAATCTCTCCTCTTCCCTTGCTATCRTCCCTTTAATAATTCTGCAGAATTAGGTTGAATGTGCTGATTATTTTCCACGTGCATTAATCACGGCCAAATCATGCTAGCAAAGGAAAATGCACAGCCTACTGTTCCCTCTCAGCACCCTCCTCTCACCCTGCTCTCAGAATAGTCTCAGCCTGGAGGGCATCCTGCCAGTGTGATTAACAGTATGAGATGGGGAAGGGAAGGAAATGGGAAGATGAAGGAAAAAGACCTTACCTTAAAACTTAGACACGGCTTTTGGCTTATCAGAGCAAGTGAACAAAACCTTGAGATCATCCTGCACTTGCAGCCATGAGCTTCCTCACCTCATGAAATCCAGACAAGTGCACGAGCGACTGCTGACATCTTCTGCAGTCTTATTCCAGTCCCTGTCCAGAGCTCCACTCCAAACTTACATATCCAAACATTAGGTGCATGAGAAATACCTGACAAGCTTTTCTTTTTCTGTTGTGGCAGTGTTTATTAAAATATTCAGTAAAGGCTTAATAAATTATGAAGAGCTGCAAATGGTCAACCTATTGGAGTAGATTTGGATGGAGCCCACCAGGACAAAAGGTAGGAGGAAAGCAGGTTATTCCCTCCTTGACTGGATTTCTGTCTCCCAACTTTGCAGCTCTACAGAGCAAGCATTCCCCTCAGAGCTGGCCAGGAGGTTCCCTTCACCACCAGCCAAGAGCAAGTGAGTGCTCAGAGTGATTCAACTTGCCTTAATGCAGGCGTCTAAAACCGGCTGAATCCATCGAGTCCTGGATCGGCTGGACACATCACCGAGGAGGTTCCTAGCCCACCTTTTGGAAAGCCTTGGAAGACCGTCACACACTTGGCCTGGATTCTGGAGACAAAGTGAAACTGCATATGTCTAATTTAGAGCTGTGAATGTCACATTTCAGGCTTGATTTGGCCATCACCACTCTCTGCAGGGAGGCAGCTTGTGCTACCAAGCRAGGAGAGAAGCACAAGCTCTGATCCTCAGCCTGTAAACTCCTCCGAAGAGGATCCCTGCTGTTGGCTCTCCTCCACAGCAGCTGCTGCTGCGTCAGAAGAATAGGTTCTGCCAGGAAGATTTTTCCATTTTCTTTTTCTTTTGCCAAAATCCTTGAGGGCACTGTCACTTTAAAAAAAATTGCATCCAAAAGAAAGCAGATATGAAGTGGAGACAACCTGGCAGAAGGATTGGGTGACAAGGCCAGGAAGCAAGCAGTTAGTGTTGGGCTATTTCCAGATGCATCGTGGTCGTGCCACACATTAATAAGCTGCGACAAGCATAAAGATGGGCAAACGTTTGCCTACAAAGCCAGCTGCTTCATACATAGATACAGTCACTGAGAAGCTCAGGAGCATGTTTCTAGTCCCTGTCTTTGCAGAGCAAGGCTAGATAGTAGGGACCCAGAAGCGGGGGGACCCAGAGTTCAAATAAAAAGCCTTCAAAGCCTCTTCATGCAGCTGAGCATGCAGAAACACACACGTTTCATGTCCCACGGCAAAAAGGTTAAGATGTCAGTGCATGTCTGAGCACTTAGTACACAATGCCTGAGTTCTTCCCAGGCAAGTGCACAAGTCTCTCCTCCTGCTGACAGTGTCTGAGAGAGGCGAAAGCAAGGCCTTGCAGAAGTGTTTTTGCTGAAGGATGCTCCTCTTCCTCCAGTCTGGAAATCCAGATCCTCATAAGTCTTTGCCTGGGCGGTTCACATTCTGTATTATAGCTGTTTAATGCTATGAGGGCTGCATCCAAAACCTGCTGAAAAGTTTGCACTCTGAGGTGGGTCAGGCCAGCAGCAGGTATGCAACATGGCCTGAAATCTCAGACTTGTAATGGTTTTGTTCTCTGGGAATAGAGACACGTGCAGCAATCTGCTGTGACAGCAGGTGGCTTGAGGAGCATTTACTGAAAGATGGATTTTCCTCCCCGTCATGCCCAGAGCAACGCAGTCGGGCAAAACAAAGTGATCACAAAAAATACACACAGTGACAGAACCAAAACATGTCACAAGAAAACGCCTTCTGGTGTTGTTTTGTTGTTTTTGTGGGGGACATCCCAGTTGGGTTCTGAAAAGCTCCCAGCACTCCCATCAGTTATTTGATCAGTTTAAAACAGCTTAAAGAAATATCGCAGCTTTTCCCTATGATAGTGATCAGGCATGGTTTTGGCTAGCTCTTCTCTTCAGTATTGAGGACTTCTCTTGAAGCCATCCAGCATACAGGACATGCGATGTTCCAGCTTACAGGGTCTATTTAAGTCCCATGAAGGTTAATGTGTTCCTGGGCAAGGCATCTTGGAGACCAGCCCACCAGGCAACCGCAAAGAGGATGCTCTGAGCTTGCAAGGTGAAGAGTTTGTGTTGCTCACCGCCCTCCAAGGGACATGGTAGGCCTGACTGCCTGGCCCTCCCTGTGCCACCTTACAGCTCTCTTGGTCTTAGGCATCATACCAAAGGATTTGTGTAATGGGCTAACAAAGGTGATAACAGCTGAGGCCCCTAGAAACTCCCTCAGGAAATGCAGCTGGCACCTACTGACCTTCTCCATTAGATCATGCATTGCTGACTCCTGATGTGATCTTGACCTCTCGGTCCCATCATGACATCATCTATGTTTTCACACAGGCACAGGGCAGAGGCAGATGAACTGAATCCCATCAAGCAGGTCCAAGATAAATTTTTCCCTCCACAGACATACTCTGTTTCATACTTAGAAAAGCCTCCAGTGCTACCCAATGTTAACGCTCTGCAGGCTGGTGGCCTTGGTGCCTTCTCATCACTGTGTTCTCCACAGATTCTGGTCATAAAGGTAACAGGTAGGACTTTCCCTGACACATGTTGCAAAGATAAGGTGAAACCATCAGGCAGGGCTGGACAAGCGTGCACTCTGTAGGGTGCATGTTTCCGTACCGCTGCCCGAGGTGGAGTGCTCTGAACAGTACATTTCAAATAAAACACGCTCACATTTGTCAGCTCCAAAGGAAAAAAAATCCCCCTGTAAGCTTTTAGAAGGACGTCCAGCGGACTGCTGGATCACTGCTTGGAAAGGGCAAAGTTGGAGCAGAGCTTAATATTAGATTAGTGAGAAGTTTAGATGGAAAACACTCCAAAACCACTTGTATGCTGTCTCAGTTAGTACCGATGGGTACCCTGCAGGTTTTCAATCATTTGCAGGGCTTTGGCACCAGCATCAATGTTTGCAACCTGAACTCACTTTGAACACAGCGTTCCCAGCAGCCGTTGCAGCTATTGGCTTAAGAAAGAAACTGCTTGAGAGGCTGAGGCAAAGACACACGTGAAAAGGAGAGGAACCTACCTTGTTGCTTCTGTGAGATTCTCAGAACGGCGCACCAGAAAGGCAAGTACGGCAAAAAAGGGCCTTAAATAGTTGAACAGAAAGACAGCTCTGATATGGCCTCTCTTGCAAGGACCATTCCTTCTTCTCCCCATCCCTTGATATTGTTGCTGCTTCTGCTTAAAAAATAAAGTAAATTAAAAAAAAATCAGAAGTTAATAGTGTGAGACTCCTTTTCTTGTGTATGTAAATACCATTGCTTATGGGAAACCATGGCTATCCGCATGCCATTCTCCCGAGTCTTAGAAACTTTTATATACTCTCAAAAATCTTCCCAGAACTATGACTGAAGATGGTTGCCAACACGGCAAAGTGTGAGCCTGCAATTCAGCAGCCCGTGGGCAAATGCTGCTCACTTGCATCCATGTTTCCCTCCAAAGCTGACAGCTTTGGATTCTGCACAGCCTGGCTTCTGCCGTGCCTGTGAGAGCCTGCAATCACATCGCCTGCCCCCAGTGAGAGGTCCCCATCCCTCCTCCTCTGAAATGACAGGCCACATTAGACCGTTCAGAATCACATTTGGTTCTCATTTTCTAACAGACACCCAAGATAATATTTTTAGAAGAAGCTATACTGGTATTTGCAAAAAATAGCCTTTGCTTTTATCCCAAATGGGGTCTTTTCCAAGTTTCTTTTCCTACTTTAGTCATATCTCTAAAGCTGTTTGGATTAAACAATCCGATTCTAGAAGCGCATTAATCAGACTCTCTTTGGGCTCCTATTGCATATGCCTTTCTCTGTGTCACAAGTCAAAAATACAATCAGCTCAGCCATAACCTAATTCTCTTCCCCAGTAGAGGAAGCCCCAATCTGAGGGCCATATATGGGTGACAGCAGGTTCATTCAGTGTTTGCATGGTGCCACTGATGTCCATGCATCAAGAGGAGCTTCCCAAGGCCTGCCCACCATCATGGGGAGCCTGCCCTTACCAGTCCCTTGCAGTTAAAAAATGCAGATCAACAGCCTGGTGCAATCCATCAGACAGAAAGGAGAGCCACCAGCATGGGCTGGCTTTGACGGGTGCTGACCTGCCCGCCCAGCTGCGTTACTGTGGGGGGCCCTCAGAAATCTGCTTTGGGAACAGTTTTCTCTGCTTGGCTACATTTTCAGCTCTGCTGAAAGCCTGGCAGGGCAAGGGAAAAGACATCCCTGGGGCTCTGCTGCCTGCTGGCAACAAAGCTTGAGGCAATTCAGCAGCGCAGAGGTAAGCCATAGAAACAAAGACAGGTTTGTTTGGGATTTTGTAGCAGATTCCTGGAAAAAGGACCTGACTTTAACGAGGTGTTGCAGAGGCGAGGCAAGGCAAGCATGGGGTGCTGGTGTCTGCAGATGGGCTGGCACTGAGCTGTGGGCAACCCACAGCCATGGGAACCGGAGAGCAGAGTAAGGCAGGGAGCCCCGGGGGCTGACTCCTTCCCCAGGTGTCTGCAGGTGCCCCTCTGGTGATGCTGCGAGCATTGGGGATGCACCTACCCCGAGCAAGGACCGTTGCCATCTCCCTTCCCCACTGCCAGCAGGGTGCAGACCTGCCTTTCCTGGGCAGTCGGGGACAGCATGGCCCCACAAGCCCACCCAGACCAGGGGTGCCCTTCCCCAGCACCGGGGCTGCGTTCCTGCTGGCAGGAACCAAAGGGAAGGGCAGGAAACCAAAAGGGAAATCATGCCGGACCCTAAAGACACCAGAGGATAGAGAGATCAGTTGCCACCACACCAAACCCACAGGTGGGCAGCCAACTCTCTGTCCCCAACTGGTCCCTGAGAACCACAGCAAGGGGGTGGGCAAACATGACCCCAGGAGGTCCTCAGCACAGGTCTGACTTACCTTCTGCCAAAAGGCTGGCAAGGCACTGCTTTATACCAAACTGAATGAGATCAGCTTTCTGATCCTGTTAAGCTTTATCAACTGGCCCATGCTGAATTATTTAAATCCATCTTTTATTAATATACCATGGCTTTTTTTCACTCGACCTCTAGCAAGTCACTTAACCACTGTGAATGGATTGCACTAGCTTCATCCCCATGCGATGATGCTGGAGCTGATGAGAGGGACAAGCCACTGCTCTGCTACTGCTTCTGAAGTGTTTCAGATGCCAGTAGACCAAAGTGGTCTGCTGGATAACTAGAGCACTGGATTTACCCTCATGCTTAATGGGAGATCTTGTCTAAACATACAGATCATATTGCTGGGTTATGACAATACTTTTATTTGGAAAGCTGCAGCTAAGATTTTGTATATACTTTTAAAACAAGCTTAGTGTACCCAAAAACAACCAACACTGGCTAAAATACTGCCAGTGGCAGTACAGGGGCCAAACACCAGCACCAAAAATTGGGCACTGAAGGGAACATATCCCCAGCCCAGCCCCTTCCAGTGTCCATCATCACCCACCGCTAGCCCTCTGGGTACGTGACCGGGGTTGCCCACAGTACTGCATGGCCAGGAAAGAAGACACCTGCTCAGGAGACCGCAGGTCCCCCAGGTGCAGTGCAAGCTGCTCTGAAGTCCTGTCCCACCAACAAGAGAGGTGGCAGAAAGCCCCTGCATGGGTGCCAGGACAGTCATCTGTGCCCAGCCAGAAGCAGAGGTGCCAGGAGAGCAGAGATTATAGCCTTGGGGCTCAGGCAGCTCTGGGACTGTTTTGAGGATCTACATTTGAGACACGAGCACCTAAATGAGGTTTATGCCATCAAAATTCCCTCCACATACATAGAGGATCAAAAAACTCAGGCTGAGAAGGAGTTTGGGAAATAATCTAATCCAGCCTCTTGCCCCAACAGACCAGCCCTAAATCTTTGCTATCCCACCTTCTGCAACGTGTGGTCCAACGTGGGTGCTGGGCTTAAAGGTCAGAGACTTTAATGGGGCTTCATCAGTTTACTCCTGCTGGGGAACTGGCCCCAGCCATTCAAAGTCCTCTTAAGAGCTCACACAACTTTCACAAGGTATGCACATCCTATTATTTTTATTCTTCGCTTGCCTTTTTAACACCTATCTGTGCTGATCACTTGCTATGGCACGCAAGATTTTCAGAGCAGGGACATTTCTGTCTGATGTATGATGATGTATGAATGAGACCTGGTACTACCCCAGTGTCACGTGGAGGTGGCACAACCCTGAGCGTGGTACCAAGCATGATCAGACGCACCAACTAGCAAAAGAAGGAGCAGACCTGGCAAAGGTGCCCTTGGGACAATAAACCTCCTTGGTTGGGACAAAGCACCCCCTCGTGCTTTAAGTGGCTGGAGAGAGGCCATGACTGGCCATGCCTGCGAATCCAACGTGCTTTAAATTGCATGAAAAATTCTAAATAATTTAACTAAGTAAGTAACCTCGTGCTAACAAATGAAACCATATCTACTCCTGCAGGAACAGAGTGGATTAATTTGTCACGCTAGGTTATAAAGCAATGTCAGGCTCTTACAGATAAAGCAGGACACTGAAATATTGATAAGATATCTGGATTTGGTTTATAAATGCAACATGAATTCCYCTCTCTTCTATAGGGAATTAGATCAAACCCTGCCAGCATGCAGGCAGGCAGGGCCTTCAGCTCCAAGCAGATCTTTGGTTTGACCAAACCAAGGACCCTTTTTTCAGTTTCCACTCACCGGCAGCTGGATTTTGGCAAATGAGACTACTTCTAGTTAAGTATCTACCTCCAAGGCCAAGCAGCTGATTTCTGACAGCTACATACAGAGGCTTGGGCAGGGGGAAGGTGTGACAAAGGCAAAAAGCAAGGTCTTAATTCTTCCAAAGTTGATAAATCACCTACAAAACAAGTCAAGCCCTGTCCAAAGGAGAGTTGTAGAGAACCACAGAGGGCGAGGCAAAGCTCATTTTTATAGAGAAAGAATAGACGATAAATAATCCAACCAGCACAAACTGATCAGCATGATAAGGCTGGTATGATATGGGCTCCAAGTGGCCCATGTCTAATTTACAAGACTGTACTTGAAGTTCATAAAGAAATTCCAGATATTCTGGTTTATCTCTGGCCTATTCAAACTGTGCTGCAAGCAAAGAGCTGAGGGCTGAGAGCTTGGTTTTGCTGTGGCTTTATTCCTCAGGTCTGACAAAAAGGGAAATGACAGCTTAAATTAAATTTTATTATCTATCTGTTTTCTTCCCCAATTAAGCCACCACCACACGCGCAGGCCACAAGCCCAGCAAGGGCACTGGGCTGAGCACCTGCAGCTCCCGCAGGCAGGTTGCTCCCTCCCTGCCAAAGCCAGGACAGAATCTCACCTGCTTATTGCAACAGCATCTGCCTCTGCCCCRGTCAGCAGCACCGCTGGTGCTGTACGGACCAGCCGAGCATCCCAGCCCCGCTCCCCTAACCGCGCTGGGAGGAGCCATTGCCTCTCGGCATTGTTAACGCCAGAGAAGATCCGACTCAGCACATGCGTAGGGTACACCTGCTACACACAGAGATCACATTTTCTCATGTCTTTTGCTACCTGTGACTGTACTTCCATGTCCCACACATTGCCACTGATCACATCACCTTTCTCCTCTTGCTGCTTCTCTCACAGCCCAAAGCTGTCCACTTTTCCCTGGGGAAGCCGGGGTTGCCTCCCAACGGCTCCAGTTCACAGCTGCTCTTGTGGTTGACAAAGTACTTCACGTTTCTGCGCAACGTGCTCCATGCATGGAGGCTTCCCTGCAGCTGGGCTTCAGCCGCAGGGCGCACCGAGCCAGGCGCAGACCTTCCCTCCTTGCTGCAAAGGCAAATGCTTCATGACAGAGGCACAGGTTGAAAGACACTGGCACAGATACTAACATAGAAGGATTTAAAAGTCCTAAATCCTCAAAATGATATGGTTCTAATGAGCAGGACAAACATGGAATTCCTGAGCACAGGATGAAGCCAGCTGCCAGCACGCAGCTCACACAAAGTTACGGTGCCCAAGGCAGCCGTGGACGCTCAGCAAACCAGACTCGCCTCCCAGCAGGGCTTGGGGACAGCGGTCCCACCCCAGCTCTGGTGAGGGATGCACGGGGGCACCAGCCTGCACAAGTGGTGGCAAATTAGCTGTCCTTCTTCAGGCAAGATGCCATTTTTCTACAAGTTTTCTTCCTCTTCAGGAGGCGGGATGTAATTACTTTGTATAAAGCAACACTGTTTGCTTCCTGTTTTGTGTTTGCCTGCCCGCTGCCCTGAGAAACGAGAAGCATGGGAGAAAACCCTTCCCCATGAAGCCTCTTTCCCAGCTGAAGATGAATGTGGCAGGAGAGCAGGGGTGACAACCCACACTGAAGCGGTACCTGAAGTCCCAGTGGGTCGTGGCTGAATAAGCCCAGAGGAAGGACGACCACATTCCCATGTGGGCTGACAAAGACAAGGGGCCCAGAGTAATTTAATTCCTATCCGCTGATGATGATGCTCCCATGTAGCTCTGACCTTTGAACACCCTCTGGCATTCAAAGGATGTTCTAGCTTTACTGTCCATGTAAACATCCACTGGGGGTGCTATCTGGGGGGGAGAGGGAGCTAAATATTTAATTTCAGTCTATTTCATCAAATATTTAATCTATTTAATATTAATTAAATCTTGGTCTGAATAAACAACAGCTAAAAATTCACCTCTTCCTCCAAACATCTGATAACTTGAACATGCCAGTTTATGCCATCCCAGTTGAGATGGTAATTAATAAGGGAGGGATCCTATCTTTATATTCCCAGTTGCTGGAATTGCTGTAGTGGGTTGTTGGCCTCCTCTAGCCTTTTAGGCTGAATCTTTTCGCAGCTGGATGTACAGTAGCATCATCTGGTTTACACCAACCATTTCCACACCCTGCTTCGCTGTCTCTCATTTTCTATGGACTTCATTTGTATCCCCAAAAATGCGTGCCCTCATCCTACTCCCAGACACTGCTACATCCTCAGCAGTAGGAATCCATGAAGCTAAGGTGATGAGAAAAGCTATTTCACCACAGGGAAATAAAACCCAGACCCCTCATGGGTGGATGAGGCCAGTGTGAATCATTTCCCGGTGCCTGGCCCACCCTCCTCATCACCCAGCAGCACGGCCAGGAAAAGGCATTTCTGGGGACGATGAGCAACAGCTACAATAGGAGCAGATCATTTCCACTGCAAAGGATTTAAGCCAATTAACACTGGGCTATAAAGGCAGCTGCCACCATTGCATCTGCCACCATTGCATCTGCCACTACAACCATCTTATTTTACCACAGGAAACCCTATTTGGACCAAACCCCATTCATCCCAGTCATATCAGCCAGAACACGTTTTCTAATTAGCCCCAGTAGAGTGATGAAAGATTGCCCTACATGCAACACTACTTACCTTGCTTTCCTCAGTGCGTGCCCAATTTAGCAGAGCAGAATTTAGCTTTTCTTTTCCTCTCTGCTGCGCTGTTTTAAAGCCATCTCACCCAAATGCTGACCAGTGTTGATGAAAGTAACTATACTGCAGTCAAAATGTATCGGATGCATCTTCATTATCCTGAGACAGCAACACCAAAGGCCCTATGATGGTAAAACTTTCAATGTAAGGAAGTCAGATTATTCAGTTTAAACTTGCCATTTTAACTCCTCTGGCCCCACAAAATTTTGAGGCTGGCTTAAAAGCCACAAGATGTTTTGAAAATAATAAATGTAGAATTACTTTTAACTAATGTCTCTGAAGTTTAAATCTTTGGGTTGTGCTTAGGTTACGGGTCAAACCCGTAACCAAGAGAAACAGGGGGACTCCACTCTCTTCTCACATTGGCCGCTTGGTTGACTTGGGTCATGTCGCTGCTCTGTATTTTGGGTACCCCCCTGGGAAACAGAAAAACTTAGTAATGCATTTGGGATCCCCTGTAGAAACGTGCCCTGTCTGGGTGACGGCACAGGAGAGCCGATGAACGCGGAGAGCTGTGTTTGTGCCGTGGCAAGGCTGCAAAGCGCCAGGCACAGCCATGCCTAAATTAACAGGAAGCTCATTCTGGCAAACCTTGTTCAAGGAGCCATTTCAGGTCAAGTACCTGCATCACGAAACCAAGAACAAACTCAGCTTTACACAGAGATGCCTTATCACTCAATTACCCAGGGATCATGATTGCGGGGATAATTGCTAGGAGAGGGGAAGCTCCGCCAGGATGTAAATCAGCATCACAGCAGCCAAGCTGCRCAGGTCTGCCGCACTCAGGGTCTAACCCTGCAGGTTTTGGTCTGCAATAGCAATAGTTTGTCCAAATTTTCCTGGTGGCAAAAGTTATCCTGGTAATAAAAGGCCATAATTCAGCATTTCACTCTTAAAAAAAGTTCAGTCAATTCAGAAAAGCAGAAGGTTGGATGCAGTGTCTTAAATATTTATCTATATATTTATTTTGTTTTTTTTTACTCAGGGAATTTTTCAGTAACACCTTAAGGTTTCAATCTTCAGATGAATGCTTTGCAGCAACTCCACGCGTGCAGATGAAGGCAAAGCAGCCTTCAGCAGGAATTATTTTATCAGAGATGTCCAGTGGTGGGAAGCTTTTTCTTTTTTTCTGTGGAGAGCAATTGAAAAACAAACAGGAAAAAGCCATGAAGTCATGGTCCAGCAAAACACAGCTGTTTCAATCAGCAAAGGAGCAATCAATTCTTTCATGTAGCAGCTGATTTAAAACAAATGTTTCTTATCTCTGGGAGCGAACCCTATGGCAGGTCCAAAACACAGCCCCATACTAGCTACTATGAAGAAAATTAACTCTATCCCAGCCAAAACCAGCACAGTCACGCAGCTCAGGCGGACCGCAAGGCTGCTCCTGCAAATGCAATGCCCTGRGCTGTACCCAAACCAACACGGGCCAAACGCTGCAAGTGTTGTACACGGGGAAGTAAGGGTGTTTAGATAAACTCGTCTCACCTCCTGACAAACCCCGCTCAGTTGCTGGCTTTTGACTCAAACACGTTTTTGAAAGTCATCCAGACCTCCCAACGCAGAGCATTGCTGAAGGGAAACACATGTCAGAGGAATTTCTCCATTAGCGCAAAAGGCACCGCTGGCCCCAGGAAATCCCTGAATGCCTAATGACCCCCCAGCCTCCTGGGAAGGGTCCTCGCTCCTCTCTATTCCCTAAAATCTGCTACAGGCCACTCTCAGAGCCACAGAGGGAGAGCAGGACCTTAGATCCAAGCCAGCACGGATGGTCTCTCCTAACTTGGCCGTTACGGAGTTGACCATCACACTAACAGACTAAAACAGAGCCAGCTTCAGCAGTTTTAAGCCAGTTTAAGCCAGCAAGTTTACACCTTTACTGATAGATACCTATGCTTAAGTGAGGGAGATGCCCTCCTGCTCCCTTTTATGGTTTGTCCTCGTGCCTCTTTTTTGGATTTGGGTGCTGGGACCCATCTCACATCCCTATAGATCTGGCTGTGACATGTTGTCCTCACACACTGGTGGTCCCCTCTGGGAAATGAGCACTCCTAGGGGACCGCTCAAATGGCCAAGAAGGTCCCTCAAGAAAGAAGGGATGTTGGATGACCAGCTCAAGCATCAGCATCTCCATTCAACACCTCCCAGCATCCCCTGCCCCACGACAGCAGGTCTCCTTCTCCTCTGCTTGCAACAAACCTCCCTCCTGGGACCAGCCATGGTCTGACCCAAGGCAGGCATGTTTTATGGTGCCCCCCACGGCTCTGCTCACCACCCCCTCTGCTCAGCCTTGGGGACATCTGGGAGTGTGCTGTGGCCTCGTGCAGCATTACTGCAGTGTGACCCCCAGCTGGAATTTCACCCGGACTTCCCACGGATCAGACTGCAACCCTTTCTGTTCACAGTGGGGTCAGGATCCGGTCCTGGAGCATTTGTGAGCTGACTGAGTACTGGTGGCTAATGCAGGGGGTGGGCTCCCTGCTAACCCTCTTCTCTCTTCATTCCATTTCTACAGCTTGGGATAAGGCATGTCAATCGCAGCTACAAATATTTAACAAGTCGCAGAGATGTTACTATAAACCAGCTGCAAAGAGTGGTTTGTAGCAGAAACGGTGAGACAGCTCCAAGTGTAGCTGCCTGCCAGGGCACTGGCTGTAATAAAGGAGCAATCTCGGCAGACTTTGAATTTTCCCAGTAGTGAAAGAATAGGGAATGTTAAGAAATAAAATAAAACAAAGAGCTTCAGCTGATAAGAGCCTCACAGGCAGCCGGGCCAGCAACCCAACCCAGAGGGACATCGCAGGGCACCAGGTCCAGCAACCCCTGGGCAAGGGGATGCTGGGTGGGATGGCAGTACTTACGGCACAGGACAGCTGATGGACATGGGCTGAAACCCACGGAGGCTCCCCCAGGCATGGGAAACTCATTTTGCATGAGCAGAGTGATTCAAGCCAAGTCCATCCCTCGCTGGAATATCTTGGAGAGGCTCCTCTGCGTGACCAGCTCCTTGTCCCCCAGAGAACGGGGACGAAAACCCCGCGGAAATAAATGCGTGTGTCAGCAGGCCAAGGGGGTCAGGGACAAGCCCTGGGAGGGCAGGAAGGCAGTCATCGGTCTCTGCAAGGGCAACCCTGCTGCTCGTGCAGCTCGCCCCTGGGGACATTTTGGGACATTTGCCACATCTCACCTCAGCCCCTCCTGCATGTCCCTGAGCTGAAACCCTTGGGCTGTCCTCGGGAGTCCCGACACAAGGGGTGGGGTGCAGGGTCACCCCACGCAGGAAAGCTGTGGAGAAACCCCTCCCGGGGCAAAGCTGTCAGCGGCACCTCTGCCCGCTGTTTGCTGTGCCAGCCCGGATGGCTCCCACCCCACTGGGGAGGCAAGTCCCTCTCCCCGCCCTCGCACCATTAACCTTTCAGCCCCAAAATAAAAGGTTATAAAAAACAACCAAAGTTCATTACATCCCCTAATGTGGCATTTGCATGGGAATGAGCTGGGAGCAATGAGGCAGCTTTCTCCTGTTGAGGAGGGATTTGGGAGGGGGAAGGGGAAGAGCCAGGAATCGGGACTAGGCAAGGGYGGTGGGACTCAGCCCCACAGTGAGATGGGGCAGGCATGGAGGTGAGCGAGACAGCAGAGCTGGACACGGTTATGGCAGAGCCGGAGGGAGCGTCCCAGCAAAGCCCACATCAATGCAACCTCTGGCTCAGAGGCAGTGGGGCTGGTGCTCACCTACCAAAGGGAAAGTGACAGCAGTTTTCACCCCAGCACCTCCACCACACAGCCCACGGTGCCCAGAGGTCGCTGCGGCTTGGACATGCCCATCCCCAGCAGGTGTGGAGGGTCCAGGACACAGCTGAAACCAAAATGACTAACAGCTCAGGGAAAATGAAATAAAAGCCTGAGTCGRAAGGTGGCAAAGGCAGCAGGATGGTGGAAGTTCAGACACTGGACACAAGGACGGGCAGGCAGCTCTGCTGTGTCAGATGCAGGGAGTCACTGCCCGTGCGTAAAACAGCCCCTTGAGTATTTTATTTGACAGGGCTGAACCGTGAGGGGCACGAGGTTTTGGGAGGAACACAACCCTGGAGGCATAATTTCAGTTTTCTGCACCTTACTTTTACTTTTGATGGAAAATTGGGAGCAATCAGACATTTCAGCTGTGCAAAGCTTCACTAACTGAAAGCCCACCAAAGCCCCAGTCCCCCAGCCCCAAACCCACCAAAATACTCTACTATCTGTACTAGAGGTTCAGCCATGAGGACATCAGACAGCCAGAGGGATGGGGCAAGCATAACCGATGGCTGCTGGATTACCTCCTGCCCCACGGGGTCTGCTTTGTAAAACCCTCCAAGGCCAACAGGACCAGCTGAGAACAGAGGATGGACAGCAGGACACTCTGCCCAGATCAAGCCCTCCTGGCCTGCAAAGGCCACCACAAGGTGACCAAGAGGTTCATCTCTGGGCCATCAGCAGGTGCCCTACACCCAGCAGCGATGCTGCTTGTCAGCCCTGGTCCACCTCCCAGCTTGCTGAGCACCTCCAACTGCAACCTTGGTGGCAGTGGCAGAGTGGGGCTGTGAGACCAGCGGCTCCAGCACTGGGCTCTGGTCACTTATTTTCTCACCAAACAAGAAGCAGAGCAGGGAAGCAGGGTGACTCCAGGCACCCCAACAGTGGGAAGACCAGGAGCCAGAGCTCCCAAACGGTTACATGTGCTCCTGCTCAAAACGAAGCACACACTAAAGCACTCGCAGGATCGGCGCCTCATGTCCCCCCCACCTTTGGAGCTACCTGGCACTCATGGCAAAGAAGCAGCCCAGCTGAAGCCGATGGCAAGTGGACCCTGGCATCCTCAGGGAGGCAGGCAGCCATACAGAAGCAGTGCTTCCTTCGGTGGGAGGACGATCCCCCATCACCCTCCTGCAGGGAAGATCTCAGCAGCACTGGTGTAAGGGCAAGCGAGCCCAGCCGGCTGGCTCTCGGGGGCTGGAAACAAAGCCCCACTCAGATGCACACTCCTGCTTATATCAAGAAATATTGCCTTCCAGCCTAATCATTTCTAATCCCATCTGCAACCTAATTATTAAAAACCTTCTCAACTCAACAGCTGTAAAAGCTGCACCAGCCAGGCATCCCCAGCAATAGTGCCAGGCTGCTTTTCCAGGGAGCAAATCACACCCTGAAACCCTAAGCTCTTTTCTTTAAGAAACACATGAATGCTCTTACTGTGGCATGAAAGGGGGGGGRAAAAAACCCAAGAAATATCAAGGACTCATTTGTTATTATGCCACTGCGCAATGAACCGAGCCATTGTTCCCTACCTAGGGTAACAACGCCTTTCAGAGAACACGAGTGCTTTTCCCAATGTGTTCTTTAAAAAATGTCAAGACCAAAGCTGCCGGCGGATCGGTGAACAGCTGGAAAAGAAAAATAAAATAAAACAGCTAACAGATTATCCAGAGGGTTTTCACACTTGATCTGTAAACGCTCTTTTATTTAATAAAAATAATCATCCATTATAGCAACTTCTGCTCGTGGTTGTGGGKTTTTTTTTTTACAGTAAAGCACAGTTTATTTGCTTTCCTCACCTCTTGAGGATTCAATTCTGAAAATGCAAGTGAATGTAAACATTGCTCTCCAGGTCCCAAGATGCATCCGGGGACTCTTGGAGTTAATTACAAAGTCAAAAGAGAGAGCAAAATCAACAAAACACTTCCCAAAAGTAAAAAGGTTTTTTTTTAAAGTGTCTTCCTATGCACCATACGACTCCAGAGAAGGCAAATTCATCTTATACACAAGACTTACACAAACTTTGCTTTCTCCAAACAATTTCCATGACTTGCCAGTATTTGATAAAGCTGTTCTCATAACATTAATAGGCCTGCAGACTCATTTATTGTGATGGATCAAAAGCTTTTCCTTTTAATATTCTCCAGAAATTTCTTCATGGCACAAGGACGGTTAGATTTGTTCTGTCCATTTTTGTATATTTTTTTTTTTAGCAGAAAGAGCTGAAAGACTTTTCAGGAAAGGAGTGTAAAAGCAGTATTAACTCTCTCTCCTGCTCCAATGTCACAATATTTACACATTTCTTTTTTTTTTTTTTTTTTTTTATTTTGACTTCAGACGTCTCCTATCTCATTTGAGCAACAGATGCCTCAGAAAAAATTTATTTGTCTGTATTGCAGTATTAGAAATTATGGTTTTCAATTACAGACTTTTTTTTTTTTTTTTTTTAAAAAGAACTTAATTACACTATAAAATACTGGAGAAACTGTCAGTTAAGTTTCCCATTTTGGAGTTTTGCCCTGTATAAGACTGAAAGAGGGATGCTTTCGTATTTCCTAGGAAAGATGAGACTGGCAGATTAAAAACTGAACTCTTCTCCCTTAATTCAGAAAGGTGGAACAGCCTCTGCGCACAAACCCCCTCCTCTGCTGCAGGAAACCCCGCAGGAGTTAAACCATCACAAATCAATACAAATGAGATAACATGATATACAGAGCCCTGCTATTTGCTTTGAAATATTATCTATTTACAGTTGGAGGCGGGGGAAGCGAGTTAGCATCGAACACATTTCGGTGCTGCAGTGTGGTGTAATATCAACCGAGATTAACTCGTGGGGAGCTTGGCTGGGTCCCAAGCCTCACATTGCACGGGAGATAGCCTGTCACTCCATCGCCCGGGACGTCCCCACCTGCACAGCAAAGCCACCGCTCCGTCAGGGTCTGCTTTAATGAATAACGAGCGGGCAGTTACCATCTCAGCTGTATTATATCACAGGCAACACAGAAATGAATCAGAATCAGGTATGATATAAAAAATAACAACAAGAATAGCCAGTCTGGTGAGGTCTGTGATCCTAAGCTTCATAGCCAAAAAAAATGACCTGACGTTGTAAATTTTGGTAGTATTATCAAACTGTCAGGTGGGGGGAATGGCTCTAGTTGTTCAGCGGTTTTGAGTGAGGGGGGTCTCAGGGGTGGGAAGAGAGGGACTTTAAGGTGTCAAAGATAATTAAAGCATTCACAGTTTCAAAGCTGCTTGCCTTACAAAAATTAAGACATTCAGATTCAGGGACACAATACTGTATTTTACATGGGGGTTAAAATTAATTACATATACAACAGGAAAAAAAAAGATACAACAAAATAAAAAAGCCAACACCTCTGGGGTGGCATACTCCCTCTTTGTTGTTCATCTCACAGAGCTGCACATTGCTTGTCTTTAAAGAGTCAAACTGAGCAGTCGTGAAAATATCCACTGAGAGATTCTGGCAAAAGAAAAAAAAACTAAAAAAATAAACCAAGCAAGTCAAAAGCCATCCTCCCCTGGAAAGCCGAATGCCACGGCTCAGACTTCCACTTGCCTGCTGCTCCTTGCTGCTGCTGCCCGGCATTTCCACAGGCTCATCTCAGGTTTTAAAGGCTTCCTGCTCACGAGCTGAAGGAAACCATCCCATGCAAGCACAGCCCATGCCTTACTCTCCTACAAAGTCTTGAATTAGTCCTGCCCATAGCAAAGGGTCCTTCAAACAATCCTTTTCCTCTCTATCCTGCAGAGGATCCTTTTGAAGGCCCGTCTGAAGTCGTGGTTGAAAATGGTATAGATGACGGGGTTCAAGGAGCTATTGCAGTAACCAAACCAGAAGAAGAACTTGAAGAGGGTGTCGGGCACAGAGCAGCTCTTGCAGACGGCCGTCAGTGTGTAGGTGAAGAAGAAGGGGAACCAGCAGATGACAAAGACCCCGATCACCACCGCCAGCACAAAGGTGAAGCGCTTCTCCCGGTTCTGCCTGCCCCTCCACCGGGACCCTTTGGTGTTCCTCTCTTCCTCCGCCTTCCTGGGCAAACTGTCCCCAGGCTTAATCTGGCTCAGTTTAGTCTTGGTCTTTCCCCTTGACAGTCTCTCTGACTTCTTACACTGGTTGTTCTCCTGGTGCTCAGAGGAAGAGGTTTCCTCCATGTCTATGCCATTGACCTCTCCCTCCTGCCCACCGCCACCTCCTGCTGCCTTCTCCCCATTCAGCTGGGCTGTGGCTGGCAGGTCCTCCTTGTCGGCCAAGCCATTCTGYCTCTTCTCAGGGCGCTCTGCCCGCTTGTTTGGTGGTACCCTGGTTCGCCTCTTGGCTATCTGGTAGATGCGCATGTAGACCAGGATCATGATAAGGCAGGGGGCAAAGAAGGAGCCGATGCTAGAAGAGATGATGTACCACTTCTCATCATTGATCTTGCACCCTGCCACCCCCTGGTCAGCCTGCTGCCCGCTCTTCTTCTCGATGGAGATGAGCGGCGGGAAGGAGATGACAGCCGAGATGACCCAGACTATGAAGATGATGCACTTGATGCGGCGCGGGGTACGCTTGAGGTTGTACTCAATGGCTTGCGTGATGGACCAGTAACGGTCCAGGCTGATGGCACACAAGTGCACGATGGAGGAGGTGCAGAACAGCACATCCAAGGCCAGGTAGATCTCACACCAGACTTTGCCAAAGTACCAGTACCCCATCACCTCGTTTGCCAGGGAGAAGGGGATGACCAGCGTGGCCACCAGGATGTCAGCCGAGGCTAAGGAGACCAGGAAGAGGTTTTGGGGGGCCTTGAGCGCCCGGCTAGTGAAGACAGCGATGATGACCAGGACGTTGCCGAAGACGGTGAAGAGCATGAGCAAGCCTGCCAGGCTGATGAGGGTGACGGTGGTGTGCAGGGGGTACGGTGTGCCCCAGCCCGGCCCAGCACCGCTGTCGTTGAAGGTCCCGTTGGTGCCGGGAGGCGGGTAGCCCTCCTCCCCCTCCAGCTGCCGCTGGTACTCCATGGAGGAGAAGAAGTGGCCCCTCTCCGTGAACGGGCGCTCCAGATTAAACATCAACCCCGGYTGCGTGGACACCCCCGCCCTTCGGCCCCTGCCCCACCCGCGCAGCGCCCGGCTCCGCGCTCCTACTGCGCCGCTGGCCGGGGCGGGGCTGCGCGGCGGCCGCCGGGGGGCTGCGGGCGCCCGCGGCTCATGCTGGGGCGCTGCCCGCCGGGAGCCGCTTAGCGGGGCGCGGAGCGGTGCGGAGCGGGGCCGAGGCTGCAGCCGGCGGCGGCTGCTCTGCCTCGCTCGCCGCCGAGCCGCTTTATAGCCCCGGATCAGGCCGGGGCTGCCGCGTCAGCCCCACGTGGGGAGCTGCCCCCGGTGCGCGCACACACACACACGCACAGACACGCAGACACGCACCCCGCACACCCTCCGCCCAGCCCCGCGCTCCCCCCGCCGTCCGACACGGACACACGCGTCCCCTGCGCCGCTCGCCCCTACACACCCCGCCCCACGCACACTCACCTCGCTCCGTGCTCACGCACGCACATGCCTTCTGCTCGGCCCTTTCCGTGTTTCGCACACCCGCTACACCCCCCGGCACCTCAGCCCTTGCACACGCACCCCCAGCCCCTCGCCCGCTGCCCCCCTGCCCCCGCCCCACGGTCTCGCCCAGCCCGGCTCCCCGCCCAGCCCACGGCGGGAGCGGCTTCATCCCGCCCGGAGAGAGGAGCAGCTCCGCGGAGCAGAACCCGGCGGGTCGCACCCGTGGGCGGGGGGGGGGGGGGGGGGATGCGCACGGGGGAGCTGGGGCAGAGGCAACGGGGCCAGAGTGCGTGTTTATGGGGGTGAGCGTGCGTGGGGAGGGATGCGCCCGCCGTCGAGGCGCTGCGCAGCCCGTGGGGCTCCGGGCATCCACCGCGGTGCGGCTGGGGCTGCTCCTGCCGCCGCCGCCAGCCCGGGTCGCGCTGGGGTGGAAGCAGCTGCCCCGTCCCGCGTGTGCGTGGGGGCACCGATGGGCTCCGCCGCGGCGGTGCGGCTCCGCTCCGGCTGCGCAGCCGTGCTCGCTGGGAGCCCCGAGGGCAGCGCTTCACCCGCGGGGCGGCTGGGCAGGGCTGGGCCGGGCTCCCGGCCCCGCGGGGGGGGACGGCCGCACCGCTCGCAGCGGGGCGGAGAGGAGGCAGGGGAGCCCCCCGGGCAGGGCGCTGCCCGCTCCGCGCTGCCGCTGTAGCGGGCGGCGGCGGCCCCGGGCAGCGCGGGGGGGCAGTGGCACCTGCTGGCCGCGGCGCCTCACTGCACCCACCGCCCGACGGCCGGGGGCTGGGACCCAGCCTTCCCCCCACCGCAGGGCTGGGCAGCCCCCCGAGGGGGGTCAGGAGGAGCCCCAGCACMCCGCTCCGCAGGCAGGGAAACGCTCCTGCCGAGGGCCTCCGGGGGGTGAGCAGCCCCCACAAAGGGACGGATGGGGCAGAGAAACCAGGTATGGGGCCAGCCCCCCAGGCTGGCTCAGCCCCGGCTGCACAGGCCCTCCTGCCTCGCAGCACCTATGGGGGCTCCCATCCTGCAGCACCAGACCCACCAGACTTCCTCCTGGGCCCCCTTCATTTCCTCCCCTGTGCTCCCCCTCGCTCTCCCCAGCCCCATGGGCAGGAGGAAAGGAGGCGGGCAGCAGGCCCAGGCAGGCAGCTGCCCCCACACCCTGCCCCATGGGGTGCCATGACCCTAGGGAGCATCCCCAGGTGCTCTCCTAGGAGCAGAGGGGCTGGCATCACCCACCTGCACGGCTGCAACAGCAACGTGGGACCTTTTTAATAGCAAAAGAGCAATAGTGACGTACCTGGGAGCCGGCCTGGCCCCCAAAGCTGTCCGTTCTCAGCATGTACAGATTACTCACCCGTACAGCGCACGGACTCCAGCCCTGATCCTCTCGCTCACAGTCTCTTCCTCATTTTCAGATGGCTCTAATGATGTTCACTTGGTGCTCCAGATTCAGGCAGCTCTCAATTAATCGCCRTGCTGAACGCTCAGGCCAATGAATGTTATTTCCTCTGCGAGATGGAGGAAGCCCTGTCATCTTTGTCCCTGCGCCACACGCCGTGTTATAAGCCAGGCCCAGGAGCGATGATGCCTGGGAGAGAGGGAGCAGGAGTGGGAGCGATGGGGTCTGGGAGCCAGAGAGCCCAGCCTCTGGGGCTGGCACGGGGCCGAGCGAGGGAAAACAAGGGGGAATCCCACTGTTTGAGCAAAGGAGTGCAGGACCCACTACACCGGTTTGCTTGGGAAAAGGGCAATCTGCAGGGAGTGACTTAAAACCTGTAAATCGAACCCAGGATGACTGACATGCCCGCAGAAAAGATCTCTGAGAGTAAATGCGATGCATAACCACAGACCTCACCGCAAGGGGCAAGTGCAGACACAAAGGATGAAGGGACTCACCTAAGTCTGTGGCAAGGCCAGGCTGGAGGTTGAGGAGATGCTGGACTTCRTGAGCATCTCCTGCCTTCTCATAGCAGGGGACCCGTGTGCTCTGCAGGAGGTCGCGTAGCTCTGCCCAGCAGTGGGTCTTCCTCTCCCTCAGATGTGGGATCTGCAGAGGCTTGAGATCACCCCTGGCAGAGGCCTCCCTGGTCACTGCTTGGATGGAAGGATCCAGAGAGAGGGATGGTGCAGGCCATGCCCTGCCTGACGTGGATAACGCCTTCTCTGACCAGTTTGACCTCAGTTGTAACAGCACACCTGCACTAAGGCCATCACAGGCTGTCTGAGACGCCTTGCTCCAGACCTGGGCTGGTGCCTTTCTGGAAACACCCTGCGTACCCCCATGGTCTCTGCAAAGCCAAGCTGCATTCCCCAACACAGGCAGAAAGCAGATTTAAATAACGAAACATGACCAGCTGCCTTGATTTTCTGTCTCCTTTTGTGGCTGGACACCCTCAGTCCACCTGAAGGTAAACCCAGCCAACAACATCCCTCCTGACCCACCACATCGCAAAAGAGCTTTGATCAGGGCTCTTTGCTGGGATAAAGAGCTCAAGGAGGACACGCGAGGCCGAAAGCCTGAAGAAAAGGGTTTGTTCCAGAAACCGCTGGAAAAAGAGATCTCTGCAAGCGGGGGACAGCTGGGGTGGCATTGTATTCATCTCAGAGAGGGAGAAAACCTGCCTCATCAAAGGCATTTTCCTTGCACCGCCACCATCGTTGTGCGTGTGACATCTGTGATTTTATTGACACCAGCAGCACTCAGCGCTGTCTGCAAAGTGACTCAGTAACGCCAAGTTACCCCCTTTATTTTCTCTGGAGGTCATCTCGTGGCTCTGCCCAATTCTCGAGATGAAAGGCAGTTGGAAACTGCTAGGGCTGGCAAGGACACTTAAGATCTCACATGACAACCCCTGGCGCACCCTGTCCTACAGAATGGCCGTCCTGACGGGTCTATACCATGCTTGATGAGAATTTGTAATATTCATAAAGCCTCAACTCCCAGAGTCCTGGGATTAGGCAAGAAACTTGAATTTGTAGCCCCTGGGAGACTGTAGAGAAAAGCTTCAGGGGGAAAAAAACAGCTAGTAAATAAAATTTTTATATCAATCCCCTGGCATTTGCATCCAGATTCTCAATTTCTGAAAGCGTGCTGCTGACAGCATTGATACGAGTTATAAGGACTCTGCAGTTCGAACTCAGTCAACAAGTGCCTGATGAGACAGCCCAGAAAACAGCCTGTTCTCCGGCAGCATCGCGCTCCAAAGAGCCATAGGAGCCTGCCCTTTCCCCAGGAAAGCAGCCTGGTTTCTCAGCAGAACCCCGCGAAGAGCTGGGCTTGCCAGGCGAGGGGGGCAGCCTGGGTGCGCACTAACGAGCGAGGCTGAAGGCTATCGATCCTCCTCTGACAGCTCCCCCTCCGCCAGCCGCCGTCCCGGGCGGGCAGCGATGCCCTTTCTGAGGCACAGCGGCGAAGTTCACGTTCAGCACGTGTACCTTGAGCGCATCCCTCGCAAACAAGCTGACCTTTACGGCTGGTTTCAGGTCATTAATTAGGCACGCTGCTTCCATGTTTATACATCTCTTCCACCTGCCGGCTCCAGCATCACTTCCAGCATCGCTTCCAGCGGCACGGGGGGAGCTGGGACCACCCTCCCCTGCTGCCTGTCGGGGAGAGGAAGCTGAGAAATGTTCGTGGGGTCTTGGGGCTGCTCACAGCACGGAGCAAATCACACACAGGGAGATAATCTCTGGAAAGAATCGCTATGSTAATAAGGCTGCAAAATGTGTGTTTTGAACAAGCAGTCCCAGGAATTGTTTGTTTCCAGAAGAGCAGTGAGATTCTGGCAGGGAAAAAAGTAACAAGAGCTGCTGAAGGACCAAGACTTGCTTTTTGGACTGTCTGGTTCAGGGTTACAGAAGCTGGAAAAACCTAAGGCTAGCTCAAGGCATTGCAGCACAGACTCCTGGGGGGACCACACGAAAGGGCAACCACTAGAACAAGGTGCCAAAATTATTTCTCAGCAGAAGCTTTCAAGAGCAGCTCTGTGCCAACTTGACACAAGCCATCAAAGAGGGGAGCCTTGGGTGCTCTGCGACCAGAGGTAAACAGCAGTCACGGTTGGCTTTGTGTTAGGAGAGCTGTGGTTTGCTCGTTTGCACTGATCTCGATATTTGCATATCCATGGCAGGAAGCCCTTGTTGTAGCTGTGGATTTTGATCGTGGATTTGCTTTAGTAACTGGGCTCCGCTGGGGGTGACGCACTGAAATCCCATGGCTTGTGACCCCATGGCCTAACGACTGAATAGCCCTTCACGGCAGCTTTGAGTTGGCCAGTTTTCCTCCAGGCCTAGGACAAGCTGGTGGAGATGCACCCAAGTCACACAAAAAAATGCTTTTCCCCTTTACTGTGTTAAACCCAGGAGGAAAAACACCATAGGAGCTATCAGGGGAAGAGGCACAGACTTTCTGCAGGCAAACCTGGCATTGCTGGGTGTAYGATGGTGCCACTGCAAAGTAATACAGCAAGCACGCCACCCATTTCCAGGGAGGCGTTTCAAATGCTGTGATTCATATTTTCCTTTTATTTTAAAAATTTTTTTTTTTTTTTTTAAATCATCAGAAGTGTGGCTGGTCTGGCCACCCCTCCAGCTGCTTTGGGACCCCAGGCACTTTTCCTCCTGCACACACATTCAAACCCACAGCCCTTCCTTTCCCCATCTGCCGCTGCGCCTGTGGGTTTGGGTTTTGCTCTTTTCATAGATCTCACAGCAACGGCTTCTGCAGAGCCATGTTTTTCAACAGAGTTTGTCTGGACTCAGCTGCTGGATGTACTTTTCCAAGTCATTTGAATAAACCAGTAGGAAACGGATAGCTGCGACAGCGGTCTGTGCTAGCACCTAATCCCCTTGCGAGCAGGGATGCTGCCGCAGTATCAGATGTTCAGAGGGGAAGGAAAGGAGGCACGCTGAATATTACCTACAGTGGCACCTCTTCACTACCTGCCATCTACAGAGAGCTGGCTCAAACCAGCACAAGATGGATCATTTGTGACCACCTGCTCCTCCGGTGGTTTTTTTTTTTGCAAACAGCTTGAAAGCTCTGCTTGCGTCTCCTCATTAGCTGGCGTTCGGGTTGCCTGCCCTGTTCGGCAGGATTTTAACTACTGAGTTTGATTGCACAGCCCTAAACCAACAGCCAAGAGAAACATTTCTGCGCTACAGATTATAGTATGGCAGAGTCGGGGGGTGAGGTTGAGACACAGGGACTGCACTCATGCGAGCCTCTGGTTTATTTATTCATTATTTTCCCTCTTTTGCTTCTGCCTGGTGTCACGGTGGCCTATGCGACATTAAAAGCTCGTTTCAGCTCTGCAGGAGGAATGATGCACAACAAGAAACTTCCCCGGCTTCCCCRGCTGTCTGCATGTCACTGGCCTTGTGCCTCTCAGGCACTTCATGCCTAGGGGAGAACGGGAGAGAGAAATGTGCATTTTCTCTCTGTAGCATCCATGAGTACATACACGCATGTGTTCCTCTGTGCCAAGCACAGGCAGATGTGTTTTTACGCAGTCCAATTTTCTTTATCCAGTTCCCTAGCTGGGAATCCTCCCTCCTCGCTGCATCCTGCAACACGGCCACAACTAAACACCTGTGGGGCCATCCCTCAGCACGGTGGAGCAGCTCCATCCCACTCCCCAGGCTTCCCATCCTGCTGGCTCACAAGATGGATCCCCCTGAAATTAGCCAGTAAGGGCAGAAACATCATAAAAAACAAACCCAACAGATTATGGACCATCCCTAATATATTACAGGGACCTTCTGTATCACTCACCGTCAGTCCCTCACTCGGGGGACTGACTCACTGCCTCCCATAAAACTCTTTACCAGACTACGATGGGCTTTTCCATACATATGGGACCAAAACACAGTGAAAACACAGCCAAGTCCTTCCATCCCTGGCCAGAGCAAGGGAAGGCGATACGCCCCACCCTCTGGCTCCGCTCCCTCCCGGAGGTCGCCCCCACACAGCCCCGCTCYGTTGGGCGCTGCCTGATCCGCTCCARTGCAAAGGCAGCCAGCTCCCCCCTGCAGCGATGCCCCAGCAAGCAATAACCGAGCAGGGGCATTGCCGTGCTCCTGGTGCCGGGGCCGGCAGGGCACCACCATCAGCTGCTCCAGCCAGCCACAAAGGGAGCGGCTGTCCAAGCCTGCACCGCAAGCAGAGGCAGTACAGAAGTGGCCAGAAGGGATTTTCTAACCAGCTTTTCAGAGGAAGAGCAGGTAGTCCTGGGCATGTGGAGAGGTGCCCAGGCCAGCATTCAGAGAGGAGAAAGGTTGGGCGCCGCTAACTCTCCTTGTAGCCTTCCCTAAATGAAACTAATGAAGTTTCTGCAACTCAACAAGTTACCTTTCATCAGCAGAGCCGGCCCACGTTTAAGGCAAAATTGAGGCTGCCTCACTTTAAAGCATTTGATTTCCCAACTGGGAGAGGTTAACATTCAATTACTCAGCTGAGAAGTAACTCGTTCATTCAAGTTTCACTCCCTAGGGCCCGAGCGCATGTCTCTGCCCTTTCCCTCCCTGTTCTTCACCATCTCCATCTGAGACTGACACAGTGACGCTACCTCAGGGCCAGGGGCTGCAGTCAGCAATATTCATTCAATCCCTCTTGCGAAGACAGACGTGCCCCAGGTGAGCTGTAACTCTCCGGTTCATTGTACATCCCCAGCAAGCTCCTTTGGCACGGCCAGAGCAAAGCTTCCAGCAAAGCAAATAACTCTGAAAAGAGAGGGTACAACAGAGAGCAGCCAAGCAGGGATTGAAGGTTATGATTCCCACTTGGCAAGGTGTGGGTCTCACAGCAGGTTCAGATCATCATGGGAAAGGRGGATTGCATCATACATCCCCTTCAAAAACCAGACCACAGCAAGCTGCTATGGCAGGAGACAGCTTTCCATACACACTTGCATCAGGCAGGTTTGCTGTCTGCGTTTCACCCAGTTTATGTGTCTAAATGAATCCAGGGTGGCAGCACTAGAGTTAAAGAGATCAAAGAGCCGGGGTGGCAGCAGCAGTTCTTGAAGGCTGAGCTGTATAAAAGGTCCAGGGGATAATTGCCTGAAATTGCCAGGTTCCCAGAAAGCAGAGCACGTCACCGTGGTTTCCCAGGGAGGGAGGCCGCCAGGGAACACAGCAAGACTTTCCATGTTTTCCCTTATTACTTATTTCACCATCTAGYGGCAAAAGCAAATAACGCTGAGAAGCCATCCAGGAGCTGCAGCTGGCTCTGGAAGGAGACCTCTCTTTGCACCAGCTTCTCCCAGTTACCCCCACAGCTGCCTGGGCTGGGGACACAGAGGAGGACAGAGAGCCCTGCGAGTCCCCCAGTCCTAAATCATGGCCCTGTATAAAGACTCCTCTGCACAGGCTGACTCCCAGCCCAGGACGCTCTGCCCACCCCCTTGCCGCTGTGTCCCTGGTGTCCCCCCACCCCAGCTGCAACCCACAGGCTGCTGTAGCTTCTCCCCCCAGGCACCGGTAACCACCTCCCACCCTTCTGCCCTCCAGCCTCTGCCCCAAACCACCTGGCTCGCCCTGGGGAAGCAGCAGCCCCAGCTCCCAGGAGGACAGTAAGCAAAGATAGCTGCAGAAGAGCAGCACAGGGTTGGGCAAACTCAGGTCCCCCAGTGATCAAACCCAGCTTAGGTAAAGGCTAAGCTAAGCCCCCRGGAAAAGATGTCAGGGTGAGCAGAGTCCTTCCGACTTGAGGCTTTTCCTTCCCCACCTCAGCTGAACCATTTGCCACGGCTGCGGTGGGTGGGGGAGTAAGGGTGTTGGAAAGGCACACAAATACCTTCAAGGAAAAACCTTTACTGTGGACTCAGCCTGGTGTTACAAGCACCTGCGGTGCTGGGGAGAGCTTGCCCTCACCAGCTCTCTAGAGGTGCTTTCTCTCCATGCTGCCCCTTTGCCATCAGGCCATGCAGAAGGGGACATTTCCCCCAAGGCCAGGCCCCCTTCCCACACCCCAGCCACAATCTGCCCACTTGGACGTGGCAGAAAGGTTTGCACGTGGATCTGCTCCATGGGAGGGAAGGAGCAGGGACCTGCCTCTGCAGGGGAACTTCCCAGAGAGGAGAGCTCGCACAGCACGGGCAGCCCTCGCAGCAGGGCCAGGGGCTGCCCCGCGTTTGCACTCCAGCTGGCGGATGGTCCAACACCTTCCCAGCCCGTGTGATGACAGCCAGGTGAGCAGAAAGCTGACAGAAACGTTCGTCATCTAGTGGGCACAGGAAGGAGGGTTCTTCTCTCCAGAGCCAGGGTTTCCATCCTCACAGCGGTTTGCAGATCCTGCATGCAATGTGCCGCAGAGGGAAATCCATCATCGTTACTGTGCTCATTCCCTYGTTGCCTACAATACAATTATCCCTAAGCAGATTGCAAGGTACAACTTTTTTTCCCCCAAGAGGCTCAAATTAAGCTTAAACACCAGCTTTTGATTTATTTGCTTATTCAGCACCATCAGTTGCTTTTCAGCAATACAAAATATCTCTCTCTCCCCAGGAAACATTTATCCTATCTGGGAATACTATACTGAGGGTGGTAATGTGTAATCAGGACAAAGCACTTGGAGAAGGCAGGCTCATATACTAGATGCTGAGAGAAGAGGTATAATACATCTCCACTTGTGCTTTTTCAGTTCTAATTTTCTTTTCCCTGGAAACATCCTAGGTAGCAAGGGAAACTCCTGCCATACAAAATTCAAGGGCAAAATAATCCGTGTCTTTCCCTGAAGCGTCACAGAAAACTAAGCACATACCAACAAGCATTAATCTCTGCTGCTACAAACAAAACTCTCTTCCTTTTTTTTGCTGAGAAGTCATTTTCAACCCTGCGCAGAGCAACGCCAGCAAATTCTTCTGCCACAGTTTTGTCTTTGCACTCTCAGATGAAGGATACTGCAGGTCAGTGCTCTCATCGGCACAGGATGCCGTCCCCATCCTCACAAGGCTTGATGTCTTTAACACCCTCTGCCACTCCGAGAGCAACGGATGGGAGCCATAGCTGGGRGGAGGGAAAGGAGAAATCTCTATTTCACATACAATTCTGCTATTCAGCCTGTCAGCACCAGTTAAATGCAAGGGCAGAAGGATTGAAAGGCAAAGCAAACTTTGTGAGAAACGCTGGAGCTCCCCTACAGACAGGGAGCGTTGAACCCGCCCTGAACTCTTCTTTCCACGTGTTGAGGCCAAGCCATTTGCTGGGTCACAACCGCAAAGAAGTGGAAATTGCCATAGAGCATCCAAGCACTACCGGAGGCATAGTCCCAGTGCAATCAGACACATCAAGAGGAAAACAGCACAACCGAAATCTCAAGACTTAACAGCACCCTTTCAGTTCAGCTAGGGTAAAATATCCCCCAAATCCTCAGAAAGGCAGCTCATAGCAGATCTCAACTGGCTTTGATCAACAGCCCCTCAAAACTGTTTTGTTGAGGAGACCTTCCTTGCCACCCAGCAGGCAAGGTGTATGGGATCAACCACACACCCATCCAGCCAGGAACCAGGCTCAGATGCTACCGAGGAAGGTTCCCAGTGTCCCCAAGCACWGGGACACCTCACCAGGCCAGCAAAGTCCTCTGGAGTTGAAGGCACCGAAGGTCACCATTGATTCCTCACTACAATCCAATCTCAATTTTCCTTAAGCAGAGCTAAAGACAAGAGTGGTAAAAAGCAATCGTGGCAACTTTAACAAGTATCTTAAGAAAAATGTAAATTTTTTAATGTTTCTGGGGAATTAAATGTCTGTATGAAATGAGAATGTCATTTTCTCATTAATATTTCACTAACAATTTCATTGTGGGAGCATGTAGGTTTTCCTAAAGCAAAAGCAATGAGTATTATTAAGCATTACACATATTTCAGAACTCTTTACGGACTGCCAAGCACTCCGTGTCACTTCAAAAACTAGGACGTTCATCCTTATTCCTAAATGGTTGGAGCGAAGATTGGCCACAGAATTGTCATTTAATCAAAATTCATTCCTATCCGAGTCTTGACATGTATCCCAAGCCAAATCATTTATCTGGTTAAGTACTCACAGGGACTCTGAGACACCATGTAAAAACCTGGCTGGGCTCTATAAACCAAGTGTCCAAGGAGACAACAAAGAAGCTGTAGAGCAACGCACAGCTGTGCCATGTGCAGCACATCCATCTTTTATATTTCCCTCTCCCAGCCACCTGTTCCCAAATCCTGTTTTTCTCCTGGTGTCTCCATTCTGCAACGGAACTAGAGAAAAGGGGCTTGTAACCCATACGAAGCAGGTTCAGAGGAGGAACTGGATGCACCAACAGGTATATGGATTGGAAGCCACTGGTCCCACATCATCTTTTTGCTCTTCCTGCCCTTCTCCACTTACTTCAGCTCAGCACAGTGTGGGAAGCACCAGGGTGAGATAAATGGCTGTTTGCAAAAAGATGGGAGGTGAGAGCGCAAGTGGAGAGGATGAGATCAGATGTGACACTGCAAGAGCTCACAGAGAAAAAACCAGGCACTGCTGGAAAAGCCCCTCCTTCTCATGGAGGATCCTGCTACTTCCAAATACGGTTCTGTTTCAAGGCGACATCAAACCCCCCCCCCCCCCCCAGATTTCAAAAGCTTCTTCACAAGAAGCGGTGGCCTGGCTCCAGGACCATCCATCTGGTGGAGCCACAGACCCAAAAATCTTGGCTGCGCTCTCCTGCCTGGCAGGCTGTCCCCAGAGCTGCAGCTGAGTGTGGGCTATCAACGGCACCAACCAGGAGACGCTGGCCGCAGGGGACCCACTTACCACTTTGCTCAACTCGCTTTTAGTGAATTTCCTCCAGTGCCTTTCACCCCTTCCAGGCAAACCTCTGACTCCCTGGCGCTGCTGGGAACCAATCTCTCCTGGCCCCCACACCAGAACCGTATGGTGCTGTCTGATGCGACTTCTTGGGAGGCTGGAAATGCCCCCGACAGGCCTAAAAAGTAGTACTTTACTTGGAGAAGATTAAAAAGCCTGAAATCAGAGCTGCCTCGCTGACCAGCAGCTCCTTACCTAACTGAATTTCTTGCCCTCTGCTATGCTGGCAAGGATAGATGATTCCAACTTCTCAGTTATAACTTCCCACTCAGTTAACATACTTGGCAAGGACCAAAAAAAGCTGAAGGGCATCCAAAAAACTTGGGTCATATAGAGAGAAGTTTTACTGCGCTGTCCTTACCATGGCTGTTTTCAAACAACTTTTTAAGATTTTCATGGAAAAATGTATTTCCATTAAAACCGTCCACATGAAGTTTGGAAATCACTTCAGGCAGCACAGCTGTAATAACGCAGGACAGAAAGCAAACCAGCTACTACTAGGTCAAGCGAAGCAACCACCAAGCTACAGCAAATTAAGGATTCATTATGAGTCTTAACAAAGAAATACTTTACCAATAGACAGAAAAAAGAGGGTGTTGTGGAAAGAGCTTTTAAAAGGGAACACTTGTGTGCAATTTTGCAGATAGCATCTTCCTCAGAGGCAGTGGGATAGATTGATCTCTAAAGACTCTTAAAAGGTTTTGCAGTGGAAAAAAAAATAGTTGCAAGGCATACAGTCAGATCATTAACTGTGCAGCCCAGGCTGCCAGCTGCTCTCTCAAATACTCCAGATGGCTCCTCCTCTAAAACATCATCATTTGATTTTGGTAATCAAATTATCTCCCACTCGTACAATCCTAAGTGAGGCAAGGCTTGTACGAAGAGATGATGTATTTTATTTGACTGAGATGGCTTGTGAAAACAAAACAAATTAGCTTTCAAGGCATTCAGCCTCTTCTAATTGTATCAAAGCTAACCACCTCCAGCCCTTTAACACCTTTTTTCTGCCGTTGCCACCACATACAGTTCAAAGCACTAGCTATAATCTACAAAGCGACCAGATTTCATACAGTATTTGCACACTAAACACTTCAACATACATTAGGTATCTAAATCCACAACTTCCCACCAGTGGAAAGTCGGACCTGTCACTGGACAGCAGCATTGGGAGACTCAGTATCCTGAAGCACTTAGGCTGGATTAATTACACAGACGTGTAATCTGTTTGTCTCGTCAGAGTCACGCAAGATGCTGCCTGCACATTTTTGAGGCCTTTAATACCGTCTTTAGGACATAGGGTGCCAGAAGGAGACATTTTCTTCACTTTTCACTCAATTAGCGCCAAAATGCGTTGTTCTTCTGAAGGTCAGGCTCATCTGTGGATGCTCATTTCAATCATTTGAACAGAAAGTGGTCATGACCAGCAAGATCCCCCCGGTCCCAGCGGCTGCCGAGCACTGGCTGGCTGGCACCAGTCAGCAGCAGGATGCTACTGGGGCCAGGGGAAATTGCTTTTTCTTTTCTTTTTTTTTTTTTTTTTTTTTTTAAAACTAAGGGAATTTCTTACATAGCTTTCTGCAAAGGCTTCAAGGAGGAAAATGAAACTCAACCAGTGCACTGTTGCTCTCCAACTTCTTTTCGAAAGAAACACCACCACTAGAAATTTCCTAACATTTTCAGAAAACGTTGACCTTTGACAGTTTAAAAAGGCCAGCTGAAATATTCAAAAGTCGCATCTTCCAAAACTATTCACTCTTACTAGCATCAACAGAGTATTTTAAATCCTGGCATTATTTAAATCGGCATACTTATGTAAAATTTAGTATTAATTTTGTTTCTCATACCTAGTTGCAAGAGATGGTGAAAGTCAGTGTTACAGCTAACGAGAGGAAACAATTCATTACTGCAGTGGGTGGCTTGCACCTGAAGTCTAAACCCCAATCTGATCATTACCTAGTGGGATTATTCCCCAATGGAGTTTAGCACTAAAAACTTTATCGCCCACTCAACTTTAATTTTCATAACAGAGCTGTACTTTTATTTCACAAACTAGAAGTACACAAAGAACAAAATAGCTTGCTAAAGGCCATGAGAATTAGGAAAAAGAATCAGAGCCGGGACTAGAAAACTATGGAGAAAGGCAACAAGAATTATCACAGAATGGAAGAGGTTTTGTTTGAAGAGAAGCTAAAAAACTAGAACTCTATGACTTGGAGAAAAAATGCTGCCATTTATGAAAAAAAAACTCAAGTAGTAAAAAGCAGATGAACAGGAAGAAGACTGTTCATAAATTTCTCAGAATATAAGAACTAGGAGTCACCAAATGAAATAAGGTGGTGTGGTTTGAAACAAACAAAAGGAAGTACTTTTTCACCCAGCACATAATTATATTGTAGAATTATTAGACACAGGATGTTGCAGAGGCCAGAAATACAAATAGATTTAGAATTTTAAAAAAAAAAAAAAAAAAAAAGCAAGCACTTTCTTCTGTGAATTTGCCTAATCTATCAAGGGCTACTAAACACAATGATGAAGATGCTGCTTCCCTTTTTGCAGCCCTTCAAACTCTGGTTGGCGAGGTCTGGAGCAGTATGCCGGAAGAACTGCGTGTCCCTGTTACGTTCCGTACACATCTGCCACTCAGCCCCGTCAGACAGGGCAGGGATGGTACGTGGTCCAACATCACTCTCGTGATGAGGCTGGCCAACTCCCTAGCTTGTGTTCAGATTGCTGGATCGCTTATAGTAACAGGGATCAGCTCAACTCAAAGACAGACCTTTAGGCAGTTTGATCAGACCCTCTACTGATTTTAATCAGCAGAGATCTGATGTAAGGACAGAGGTACTCAGATTATTGCAGGAGTGACTGCTGCACACTATGAGAACCCGTTCCAGTTTTTAAAGCAATCAGCCACAGCAAATACACCAGTGTCCTCCTCGTCATCATCGTATCCCAACTGCTGAGGCCTTTCTATTCTGATTTCAAAGGATATGAGCATTTTTTTGTTTGTAGGACATGACGTAAGCATGACCTTCTTGAAACAGTGTCTATCGTAATGAGCTTTACGGAGTTAAAAGACATTGGTTTAGAGCTCTGTACTATAACAAAATGAAAGTAAAAGATTTTACCAACATCTGCTTTATAAAAGGCGTCCAATCTACATGACTGAGTAAAGCAGTTACTGTCATGCAACTTTTGAAGTTTCCTGTAATTGCTATACATGAAAATCTGTATTTTACTTGGGGCAGGGGGAGAAAAAAAAAAAAAAAAAAAAAATCTTTTGAAGAGTGACGAGTATATAACGAGAAAGCAGTTCTTGATAATTCGGGGCACTGCAAAAGTACGACTTACATCCAAGTTAATGTTAGACTAGAAATACTAGAAAACTTTCAAAAGACTCAGTGGCAGCTTATTTACAAATATACTATTTATAATGAATGCATTGATACAGAATGACTCTTATAAAAAAGCAAGGCAATCTTTTATATAGACATAACAATCAACATTACAATAATTCAGATTAAAAGTACATTTTTGTAGACTGTTTACACTCTTGTTTAGCTTTTAACCACAAAATTAGTGTGGTCTGGTATTTTTCCACAGCAAAAGTCCTGTGCAGTCCTGGTTAAGACCTAAACATCATCATCATAAGCATAATTTTCTGATCTTTGCTAACATAAAAACAAAAACCATTTGTAGATACTATCATTTGTTTGTAATTGTCCTCACTGTGCCTTAAAGTTTGTGTTGTGCAAATTACTGCCAACTGCACATTTCTAATTTCTAATTAGAAGCTATGCTGGCATGCCGATTTGATACAACCGAGGTGTGATACTGACTACATGAAAATTGTTAGTTGCATACAGATATGAAGACTTCCCTGATATGGGTTTGTACTGATTCAGAAATTTAATTTATTTTGGGGTTTAAAAAAAAAAAAAAAAAAAAAAGAAGAAGAAAAAGAAAAAATAGCCTAAAAAAGTTTTCTAATTGTTAAATAAAAGGTATTTAAAGGTATTTTTCAAACTCCCAGGATTAAAGATGATATTTTAAGTCCAGGTGACACAACGGGTTTAAGCACTAACCAGCTAGACAGTTTGAGTACTAATTTACTAAATCATGTACGTGAGCAAACACGACCTTCAAGAAGTCTGAACATGCACTTTCTCACACATTATCAAAAGATAGACAAAACTGCAGAGAAAACCTTAAATCCAAGAGAGGCACTGAAGCAAATATTCTACAACCCAAATCTCTTTCTAAAAAGGGTGTATGAATTTCCAATTTCCAATAGCATCTGGCAAACAGAAAAGTGCCAATTACACAACTGTGTGACCCAAGTTTACATGCAGCATTTCCACTGCATTTATACTAGACAACTTTGGTGACGAACATAAATATGGGACAGCCAGAGACAGAACTTTAATGGGTTTATACTAAAAGAAAACATTTTTGCAAATAATTACCAAACAACTTTCTATTTAGTAAATTTAAATGCAATATGTGACCAACATGAGTCACAATGGCAATTATTCCTTCTTTTCATTATTTAACAAATCCCTAATCTGCTTTACACCTTACTAGACTTCCATAATACTATATAGTCTATAGTACAATAATTTAGCTTGTTAAATCAAGGCATGATTCAGGATAGTGTCTTTATGGGGCATGTGTATATGTACATATTCTTATGTACATAGGCTAAGATACATACAAAATTGATATTTTGTCTATGGGCAAGCAATCAAGGTAATGCTTTTCAGCCAAAGTAAAGATTGTCACACTTTTCGATAACCGTTCTAAATTATTTCCTCCAGTATGGCAAGGGGGATAAATATTTAATACAAGTATCTGGGAATCACCTGTTTCTCCATCTTGTTTTCAAAGATGCCGTAAAGAATTAATTTCTCCACCTTGTCTATGCTTTCATGCATATATAGATACACATATACATATATGTATGTATGTATATATACACTTGTCAGGATGAAGTTCTTTCCATTCATACTTTAAATGATTAGGCCAAACAAAATTCTTAAACATGTATAAGCCAGCACATGTGTCCAACTGAATGTCATCAGGCATTAAATACAATTTAGAAACTGTACCAGTTAACAATCCAGTATCCTGGGAAATGCAAAAGTCTRTTACGTCAGGATGTAAGACTGTTTTGAATGATCAAAACAGCTAGATTTATATGGATCTGTGTATAGATTTGGATATAAATCCATGTATGTACTTATATGGATTTATATGCATCTATTCCCAGTCCATGCCACACATTTAATACCTAAACTTTCAGATAATTTTAAAGAACTTTTCAAATTCTTCTGAGTTGATTTCTCCTGTACCAGAACTTCTCTCACACTGCTTTTATTCAAATCTCTCTTGAGACACTGAAAAAGTAAGAGTTCACCTCAGAATGTATAAAATTAAACTCCTAAAACAGGGCTCAGGATTATCTGGCGTTGCAACAACCATACTAGTACAAAGATAGTTTGAAAAAATATCCTGTTTTTAATATAGTAATGAATTAAAACATAGCTTTATTTATTCCTCTAAGTGTAATGAAAAGAATAGTTTGTCTTTAAGCGAGTGTAACAAGCACTATTTTGGTAGCCAACTTCTCCACAAGAATTTATGTGAGAGAGGGTCAGCTCCAATCATACAGTCATTAACCATGTACCTTAACAAGGTGAATAATCAACATATTTACAAACTAAACAAATTCAATCCCATCAACTCTTATAAAAATGGGATTGAGGAGCAGACAGGGAATGAGACCAAGATGCTTGAAAACACAAGGGGTCGCCACTTTTGTTTTAAGGAACCATATTAATCAAACCAGTTTCCCCTAGTGACCTGAGGGCACAAATACGGATTTAGCAGTATATTCAGAAGTTAGATTACAGTCTTGATACTAAGCATTTCAGCATCTTCATATTTTAACACCTTAATGCTGAGAAAGATTAACTTCAGGCAGAACTGTAAGGAACTAGCCTTTTATAAACTAAAGTCTAAACTGAAAAGCTACAGTAGATGTAAAAAAAAAAAGGGGGGGGGGGGCAACAGAGACAGAGTGTGTGAGAAAGAACATTACTTAGTAAAATCCAGTGACATCTACAATAGTTTTACAGCATGTTTAAGCCCTCTAAGGTTTTATATCTCCACCTGCCTTCCATTTAAACTTACTCCTTGTTAATGAAAAGACGTACGACAAAACAATGCAAATAGATCGAGGCAATACGTCTAAGTAAGCATGCCTGAAAGCCAGAAATAATATTCACCAAACTTCTGCATGTGAAATAGATTTCTCATGGCATCAGTTGATTTGATTTTGTTCAAAAGGTGCAGTCCTCTAAGTCACACTACCCCAGCAGCAATTCCAATGAGTATAAACTGGACAGTTCTTGAGTAACCGTGGAATGCAACCACCTTGAGTTCCTACCCTCCTGAAAAAGGACAACTGGCCCTACAAGTGCAGCAATAGTGTAAATCTCCCTGAAACATCTTCTGCCTTTTAAACAACCAAGAAAGTCATGATAAATCTTAATGTCCACTACTTACAGTGTTTCTCTTGAGCTACCAACATCTATGCACAAATGAAAAAGGTGCCTCTTTTTTAACAGATCGGTTTAATACTGAAACAGATAGGATGAAGTTAAAAAAGAATAATCAAGATACTGAACTGAATATTTTGAAGCAAGTGCCCCAGCTGTGGGGAAAAGTGCATTTAGTTCAGCAGCAAAACAGCACAGTGTGAAGATATTGTGCTTGGAGACAGAAGTTCCATAATGGAAGGAGGTACAAGGCAAGTCAAGATATAAAACCATAGTACATTGTTAACCAACCTTAAAACTTACATATATTGCAGTGTTTAAAAGTAAGACACATTCATTTATTGTACAAGGACTATAAGGAATCCTTAAAATTGCCTGTTGTAGTTTATGACTCAACATTGTAATAAAAATGTACATATATATTATTTCCTTGCCACTTAACTGTACTGTTAGACCTCATGGACTTGTTACTTCACAAAATGAAAACCGCTCTTCACTGAGTACACTCAACGTTTTTACCAATCTGAAAAGGTTTACTTGTGCTAGAAAAGACCAACCGCAAAAGGCTCAGTTCAGATATGTTATGCCTGCAACTGATAACTCAGGGAAGCAAGACTTAAAGGAATTCAAGCTTTTTTTTCCTTTTTTTTCTTTTGTTTTGACTGCATCCTTTTCACCTGCCAGTTGTTCTGATGAGTATATGTTTTTAGTATACAAACCGGTTGATAAAAATTCATCAGCAGAGGCATATAAATTCTAGATATGATTGATTAAAACAGAGCAAATCAGAATAAAACAAAATCCAGTGATTTACTCTGACTGTAAACAATATAAAAACACCATTTGCTTCAAATCTCAAAATAAGTTAAAAGAAAATCCCAACCTCAGGACACATGACCCTTTCAGGTTTTGACACAAAAAAAAAAAAAAAAGAGGGAGGAAAACAGAGAAGTTCATTATATAAAGATTATACATTTCTCTTAACTGAAAGTAAATCCAAGCAAAACTATTTTTGTCCCTTAAATTTAAACTTTGAGTTCATTGGCAATTGCTTTAAATGAACTGGCATTTCCAGATTATTCAGACAACTTCCATCAATTTCAGCAAAGAAAACTTAGACAAGCATTTTTACAGAATAAAAAAAAAAAATCTAAATGGCTATGATTCCTCTATTAGCAGAAACACATAATGCAGTCTTAAATTTGCCTTTTTATATTATTTATATATTTTTATATATATATATAATATAATATAAACCACATATATTATATTATATATACATATACAGACAAGTACAACATTAATGCAGTTTGTATTTTGTACAGTGTATTGGACAATCCGATTAGCATCAGACCATGGCACGATACGGTCCCTGCATTTTTAGGAACTGAATGATGAAGGAGGGTCCTCCTGCAACAATCTGAGGTGGAAGGTGGCTGAGCGGGCAGTTCTCAATACTCATTATTGACAGTTTGCTGCAAAGAGCCAGCTCAAAGGGAAGGCTGTGCAGATTGGGGTTGTCATTCAAATACAGTTCTTCCAGATTCTCCAGTGTACCTGGTTAAAATAAAATAATATAAAGTAGTATTTTTTTTGATTCATGCAGTTTATAACTTTTAGACAGAAGCACTAAGTCCACTTGAAGATTCTTTACTATGTAGAATCTAGAGTCAGTGATTCATTTAAACTCCTATTTTCAAGCACCAGAACCTAAGCAAGAACCAGTTTGCTTTAGTTTCCCTGTAAAAATATCCATTACTACATCTTCTTTAGATAACAACTGAATTGAGAACACACAGAATAAGAGAACTGAGAGGGACTTCACCATAACTGTTCAGCCAAGTGCTTTGCAATTGCAGGCAACATTGAATAGCTATCTAGTTAGAAGGGCCTAGAAAATATTTATACCATACAGTATGTATTATCTCTAGAAAAATATCTATGCCATACCATTTATTTAATTAGAACCCCTACATTAAAAAGACCTGAAGCTGTAACTGTAATGCGCCACAGGAAGAAAGCAGGAGAGATCTCTGCACAGCAGTGAATTTATTAAATTGAACAAACCTGTGTGAAAAATTCCTCCTGAATTCAAATTTTACAGCCTGCCTTTACTACAGATACTGCAACACAGATTAACCAGAAGATGGAAAACGGACTAATTTCTTCTTTCTTAAGACTTCCATTCCTCCACAGCAATCAAATATCAAAATTAATCCAGATCTTTGAAATACATTCCAAACGTACAAGTCCTCCTCAAAACATTCCACATTGTCCAATCTTATATACCATAAACATCTCCTATAACCTAACAGACTATTTCATCTTTCACAAGAGAAAGCAGTAGCCAGGGCTCAAGGCATGGAAAACCAACAAAAAGGAAAGGCTAAGAAATAATACGAAATAGCTGATAACTTTAGATGAAGCAGTCACATCTGAAAATAGTTAACTATTCTCTAATCTGTTAAGACAACCAGCTTTAATAACCAAATTGTACTCCCACAATAGTATTTCAAGTTTACTTACATACTTTAATGTCGCAGCTCATTTCCACAGCATCCAAACTCTCTCCACTAACTTAAGAACTAAATTACAAAGTTCTAGATTTAGATTGTTTTAGGCCCTTCTCACACTGAGACACGTACAACACGAGCAGAAGCTGTAACAGCTCTTCACTAAAGATGCTGGGAGAGACAGACCGTGTCCAGCCTTCTCCATCTGCACGTCACTGTTTCTGACCACATTTTGCTTTGTGTAGCTTCTCCCATCATTTTTTCCTCCATAATGAGCTCTAATTTTAAGATTTTAACTTAAGTGCTCAGAATGACGCTCTGGAGGTACTTGTGACTGACTATAAAAGAAATGGGGGCGCTCAGTTTCAGATGCTCTGAATCTCATTTACTCTGGATGTCTCAACTAGACAAAAAGAATCCTATTCCTCCCTTTCTTTATGTAGATTTCCTCCTCTTCGCTTCCTTATCTCATCAAGGTGAAAAATAATACGGTGGTCTACAAACAGAAGTGTGTGCAGAGGGAGTATCAGCAGAAAAGTTTGCTTCAGCTGTCTACACTTTGTTTACACCACGGAACTACAGTACGACCAGTGCATTTCCTTTCTGACACAGACCTCTCTCCAAGAATAGGTTTATGAAGTTAAGTGACTGATAATACAAACTTGTGGGAGAATTTGGAGAGAAAAGRAATCTCACTATTCCAGGTTAGYGTGTGTTCGGCAGCTTTCTGCAGAAGAACTGAAAAAAGCTAGATTTGATGGGTGGGCTGTCCAGTGGGTGAGGAATTGGTTGGATGGTCGTCCAGAGGGTAGTGGTCAACGGCTCAATGTCTAGATGGAGATCGGTGACGAGTGGCGTCCCGCAGGGGTCTGTATTGGGACCAGTACTGTTTAATATCTTCATCAATGACATAGACGGTGGGATCGAGTGCACCCTCAGCAAGTTTGCAGATGACACCAAGCTGAATGGTGCAGTTGACACGCCTGAGGGACAGGATGCCATCCAGAGGAACCTGGACAAGCTCAAGAAGTGGGCCCATGTGAACCTCATGAGGTTCAACAAGGCCAAGTGCAAGGTCCTGCACCTGGGTAGGGGCAACCCCTGGTATCAATACAGGCTGGGGGACAAAGCAATTGAGAGCAGCCCTGCTGAGGAGGACTTGGGGGTACTGATGGATGAAAAGCTGGACATGAGCCGGCAATGTGCGCTCRCAGCCCAGAAGGCCAACCGTATCCTGGGCTGCATCAAAAGAAGCATGGCCAGCAGGTCAAGGGAGGTGATTCTGCTCCTCTACTCTGCTCTGGTGAAGACCCCACCTGGAGTACTGCGACCAGCTCTGGAGCCCTCAGCACAAGACAGACATGGACCTGTTGGAGCGGGTCCAGAGGAGGGCCACAAAAATGATCATGGGGATGGAACACCTCTCCTATGAAGAAAGGCTGAGAGAGTTGGGGTTGTTCAGCCTGGAGAAGAGAAGGCTTCGGGGAGACCTTATTGCAGCCTTTCAGTACTTAAAGGGGGCTTATAAAAAAGATGGAGGCAAACTTTTTAGCAGGGCCTGTTGCAACAGGACAAGGGGGAATGGTTTTAAACTAAAAGAGGGTAGATTTAGACTAGATATAAGGAAGAAATTTTTTATGCTGAGGGTGGTGAAACACTGGCACAGGTTGCCCAGAGAGGTGGCATATGCCCCATCCCTGGAAACATTCGAGGTCAGGTTGGACAGGGCTCTGAGCAACCTGACCTAGTTGAAGATGTCCCTGCCCATGGCAGGGGGGTTGGACTAGCTGACCTTTAAAGGTCCCTTCCAATCCAAACTATTCTATGATTCTATGATTTTTTTCACTACAGTTCAGCAAGATAAAGATCATACCCTATAGTGCTGTTCCTGTGCCACATGCTTCACGTTAGGTTGTGTATATCTAGAATTTTCACATGAATTTTGTGGCCTCTACTTATGAGCACAGTAGATGCCTATCTTCTGTGTCAGTAACTGCTTTGGCTCAGGCACACTGCATAAAACCAGAAAAAGGGATCTTACCAATTTCCTCAGGAAGGTGTGTGAGAAGATTCTCTCCAAGCCCAAGGTGYGTCAGATTGGTAAGGTGACCAATACCTCTGGGAAGGGTGGTCAACTGATTATTAGTCAGAACCAATTTCTAAGGGAAAAACACATTTTTAAAAATTAACTTAATGACTTCTGCTTCGAATGACAGCAAGTAACAAAATACATAGCTGAAAAATTGATGGGTTCTACTCTCCAGCATTTGAACAAAAACATTTCTACCCTTCAACATTTCAGACCTCTATTAAGCACCACTAAACATAAAAATAAAATAGTGCATAGTAAAATATGTGCCTAAATATAAAAGCTTTCATGAACATGACTGAAATCAGAGGCTATTCCTGTGGCAGTATTGTACTTGTGGTACAACAGTTAAACTCTTCAAAATTTGTTTGTTCAATATTAACCGATAAATCTGGGGAAGAATTAGTGGGGACAGATTGTGGATGAAGTTGTGCAAGATTCTTAACTTTTGGTTCTGTGTCCASTCCCAAATAGTTTCTCTCATCAAACTAGTTGTAATTAAATCAGCATGGTRTAAATAAAGGACATAAGGTGTTTATCTCAGCCCATTATTGTTTCACCTGCAGATCCTTGAGGTAAGCTATTTCATTTGGCAAGGATTCCAGTTTGTTCTCCTCTAGATCTAGCTCTCGGAGTTTCCGTAGATTTCCAATTCCATGGGGAAGTTTCTTTAGTAGATTGTTTGACAAGATAAGAACCTCAGAAAAAAAAACCAAACACACAGAATTTCAGCAACACAATTAGTAAATAATGATTAAGACAGGATTTTTTTATATTTTCAAGTAATGAAGTCCAAAATTAGCCTACATTCAAATTTCAGAAGCAAACTGAAAAGATTTAAAAAAAAAAAAAAAACCAAAATCAGTGATTAACACCATTTTTTTTGAAGTCTTTAATGATACAAATGTATAGATTTATGACAGAATTCTTTCAAATATTATTTTACATAATAATAAATGCAGAACAAAAACAAAGAACACAAAGAACACCTTATTTCTTCAAATAACCAAAGAAAAACAATTTTTTCCTGGACTTCCCTATCATTTTGTTATCATTCCTTATAGCTATCTCATAACCATGTTTTACATTATTTGCTGTGCTTGCCAAGTCCTCCTTAAAAAGCTTAATACTTCCTCTACTCCCTATGTCCCTTTGGTTAGGAGCAGCAGCAAGTAAACATACAGATCAGAACACCTAAGCAGAACACTGCATAGATAATCCACTGGCTTTTCAAAATGGTCTCCTATTGCACACCCGCCCCTACTAGAGTGTTATCCCCTTGTTTTTCCTCCTCCTTTCTAAGTTGAATTATAAATATCCTAGGTTCAAGAAAAGTATCCTCATTTGCAATGTCATTTAACAGAGTTATTCATTATATCACAAGCAAGTTAACAGGGGTTACACTAGTACACCATTTTTCCTCTGGAGAAGTCTAACAGTCCTTCGAAGTAATCAAGCCTCCTAACAACACAGCAAGCAGTAAGGTAATTAATTACTGATTAAACAATGCTATTATCTAGTTATTTAACAAGGCACATTGAAACACAAGGATGTGAAAGAGCACCCAGTGGGGACCCTCATCCTAGCCACGCACAGCTCCCTGCTAAGCCAGCCAAGTTGCAAATGCCTGGCTTCTACCAATCCCAGCTCTCACCAGCTTCATGTAACGTGGAAATGCTGAAGGCAGGAACAGAATAGAAAACAAGGCTAAAAATCAAAGTGAAAATCAAAATGAATAAAAGCCAACATCTTAGCATTAGCACAAGCAGTATTTCGGTGGCCTTCCTTTATGCGCTACGATATACACAGAACGATAAGAATAGTAACGTTTTAATCACGTATCAAGAAACAAAGGCAGGAACAGAAAATATTACCTACGTGCAATGCAGCTGACTTAGCACTGCTGTGGGAACCTTCACGTTTGTGTAAACACTGCCCAAATAGTTCTTTGTATTTGATTCTTTAATTACAGAGAAAAATAGCACTAGCAGGTCTGCAGACCATGCAGCTCTCCAGCTTCAGCAGCCAGCAGACCACCAGCAAATCCAGTTGTCAGAGGTCACTAACTTCCCAATCACATCAATCACAGCCTTAGCTTAAAGGGAACTGGGCCACTAAATAGCTATTACTCTGCCATATMATTTTTGCCCCAAAGTACAGGAATTATTAATTATTCAGAGCAGCAGTCACACTGGAAATCTGCAATTTCAAATATGCCATTTGCTATTGTACTTTAACAGATTTTTCCCAGCAACTCACAGAGGCTACAAAGTCCCCTCAACTGCCCAAACAAGCACCTCTGTCTTTATGTCCCTCCAAGGCATTTAAGTTTGTCTCTCCTGACGGTACCTTGGGAAACAGGACTAGGGGACACAACAGGTTTAGTTGACGGTTTCAACCTACRAGTTCTTCTCCCTCAAAGGCTGAGAATTCCCACCCGGCTGCCTACAAGGTTCACAGTGCTACATTCAAGCCACCTCTGGCTGTAGACCACTTCATTACGTTTTTCTGATCCCTGCTGTTTCCATGCTGGTCTCTCCAGGAATCAGACTGAGTTCAGTGCCATTTCATTTACAACAGTAACTTTCTGTTGAGAAAAATTTTTTTTCTACACAGTTAAAAATATATATGTACTTAACTCTTTGTGCACAGACACTCATCTAGAGCCTAAAGAACAACATTCAAAAAGCTGTTGAAAACAACCATAAACAGCTGCAACACATCTATTTCAATAGCATACATACACATATTTATTTGGCTTTATTTGAGCCAGACGTAATATTACTTAAACCTGAAGTACAGAATGCCTATGTGCAGGGATTCACTTAGCTGTTCRTTTATACTCTTCTCACCTCAAGAGAAACAAGCCCAGATACATCCTCAGGGATTTTTGTGAGCTGATTAGTCGCTAAGTTCAGTTCTACCATACTAGTCCAAGTCCCGAAGTCCAAGGGGAGAGAGGTCAGCTGATTGTCCTGTGATTTAACGTATCAAACATTTAGGGTCTGCACTTACAAAAAGTCAGCATGGCATCTGAGAGATTAAACAAAGTGCTTACAAAATACTTCTAACAAAATAGTAGATAATTAAATCAGAAGAATAAAATGTTGATAATTGGCCAAGTATTTGTTAAATTCCTCAAAACATAGTAAGTCAATTCTGTTACTCTGGGTTGGAACTGCTCTGTGTTACTAATATGAACTGACATAGAAAAATTAGAAGCACATAATTCTCAAGATTTCATGCATCCCAGTAGTTAAAACATTTTTTTGTCCTTTCTTTGCTGAATACAGTGGAGGGGGGGAAAAAAAGAACAGAAAATTCACCATAACTTACAAAGATACTATCAGCAATGCTGGAATCCTAAAAATATATGGACTTAGCAAAAAAAAAAAAAAAAAAAAAAAAAAAAAAAAAAAAAAAAAAAAAAAAAAAAAAAAAAAAAAAAAAAAAAAAAAANAAAAAAAAAGCCACCAAACACACCACAAACGAAATATACCTTAATGGCTCAGAGTAAAAGCATCTGAAATTAACCCGAACATCTTACTGCTCAGAATGTAGCTATAAAATTTGATCTAGACCAGACACTAAAAAAAAATCTAAAAAAAMCAGGTCATACAAAGTCCTGGTAAACATGCGAAGTTACAAATGGGTATGTGATGGTCTTAATGCAAATTGAGAATCATTTGTGCCGAAAGATATTCCAAAACAGTAGCTGAGCTTAGATACTGCTCAAATTTTTTTTTTTTTTAGTAATTTAAGAACTTGAAACAAACCCATTCATAGAAAAACATCATCTCTTTTCCCTAGTTCTCTTCACTCTAAGCATACATAGCACAGACTTAAAGGTTCTTTTTCTGTGCTCTACAACTACTGCCAAAAGTCTCCAAACTTAGGTTTTGAAAGAATATATTCAAAAAAGATATTTTACATAGSTTTGTTTTTAATCTCACCTGTAACAGTAGAGGGGGGAAAGAAATAAGCTACTCTACACGCTTATGTCTCATTTGAATATTCGAGAACTTCGCAACCAACTTTATTGTTTTCATTGTTCAAACTTGAGCAAATGCGACAAAAGTTTAACTAACAAAGACAAATCAATAACATCTTGATAATACATTTTTAAACTAATACAGAATTATTTCTATATGTGACAGCAGCAGCATCCACTTCAGTGTGATAAATTCATTCCTTATATCATTAAGTTTGCCAGAATTCATGGACCAGCAAACAGTGCTCCTCATTGATTTTACACACAGTAGCATGTTTCTGTGCCTCACCTTCATGTTCAGCTTGCTTAATACTTTAGCTCTAGAGAAAATTCCAAAGGGGATTTTATTGATGCGGTTGTGCTCCATGTTGAGAGAGTAGATTGTGGAGAACTGGGATGGGCCACCCACGGGATAGGACTGGAAGCAGTTCCTGGCCAGTGTTAAACTAGTCAGTTTGACAAGGCTGGATAAAAGACCCTGTAGAGACAAGAAAACCACCCAGGAACTTAGGACAGATTTATTTGAATACATCTCTTTTCCCTCATGGGTCTAATTAGAAATGTTTTCCCCCCCTCATGTCCATCCCCTAAATAAGTGTTGCAACACAAACCAGTGTTAAATTTGATAAAACTTCCATCAGCAACAATCTCTGCTCGCAGTCGTCAGCCTTTACCTTATTTCCCCCTTTCTCCTTACATACTGCCAGATACAAAAAAAGCAAACGTATCRCATTTAAAAGCACAAGTTTAGGAGGTTTTGTAACTCTTTTCTCCTCCAAAAGGAATTTTTTTAATAACACACTGCTATGCCTTGGGTAGCTCTGAAGAGCGCAGGGGCAGTGGCTGGCAGGCGCAGTCAGCAGCGTGTCCATCCTGAACAGCGGTCCCGGCTTCGGCCAACGCCACCCAAGTGCAGCTCACTCAATTTTGATGCCTGCTCACAGTTGAGAGTGGGGCCCAAAGAAGTATCAACTGTATGCACCATTTTTCAAAGTGGTGTTTGATACTTCCAGTACAAATCTTTGTTAACGTAATCCATTAGGCGAACACATCAGGTAGAAGTTTCCTTTTAGGCTGTAACAGTTTCAGATAACCAGGCAGGACAGAGAAAAAGAACGGGAAGGCAAGGCTTTGGAAATTCCACTTTTTTTTCCTGTTTTCAAAGTATTCCTAAATAGTTATTACTCCACTTCTCTTCCCCGCCCCCCCAAGAAATAAAAAGCAAGAAGCCTGGAGTTAAACTGGGTAGCAATGGTTGCCCATTGAATCCAGAGCCTCATTTCCCTTCGCAATCTAATTAGATTCTAAAATCTCAGCAGCGCGAATCTCAGAGTTTATCTGTTAGTTACGTGCCAAGCACATTGCTGGAACTGTGGGGATGAATAATGAGATTCAAATTACTGCTGAAGTGTCACCTTAGCTTATTACTATGCCAACTTGAATTCAGCCCTATTTGCTTAAGTATTACAGAAATTGGAGATTTATGCGTGGCATTACATACCATAAATAATGCAACATCTGCAATCAGGAAAGAGCAGTAACAAGATAATGATTCCAACCATATTCCTAATGTCAGTATTTCTRGATTGCAATTTCAGTGCTATATTCACTGTAAAAGCTTTAAGAACATGGCTTTGCTGTTTCACCAGGAAAGCTTTGGCTACTCTTCTAAATAGTTTATTAACATTATTGTAAATAAACCAGGATTAAACAGGGACTTGTCTACATGTCATGGCTAAAACCTTAAGCACTGAAATACAATTCCGGGGGCATCTCGGCAAATATCAGTGAAGCAATTTTCCCCCTACAGATAAAATAATGGATCTTCAAATCAGTATTAATTTAACCTAATCATTAAATAGTATAATCTTTGATTAGGAAATACTGCTTCTAGATGAATCTATCTAGAATTAACAGATATTCTTTGTCCTAAGGTTAGGCAGTCCCTGAGCTCTGTTACAAACACACTTTATTGCTTCAAATGGATCTTGGCATTTCAAAAAGCCATTTTTGAAGTCTGCTTCCATACAAAAAATATTAAAAATATGTTAGCTAATACACTCTAATAGCCTAGAGTAATTAAACACATTTGAAGAGAAGCAAGAGAGCTTTGGCAGTACAAAGAGAACAATGCTCTTATATCTATGAGAGCTGTGGCAGTGCTGCCTTCTCCCAGCCCATCCTTTTAAGATAAAATATTTATTAGGCATTGTGTCAGCAGCTTCAGCTATGTTTTGAAATTCAGAAGTTTCTTCTACAAGTTTCTTCTTTGTATTATAGCACAGAATGTTTTACTTTAAACAGATTACAGTATAAACTATATACTTCTGCAAGGTAGCAGCTTAAGCATTAACATATTGTTGGCAAATATATGTGAAGAAGGCAGCACAGTCACAAAGAGTTTTGTATTATGACTGAACATATTTTAAAGCAAGTAATCATCCCTCACATTAGCTTTTTGTAATTATACCGTAGTTGCTTTTATAATATGTCTGGGTGGGGTGGGCTAGCTTAGCTCCCATCTTAAAAGCAGCCTGGTGGCTTTCAGTCAGCAGCATTTTATTAAATGATAGTTTTACCCAAACATTTATTAAATTCTCTGTTTTCAGTCTATCATTGCCGCATTTAGAAATTTATCTGAAGGAAGGTAGTTACTTATTGCACTTTGTTACTATGAATATTTTGCCTAACTCCAAATGGATTTTGGTTTTTTCTTCTGTGTATAGTTTCCTAAATACCTCTTTAGATATATTTTGAATTATTTGATACTAATAATTTATACTTTTTTTTTTTTTCTTCTTCTTTCTTTAACAGCTTAGGAAAGCATCATTAAAACAGCTTTGGACCATCATTAAAACAGAACAGAATAAAACTTTATGTTGTGTTCTGAAGTCTTCATCTCCAAACAGTTCTAAAGCAATGGAAGAAATATCCAAAATAAGAATCAATCACATGAGATTTTTTTTCTGTCATCAGAGCAATTTTGCCCAGGCACTAATGCTTCAAGTCAAACATTTTCTCTAAATGTTTACTAGCACCAAAAGTATGCAGTATGCAGCTGCGCATCTCACACTCTGCTACCCTGATAAATCAGTCTCAAGAAACTAAGAAAAGGAAAATCAGKATGAAAGGTATAACCAACAGTTGAAATAGTTTCAAAGTCTGCAGACATCAAAGCTGTATTTAAAAAATGGTCTGTAACCAACTACTGCAGCTATCCAGGACTGTGAAACTGGACTCCACAGGGGCACCTTTCAGAGAACTCTAGGGAAGGAGTACAGAAAAATGTACAGATGCACTGGGGACTAGGACTTTCTGCCTCTCCACCCCAGAGCCAGCAAAGCACTCTGTTCAGGGAACGTGTTACTTGAAGAGACTGACAAGGTGGCTCCAGAACTTCTAACTATGGACATTTTCCTTGGTCCCACTCTAAGCTTGAAGCAAGAGAGACCAAGGTAAGACAATCAAGTGCAGCACCTATGAAAAGAAAATGGATTTCTCTTCCTTTCTCTCCCATGCTCCTCAGAGAGTCACTGGAAACTGAAAAATAATGCAAATTTTTATTTTTCATAACTGACAGAAGGTGTGCCAATGAGTTGCCAGACAATATCTCATTGGTGTCAACAGCACACTTTTCCACATTAAAACGAGAATGCTGAGGCCAAGTAGCTGTGACAAGCTTTAGCCATTCTCTTAAAGATCATTCTTGCCTCAATTAGATGGGAAAGAGATATCCCATTTTTCATTTTTCTACTTCTTCCCTACCTCCATGAAACAGAAACACTGAAGAGCTCTTATCTAGCTTGAAAGGTGGGAACCTGGACTCCTTATTTAAGGTTTTCTAAAAAGACTGAGGACAGAAAATACAATCATATGTATTCCTCTTACTTTTGACTGAAGTTGTATGACATCAGTTCTTCTATACTAGACACACCTAATAGGAATTGCAGTATTTCAGAATTCAGAATTGCAGAATTTGCAATATTTCACGACGCACATGTAGGTTAAAACAAAGGGTATTCCTCAGAGTTATGATGCAAGACAAAATAACTTCACATGTTCCAATCCCTCTGCAAAACACCAATGCCTTACAACAACATTCCCTCCCAAATCCACTCCCTCTAGTTCTCACCTCTGGTAAAGTAGAAATGTTGTTGTTCTCCAGGTTCAGTTCATCAAGTTCACTGCATTTTGCTAAAGACTTCGGAATTGCTGACAGCCTATTGTACCTCAGGCCAAGACGACTTAGACTGGACAGATTTCCTACAGGTAGGAAACAGGTATTAATATATCGTTAGATTAACACAAAGGCACAGAACAAGGTTTGACTTCCGATTCTTCTGTTGTCTCACACTCCACACTTCAAACTTTTCATACAGTGAAATGGAGCTATCATCCCAAAACAGGAGATACAGATTACAGTGCTTTCCAACGCTGAAGTCAACCATGCAGAAGTAGATTGTGCATATTAAATAGTCTTCTAAGGTTGTGCATAATACAGTAAGCAAGCAAGGCTTATGTCCTATTGTAGAAGTCCTTCTATCCTGATCTTTCTACCAACAAACAACTCTATCATTTTCCAGATGTCCCCAAAATGACTTTTTAAAATTACAGATAGTACCATTCAATGCCATAATTCACGTTATCAGAACTTGGGCATACATCACACAGCTCAGGTCCTAGCAAAACAATTTCCTCTGCAGCAAAAAAAACCCTTTACCATCCTCCAAAAGCAACAAAGTCTTTAAGAAGTGATAGAAAAAAAAACTTCCAAGTTTTCTGAATGATACTGAAGGAAAAGTCTGGGGGAAGTCCGCAAAATCTGGACAATAGCGCATGTAAAAATCTTACTGAATATTGCCAGGCCAACAGTCCCAGTTGATATGTATTTCTGTCAGGAAAAAAATTCTTGAGAAACTTGCAACTTGAAAATTTCCCATCTGAAGCTCCCTTTAGCTCCAACCTTTACCACCTAACAAGTACTCAAGGCCAAAATCAACTGCTTAAGGATGACTTTGAACTATAYGGTGCTGTGGGGCATTTAGACTCTCCTACAGGTAGTAAGACCTTGAACTTCACTGAAAAGTCAACTGGCAAATAGCGTGAGTAACAGTGCTTACTCTTCTGGCTCATCCCTACAATCAGAAAATGTGTCTGTGCGCGTGTGTACATCGCACCAGCGGAGCTTGTGAACAGATTCACACAATCAATCAGTTTCTTGCAAAACATTCGCTATTTTACACTCATTTTTACAACCACTCATGGCACAACACATTTGTTCCGCAAATTGAAGTACCAGAAAGACACATTAGAAAAGAAACATCAGATTTAACAAACAACAGCAAGAAAAACCAGAAATGATTTCAAAAGGTGAAGGGAGCTTAATATGTACAGTCTAACTACTCATTAAATAAAGGATATATTAATGTACAAAATTAATTTGTATTATTGTACTTATATAAAGGTTACTGGAACACAGCAAAGGAAGAAGCAAATGTAGTGTATGAAATATGCTTGGAAGCAAAGGATGAAACAAAATAAAAAGAAATGGAGAATGAAAATTAACACAAATGCTACAATGGAATCTGCTAGACAGAGGAAAAGTCCTAACAAAGGAAGTGGCAAAATACCTCTTTCTTGAACTTGGTCAAAATATACTGTAAGAGTGACCCTACATCACTGAGTAGCTGGGAATGTAGCTAATAAAAACTGGAAATTTGGAATGTTGTACGATTCACTGTAGTTACCAAAATGGAGATTCACAAGAACAGTGGAAGTAAAAAAAACCCAAACAAAAAACCAACCAACCAAACAAAAAAAAACACAAAAAAAACCAAACAAAAAACCTCCACCTTATATAGAACAAAAATTATCCAGGTATTACAAATCAAGAAAGAAAAGAGGATGACTTTTCAGTGCATATCTGATACTCAGTTAACAAGCTTAGCAATAAATTTCACTTAGTATTATCAATAACGAAACAAAAGTTAAAACAACAGGTAGTCACCCAGAGCTGCTTAACTAGTAGTATCTGACATTGGGATTTTTATTTATACTTTTTAAGTGCTTTCCTTCTCAGCAAGTATATGATTAGCTTTTGCAGAAGCAACAAAGGAAGTCTTCCCTTACCAAAAAAGGCATTTAAAAGCCAGGGCTATCAATATTGCTCTCCAGTGCACAAATCTTCATCTTTTGAGGTTAAATCCTATAGTGCGTGTACGCACTAAAGAAAATAATTAAGACCTATTTTGAGCCTACAATCCACTAGCATAAAGATGAACATTTGTACACAACGTAGCTATTTCATGCTGTATTTGGCGAGATCTGGCATTGCTGGCTGTATAGAAAATTGGCCTCACTTCACACGACAGACATCCTATTGCAAGGCACCAAGATCATTAGGATTCGTCGTTCTGGGGATGAACAAAGCACATCCTGACTGCGTTTCTCTGAATTGTTATTTAATGCATTACTAACAAAATGAATGACAAACTTTACACAAAATAAGATATCAATCTACTGTTCTTTTTCACTACTTAGATCTTGAGCTAGATGCTGATCTGGATTTTTCAGGCAAATTGGACGAAGAGGGAGCAGCTCTAGCAGACAGCATGATGCCAACTGTTGCTTAGCAATACAACGTCGCTATGCCAATTCCCAGATTGTGAGCACAAGATGTATGTATACAGCGCTCTTCCTACCAGCAACGTGGCATTTCAGAAAAATGAAACAAGGCAGCCATTAGAGAGAGTCAAACTGTACCATAATTTTCCAGGAGAGAATGACACACATTGGCTATCCTCCTGGCATTATCAGAAAGGAGGCATAAACAGCAGCTCTCAATAATTTTTTTTTTATCATAAGTAGCATTTCTCAATAAAACTTCATCACTGTTTCTCTCCTAGTCATCCTCCTCCTCTATGGGAAAGGCATGCAAAGGCATAACAGAAGACACATCCTACATGTACCACGTTCCCTGTGACTGTTTTACACACCACAGCACTAAATACAGTTATTCCCGAGAACAAAAGCGGCAAGATTTCAGCTGGAGCTTCATCAGTAGCACCTCTCCCAGTGCTCCTGGAAGGGCTGTCCTGCATCCAGCTGATGCAGGCAGTATGGGCCACCTTCTCATTTCAAGCCAGAATTTATTTACAGCCAATTTATTGCCATTTAGTCTTCTGTCAGCAAGACTCAGATATCTTTTCATCCTCATCAGAGTTCATATTCACACCTCATTGTGAACGCATCGTGGTGAGACACCCTTATCAGCTTTTACCTTCACATGCTGGACAAGCCAGATCTTAGTCTCCTCTTCATAAAAAAGGATGATCCTTATAGCTCTTCCCTCTGCTCAGTGTGTTAAAACTTCCTTTTTTTTTTTTTTTTTTTTTTAAAGGAATGCTCAGTGCAATAATGATAGTATTTGCCTCCATGGTCCATGGTCCAGCCGCCAGGCAGCTGGCTAACACGCTCAGGCCTCCTCGYCGGCTCTCTGACCACCAAGTGACAAACTCCGGTTTATAACAGAAAATGTTACAAGTTGCTAAATAGCATACTTTGTGCACTGCACGATCCAAAGTGATGCCATTTACAGCTCCCTGAGCTCAGGATTACCTAGCTGATACTCGTATTCGGAGCTGCTTTACAGTGCCTGCACTCATCTCCATCTTCTCTAGTTCAGCTACTGGTTTCTGAGATGGCATCATATTACGTACTCTGCTGACGTGCCGTCAGGTTAAGTCTAAGAAATAAGGCGACGAAGGTAACAACTGATCACGATCAACTCAGTCAGACAGTCATCAGGATCATCTGCGGTTGTACTTTTCTCACTGAAACCATACCCCAGCGGTTCCTCTAAAACAGCCCCTCGCAGGTAGAGTGACTCAGAAAATGCAGCACTAGATGTTCATGAACATGACAGTTTGATAACCACAACTAAAAAGCAGCTACTAGCAGGAAAAGCAACAAGCAAAACCCCTTCCAACTTGTTTTCTTAGGGAGCCCATTACAAAAAACCTTGGAAACTCAACTGCGCTATCCATTGGTACTTCTAAAAATACAATACTAAAGCCTCACTAAGCCCTAATCTTACGCCAGGCCTAAGAAAGTCTCTGAAAAATTGTTTTAGTTCAACTTCTGGCGTGAACAGTCACTCTTGGGAACCAGGTTTCACACAGCCACCTTGTTTCAGGTCCATTTTCTCACCAGCAAAGCGCACTAACGCCCATCTGGGGGCTCCACTTTGCCCAGCTCTCAGGTTTGAAGCAACGTAAGTGCAGAATTCATAATCACTTCACTGGCGTGACTGCATGTCTCTCTCAGGGTTAGCTGTTTAATTTACACAGAAATGACTTAAAAATTACTTGGAAGCATGCAAATCCAGAAGCATTAAATTAAACTCTGTTACTACAAAAGGGACTCTAAATAGACGCTTTAAATTAAATGCTTTATTAAAGGTACCTCAAAAATATTAGTCAAAGAAAAAACAGGTGTTTACCAATCCCAAAATGAAGGGAAGACTGGAAATAAAGTAGAAAACCATGCTTACAAAAACACACTTTTTAAGAAAGACCACCTGAAGTGGTTCTCCAAGTAGGAGCAACACATCTCTCTCGAGTATTTCAAAATCAAGAGAAATAGGATCTGTTATGTTGAATAATATAAAGAAATCCAAACTCCTAATTCAAAGTCCTATTAGTGCTTTCTAAAGGGAGTGACAAATGCTCTCTTCTTCTGAGATTCACCACACCTCTTCCCTGACCTCCCTTAGTTAAAATAATCCTTCAAATTCCCTATCCTTAGATGAAGGGTCATTACTTAGTGCAAAATATTACTGCATCATTACTAAAAGCTGGAATAATTAGTCTGTTTTATATAACTTAGTTCATCAAGCTAGTTTGCTATCAGGATCAGTTGCTTTCTCCTAAATAAACCAGAAGCATCAGATCAATTTAAAATCTGTTCACTAGAGAAAAAACTCTTCTGCAGATAATGTTAAAAACACAAATTGGACTTACAAGAGCTGTGCACATCAAAAACCCATAAGATTGTAATCAAAAGCATATATGAACCTCAGCACGCAATAGATAATTCCAAGAACTTGCTACAAACAACATGGCACTATTAAGTATTTCTGATGGTCTAACTTCTGTAAATATTCTTAGATTTTTATTTGACTAAACTTTGCACACAGTGAGTAGCCACCTATTAAAGAACATGTTTTACATGACCACACATTATTTCATAGAGCGCAGTTCACTTAATTCACTAAGGATCTTCCTTTAAGAAAGAAATTGCTGGTTTGCATACAAAAGGTACCAGATGTCATTTTTAACAAATAGAAAGCAAGAAGTACATCCAAAATTCATTAAAAAAAAAAAAAAAAAAATAAAACTTRAAAAAAAAAAAAAAAAAAAAAAAAAAAAAAAAAAAAAAAAAAAAAAAAAAATCAAACTTGATGTCACTTTTAAAAAAAAAAAACATACATGAATTAAGCTTAATACACCACATCGCATTAATCTTGTAGTGAGAATAACAAAGATGACAATATGGAAGAAAAAGCCAGAAAAGGTTCAATGAGTATGTTACAAAGCAGGTGGGACCTAAGGGCCTTAAAAGAGTTGAAAACTGTATAGGAGAGACTAGACAAGCTGAGATGGCCAGCTACGGATAGAGATTAAACACTGCGTTCAAATATTTCAACAGTGCTCCTAGCCTAATATAGCCATAAGTCAGAAGATGCCTGTTATCACACTTTGTACTTACTATATATTAGTTTTTCCAGATGTCGGCCATACTCCATGACAATTGCTGAACAGTTTCACAGATTTTTAGGTGAAAGGAGCTGTTGACATGTTTAATCTAATCTCTTGTCAGAAAGCAAACCATTTCCCCTGGTAGCTGTAGAGTAAACGGAAGGCTTTAGATAAACCGTTTTAACCTTCAGTTGCATTCCACAAGCAAAGACGATGTCTGCCAATGTCCAACACTGCGACAGCACGAAGTGACTGGTCCGGCAAGACATCCTGAAAGTGATCTCAGTGAGCATGTTGTAAAGGAAAGCAGAACAAAAATCCCATAGTCATTACTCATCTGATCTGGGAGCAACTCCTTCCTAAACCAAAGCCTATAGATTTGTATGAATGTAAACTCATGTCACCAATCAATCATCTGAGAGAGATCAAATCCTTTCTATAACCTGCAGGGCTAGAACATCCCTAATATTTAATATGCTCTGGCTAAAGGCTGATGTTTTAACAAAATTGGGAATGGGGACTGAAAGGTGATGGGGGTGGGAAGGCAACCACTCAGGAACACTGTAGAAGAGAAGAGAATCCCTCCAGATCATTGCTACCAACTACCAAAGCCAAAGCGTGAAATGTAATTATACTCTTCCAAATACAAAGGTATAGTTGAACACAACACAAAGCTTGACTTACGAACTCTGGATTTTACTGGTTTAACAGCAAAGTGATTTTTAGTGTATTTTAATTTTTCTTTCCAGCCACCAATACCTTCTGATATATCAGGCCAACATAGGAGGCAGATTCAGACTCACAAATTACAAGGTCAGCAGGGTCCATCATTTTTTGTCCTGCTCAAACTAAAGTGCACTATCTTCCTTACACAAAGTCTAGGAATTCTCCTGAAAGATGTTATCTATTAGAAAGCTATTTAACATAAATTTAAAATTAATCTTTACCACCCTTACTGCTTTAAATGCCATTTGAAGAGAGCAAAAAGATTCCTCTCTATTTTCAGTCTAACAGTATCAACCAAAGACAGGTTTTCCCTCATTATTTCAAAATTAAGGCTTAAGAGTGACCATGTCAGCAGTTATTTATTTTTCAACTCTGATTCAAGACCATAATCATTGCCGACTGCATATGTGTGAAAGATGCACGCAAGATGCTGGCAAAACTCGAGTGACAGAGGCTCAAGTATCTGACATGCACCACACACAACACCTGCATAAGGCGAGGGAGCACAAACTCTTGGTGACATGTTTCTGAAACTGTCTAAGCTATGAAAATTCAACTTCATTTAACATTCATTCATCAAAATCCATGTAACTAATAGACCTGCTTGTCTCGATTCTGATGTGTTCCTTTGAATCCCTCTTCCCTCGTGCCTGCTTCTTACATGAAGAAAATAAGATTATGGGCTTTTTCTTTCTGCAGTATACAAATCATTCCGAAAATGCTAATAATATCTGTACATACTGGTCTCCGCATCTAATTACTGTGTGATGGTATGTACATTCACTAAAATAAACTGTCCCCATCCTAGTCTTACCAGGAAGAACATCCAACCAAAATACAAAATAAAAAAATATTTTCATAAATACACATCAAATCAATAAACTCAGAATTAATAAGCCAATAGAAGCTAGCCTAACTTTTACAGAAAAAGAGTACATATGTACTTAACTATATCAGGCTTGCATTGGAGACTTATTTATTAAAATAAAAAAGGGAAGTTATAATTAGCTGAAAATGATACAAAAATACAAAACCACTTCACATTGCAACAGAGTCAAAAGCAACAGTTGGGACTTATTTTGGACTATCAATGAAAGTGTTGCATTTTACTCAATTCATACTTCATACAGTAACACAAAGGAACTGCAATTTATTTCATTTAATTTTTCATTGGTGGTCTTATTTTCCTTTTCAGTTGACTATTTAAAACCTTTCTGTGAAATTAAAGATTTATATAAAAGTAAATYACATTGTAAGAACAGTTTATGCCTAACTGGCAATGCAGAAAAAAACATTAACCTTTCCTAAGTGATAGATGTGTTTAATTTTTTTAAGTCTGCCCCACTATATAGAGTAGACATACAAAATGTATAACACATGAATATACATTTATAATTTTAGCTAATTAAGGAATGTGAGAATTATTACACTCAGGCCAGAGATCCACCTAGTATTTTCTCTCCGGAAAAAAATGCCCAACAGCAGATACCAAGAGAAGAACCTAAGGAAAGGGAACGCACACCCTGAAACTTCCCCAAGAGCTGGGGGAAGATTCAACAGTGTGTGGCTCAGCGACTTCCTGAATTTAGCAGCAACTGATACATTTTTCTTCTGCATAATCATCACGTTGCCCTGTGAGCTTTTAGCATCTACAGGAACCTGTGCTAACACCAACACCCAAGTGTTCCCTACCCATCGCATGCAGTACAGTCTGCTTTTAACTGGTTTGAGGTCGACACCTCACAGCTTTGCTTCATCCCTCCCGTTCTGGCGTTGGAGGAGGCGGTGAGCAGTCACTTCCCACTTACCCTCTCCTGCACTCACTATATTCTAGCCAATTTCACTGCTTTACATTTACTAAGTCTAGAATTGAAGCCAACAAGAACCAGAAGCTTCATTCCCTTTATGAGACCACCATGAGAACTAGCAAAGGCTTAAAATAACCCGAAAATGAGAATAAGAGAGTGGCAGCCACTGCTTTCCACCAGATAAAGGCCGAGCTTATTGCAATTGCACAATACTAGCAGAATCTAATTAAAAATGTTTCATTAACAGCACAGTCCAAAACCAAAACCTTAGACAAAGCACTGAACACTGATCAGATCTCCCAATGTGAGCCTATGGAAACAGGCTTGATCCTCCAAAGTACTGAATGCTCAGAGACCAAAGCACTAGGTCATGTGCTTAAATTTTAAGAATATGAATATTGCCATCAGAGCTGGAGCAGGAGCCCATGCACTTTGCTCCATCAGCAGCAAGTAATTAGTAACATCAAACACCTCGGACACATATGAACATCACCCCTGAGCACTGAGGGAGCTGCAGGTGCTCTGCTGGGTCTCACCAGGACCAGCACATTTGTCAGCCATTTCAGAATAAGACTCCTCCAGTTTTTGCTAAACCTGCTACACTTAAAATACCATTCTGAAGTAGTTCCACTTTTCTACAGAAATATCTTTACTAGGATTTCTAGGGACTTAAACTTTGCAACCACAATTTGTATAATCTGAACTGTACCAATTATATATGCCTGGTTCTGGTCACAATACTGCATGTTTTATCAACCATATGTTTTAAAAGCACAACAGTGCTCAGAGGTACACTGGGGCTAAATGGGTTAGAAGCCTAGTTTGTAGCACAATTTCAGCCAGCAAAAATGGCAAAGCTATTCCACATAGTATTTGGTTTCACGAGAGTTGTGATTTCAGCTTCTGAGCTCATGTGACGCAGCGAAGGGCAGGAATATAGTGCAGGGGTTTGAATATGCCTCTCATTTTCCTAACCATCTCTTAGGAACAGTGCCATGTCAGACACTGGAAAGTGTGTCCAGTGATGGAATTTTTTGTGCTTTTAAAGCATCATTTTGGAACATTTACAACTGACTATTCTTTTTCTTATTAAAATGTCTGTTGCCTTAAATGTCCATGAATATGGCACATTTGACTATAATCAAACTGCACACGTAAACACACAAAACTAGAAAATTACAGAACAGATGAAGAATCTGATTTTTTAAAAAGCTTTAATTCTGTTTCTGTTGAATTTCTCTCTCAAATAAGTGTTTCTGTGTTTTTAAATAAGAAATTGTGAACACATTTGTACAGAATGCTAAAATTAAAAGTTCAAAGAGGGAACACTCACAATGTGGTATTTGCAGCACAAAATTTTCTAAGCTAGTTTGTAATCCAAAGAAACACTGTACTCCACCCAAAATTTGCTTTCTCTCCGTCTCAAAAGTCCAATTATTAATTTTAATATAAATGGTATGTTCTTCACCTTCTTTTATATATCTTTCAGATATATTAGTGTGCCAGCTAAGTATACAGAGATAAGACATTGTGTAAATAAAAGTAGATCATAATTCTGCCCCCCTCCCCCCCCCAAAAAAAACCCCACACATGGGGGTGGGGCAAAAAGTCTGCAATTAAAACACTAAGCAGCTGAGATCCCACTATGACTTTGATTCTAGACTTGAGACTCTTGGAATGTGCTAAGCCGTTCCACAAAGCTCATTTTTCTTACAGGAAGTGATCTAATATACAAAGTACTTTACAATTTTCAATCAACAGAAATACAGATATGAATGTATTAAGCCAGTATCTATAAAGCAAGACATTAGGTCACTTCCTGACAACTAATATCTAAAATCGACATTTGTTACTGCACGAAAGCGTGCTTATACAGCGTTAGTTGAAAAAAGAAATTTGTATTTTACAGAGTGGGTATATTGGCTCTGCTACCTCTGTAATCATTGCTGATGCATAATCCCTTCCCTGCCACTCCCCTGCATGTCACCCTCCAACATCCCTTCCTCACAGCTCCAGCGCATTTCAGCACCGTACTGTTAGTTAGAAAACAAGTTCTCCCCCCCCCCCCCTTTTTTTTTTTAATTGGCAGATTCAGAAATCTTTCTGTGGTAAAACCAAAACCTGGTTAGATAGTCCAGCAGTGAATTTATGAAGCATTTTGCAAGGTTTCTGGGTTGGGTGTTTTTTTTTTTTTTTTNGGGGAGGGAAGGGGTCTTTTTTGAGGGGAGGGAGAAATAGAAAAGGAAGGGGGCTGTTTGTTTTTCAAAGCAGCTTGACAAAAACATCTCTCTCAAGAAAAAAAGAGGCCTCCATCAAAAGGGTGTCGGTGGGGGAGGAGGGGACAGACCTGGCAGTAATGGAAAGTCTGTTCTGTAACAGGAAGCTCATAGGCTCATAGTACATTAAATATTTATAACGAGCAAATGTGCTTGGTCTTTTTTGTACCCGCTCTGTGACCCCCACCCCAGTTTGAGTGAACTGGGGAAGCATTAACAGCACTTATATGTTAAGCATACTGAAACCTGGCAGCATGTAAATGTTGCAAGAAAAGCCAGTTGTGCCAAACACCAGGTAGATAACCACGAGTAGGGAAGAGACAGAAACTGGAGCGAGAGATGGAGAGGCTGGAAAGGCCGTCCCGCAGCCGCGCCGAGCGGCGCACGCCAGGCCGCCACGCGCCATTTACTCGTTGGGTTTTTCTCAGTACTCAAAAGTCTCTCGCTGAACAATCCTAACCACAAAGCAAGCTGTAATCTAAAAATCAAGCTGCAACTTGCTTTAATGTTGAACCAAAACTGCGATGACTAAGAAATAAAGCCAATGTTGCTGAACTGGCTATGACTGCCTTTTCTGTAACATGCATAAATGTAGGTTGATCATTATCATTTAAGCTGGAGTTTAAAATTTTTCCCTTCAGTATTCAATTCTGGCTGTTTGTGAACTATATGTGGCACAAATACTGATTTCTGATTTTAAGTTTTTACTCTAAACAGAAATGCTCAGCTACTACACATTGGTCAATACAAACAACAGGTATCTTCCAGTGGAGCAAAAACTGAACCAGTGTAAGGTTAAAGACACAATGGTGCACTGCTGCCTCTTACCATTATTCATCTGCCTTTGGTGGTTTGTTGAGCTATATAGCATTGATATTCAGCTCAGATAAGCATGTAAAGAGACAGCTATATACATTTAAAAATAAGTAACTTCAAAACAGTATAAAGACAATGCAATGGAAAAACAAAACAAAGAAAATAGGCAGAAATCCAGTCCAACCAGGTATGAACCTGACTCAGTAGAAACCACCTAAGCTTACAATAACTTTCTGAAGAAATAGATGAGTCCAAATTATCTTGATTGCATAGTCAGCAATTTCCTATCTATCACAAATGATTTACCTGCCCAAGTAACTTTGTGCCTCTCCTACCCAAAGACCCTTCTCTGTAAGCACAGTCTTGCAGCATATTATAAGTAAGATTTTTGTGGTCCTTTGAGAAGCTCAGTGACTGCCAGTCACTAAACTCGGTAAATCATACTACTATTCTGCACAAGAATCAACAATAGTGGTCTGTAAGTCCTGACAATGGAAATTTCACACTTGCTTAGGGAATTTTTCCCATAATTAGCAGTTTATCCAGAGAACTTGCTTCCTAAATATGACATGTACACTACACATAAGTTTTATGTAAAACACCTTTCAATAAGATTTACAAAATAGCAACAAAGATAAAGGCTGTGCTTATGAATTGTGTAAGTTAGATGCAAATTCCAGATGGAACGGGATCTCCAGAGTTTAAAAATATCATCAATCCAGGAAGGAAGTTCAGCTCCAGTGGATACTTCATCAATGTAAACTCTGTTCAGGTCAAACTTTCTAAACAAAAAGCCACAGTAACTCCACACTCAACAATTTACTGCTAGAAGAAAAGCTGGAGTGTTGTTAAGTGGTTCCTCACTCTTCTGCTCATGCACTTTACTATGCGTGAAAGTACATTAACGAAATGTTCAACACGAGATATTGTTTAAGTGATAACGTTCATGCTTCTGAGTATGTTCTGGTGACAAATAGGAGCTTAAAATCATGATGGCCTTGGTTTTTGTCTTCTTTATTCACAGCATGCATCTTTTTCTGCCATCTGTTTAAAACTGATTTAATTAAATAGGAAAAGTCATATTTTGTTGTTTCATCCTATATGAGATTCTGAAACCRACCAGGACAGTGTTTATTTCAGTCCATTATTCCCAATCTAAGTTGCAAACCCTCTGCATTTTATTGCGTTAGAGCATGATAACTTTGTGGACTTGGAAGGTTTTTTTAGTCGCTCTACCAAAGAGCATAAAATGTACATAATTCATTTAAAACATTTATCTTTTCAGTTCTATTTTTCTTTAGCCAAAGATGTTAGTTGAAACTATCTGCCAAAGCATTACACTTCAACTACAAGTCTTTTAGCCTTTTATTCCTTTATAGGCTCAGTTTCATCACAGAATGGACAGACAAGCTGTAGACATTTACTCATAACCACAGAAGACCTTAAATCAGAGTTAGCAGTGATGGATTTTTTTCCTTGTAACTCTCATTCTTAGACGATGCTGCACTCCGCAGCACAGCTAGATTTAATAATGTAATTCAGAGAGCTAGAAACTACATTTAAGGTAGCATGCACACCTTGCTTTTAATCTCAAGTGTGAAGCTGCCTTGAGCTGAACACCAGTCATTCTACAGTCACCAACCAAATACTCATTCTTAAATTTCTTCCTCTTACTGAACATTTTGAAATAGTGAATTATTTTCTCTTCTCCAGCCTCTTCTCATACCTATGGTTTCTGGCAGGTCCAAGAGCTCATTGTGCTGCAAGTCAAGGTTGGTGATCTGCATGCAGCTTCCAATCTCTTCTGGAAGATGTTCAAGCTGATTGTGCGCTACATCCAGCGTTATGAGGTTACACAACTCACCTAAAAGCACACAAGAAAACCAAAACATCAAGTTCTTTAATGTACAGCTCTACACAATGACTTCCACACAGAGATTAGTAGAATCAGACAGATTTTGGGATAATCTGAAAAAAAGCTATTGCTACCGTAAAGTTATAAAATAAGGCATTACAGGATCATAATTTCATCAGTCAGATCTAAAACCTGATCAAAAATTTTGAAAAACTCAGACAAAGCTTTTATAGATTCTCTGAAGAAATCTTATTTATTTATTGATTTTCTTCTGACAGTTCAAGCTGTGGAATACGAGTACAAAACCTATACCTCACACTTGTTTCAGGCTGACCAGAAGTTTAAAACATCATTGAGTAAGTGAATTGTATTGAATTTTGAGAAATTGAGATCTGTTTTTATAAAATGGATTACTTTCAGGCACAAAATCAACAATTAAGAGACATCAGAATTATTTGGCTGACAACTTAGATAATCCACCCAAAGTCCTGAGTGCTATTTTTAATCATTTTTAGTCATCACAAAAAAGGTAACATATGATAAGTAAACTGTAAACCTGTTTACACAGAGTATTATATTTTATATATGCAAGCAGAGCTACAGCAAATAAAAGTTTGAAATAAAAGGCTTATCTGTTAAGCCTTAAAAAAGATTGGATTTGCTTAGAGTTTAGAGCTGCTTTACACTGAACTGCTTCATTCCTGACATTTACACATTAATTTAAAAGTACAGCTAGGCACAACTCTCTACATACAGTAGTTTCACCTATTTTAATGACAAACACAGTGTTCTGAGCAATAGCTTGTCGGGTTTGGGGGGAAAAAAAAAAAAGCGCGTGCATGAATAGAGGTGTATGCACTCCCATTTTTTGCATCTGATGGAGGTGAAATTAATGCAAATTATTTAACATTATATAAATTATATAAACAGCTTCAACTCTATCCAGTAAAGATGATGTCACTGTATTTGTGAGCATGACTCAGTGAGTAACAAATTTGGAAGAGTAGCAAATTCCTTTTGAGGAGCAAATGTCTATTTTTAAGCTTCAGTGTTGTATCTTTGACACAATCCTTTAAGGATTTTCCCACAGGCCTGCAGAACTAGCTTGGGCAAGTTCTGACGTGTAGAGTGTCTACCCATTAGATCAGCAGATAATCACGAATGGTGATTTAATAAATCGTAAAATATTTATAAAATCAGACTCTGTATTCAGTTGCAGGTGTCATGTAGCCACAATACTTATTACATATCACGGAACAGTTGTGAAAGGCCAGCAAAAAACAAAAAAAGCCAACCCCAACAGCTTCACTATTCTGTTTTCCTTAGATTGTTAACATATAACTGATCTTATTTCCTGCATTTATTAACCCAAATTGGGATGTTTTTCTAGAAACTAGGCAGATGGAAATGTAAAAGTGGTGCTTAAGCAGCTCCTCCATCACTGTGTATATCCCCTCTCAAGTCAGCATTCAAGTGTATTCCAGGCAACCAGAATCAACAGTCAAACATGCTGTATCCAGCACTGCATAAACCACGTTTCAATGCCATTAATATGCAGAAGAAAGCAAATTTAAGAAAAAATTGAGTAAGAAAAAATTGAGCAAGAGTTAATGTTCTGTGGTAGGAGTGTCTTTTTGTTATTCATGAAAACAAGTGGGCAAAGTGTAGAAGGCAATAAAAGGAGGAAGAAAAGCTTGAGGAAGACTTCAAAATCCCTCCCTTTAAACAAACAAACAAAAAAAGAACCCCACAAATCTTTACTAAGATAACTCAAGAACCTTCACGCACTTTGGGGCAGTAGTTTTCACTTCATGATTGCTGTTTTCATTTGTTTTCACTTCAGACCTAAACCAATGATGTCAAATTTGAAATATGGCATAAATTTCATTTCATCACACTGATTTCTCATTTACTTGACTCTTCCCACTCTACATCTGCTGAAGTCAAAGAAAGACTTGGGTTTTTGCAGCAACATTTGCTGCACTTCATTTTTGCACCTGCTGAAAACTTTGACAACAGCAAGCTACGTGTTTGAAACAAACATCTTACTAGCTAATTCTGGGGAGGGAAAAAAAGAAAAAAGAGATGCCTGTGTTTATTTAGACAATTAAGGGCAAGCTAACACTTTGGTTTAATTTGGATAGCCACACTTAATATTGTTACATTAAAGATGCAAGCATTATTTTAAAAAGCGACACTGGTAAACATGTAATAAAAATTTTGAATGTTATAATAGATGGAGGACTCCCAACAAATTTCAGACTTTAGAGCAGAAATCAAGCGAAAGTTAAAGCCCTATCACGAAGTACAGTGACTTAAGGAAAGCAATTTCAAGAGATATTGTAATATTCAGCTTTTAGTTCACATTGCTCAGTAAGGAATCTTGCTCTTGCACGTAATAATACTTATGGTTTGACAGTATCTCACCAAAATGTTCTTTTTCTCCCCTAAGGGCAGAAGGAGAGGGGAGGTAAAGTGCTGTTGGCACTGAAATTCTTTCAATACTTTAACTTGGATTGCTGAGACACAACACAGAGTGTGCAAGCCAACAAAAAGCACTCAAGGTACATTTCTCCTGTTCTCCATGACGTATGGGAAAAATTCTTACATCCAATATGCTTAATAAGGTGAAAAATGTTTAGGTGATGTGGTAGAGGCTCATCTTCACATGCAAAGGCACACAGAGGACCAGCAGTGGGTGGGAGAACCCAAATACTGGCTATATACTGGCTAAATACAGGAGAGCCATCAGCCCCGTGGCCAATGTGAGAGCCATCACAGTGATTAAACGGAGAGGCTCTCCAGAGCACCTCGCAGACTGAGGGCTGTTACTGCATATGGGGCTTGAACACCTACTATAAGGTGCAAGGAAGAGCAACTTGGGATGGTAAGAGTTGCTATGGGATCTTCAGGGAAGGGGAAATGGAGGAATCAATGTGGTTTAGGAATGACAAGTGTGGGAAAATAGAGGGATAAGGAAATAAAAGTGTCCAGTCCTTTACAAACCAATGCYGGTCACGCCCTGTGGCTGATCAGCACCACCTGCCCTGTCTTCTCCTTAAACTCTAACGATTTTCCTGGGTGAGGTGCTCCCTGTTCTGCGTGCGTAGAGGTCTGAGTAACCAGCAACACTGCAGTTAACGTGACCAACACTACTGAAAACGTCCCAGTACGTGGGACCAGAACCACTCTGGGCACAGAGAGCGCGCTGCTGCCAGGCCGGCAGCTAAAGAACAGGGGCAGCTCTTTCACCGGCTGACTGACGGCAGTGATTTACCCCGTGAATGGACACACTGTGCACTGCACTGCTGCACAACAGCAGCTCTTTCAAAAATTATGCCAGGATAAACACATGGCATAAACAATCGATATAACAAATAATGATCTGCAAGAACAAAGAGGCCAAACCTAAGGCCATCTGCACAATGCTTTTCCTAGGAGCTGATGTAAAGCCAGCTTGTTTCAGTGGTTGAAAGTGTCCTTCTTACTGTCTGAACAGTGGCAACCATACTGAAGCAAACGCTTCTCAAAAAAAGGTGAAAATAAGTTTCACCAAGATACAACTGAAATCTGGCATTTTTGCTTGGTCAGGGTAAGAAGCATATGTCAAAATCAAAAAGAAAGTTTTCTTAAAAGAAAGATTTGCTCAGGTACAAAAAGAAAAATGGCTAATGAGCAAGGAGCTCATGATCTTATTCATATTAAAAAAACCAACATTTGCTCTTTTCTGGTGTACTACATAAACTTTGCTGAAACATGTTCATATCTTAAYCAATTTAACAGAAATATACCAGCTAGAAACGTGTTGCAGCTCAAAATCAGCCTTACCCAGAAAGCAGTTTACTAAAGAAAAACCCATTCCCATTCACCACGTGGGCAACTCCAGCATCACTTCACCAAAGGACTGGTCGAACACCCGAAAGTGTAAGGCAAGCACTACTTTAGGGAAATACTAATCACAGGTAAAATGAACTAATTCTTTTCGCCACAAGTAATGGCCAAAATAGACAAATCTTATGCTCRCAGTAGTGAATAAAGGATTCTTTATGGACTACTTGCAACTGCATTGAAGCGACAAGCATCCTCAGGACAATTAGAAAATACACTAGAAAAGTGCTGGGGCTTGTGGTTGGGTTTTTCTCCCCCCGCCCCCCTTTTTTTAAATACTATATTGCACTGTAATTGCAAGGGAAAAAAAAGCAATTGAAGCTCAAAATCTGCCAAGAAAGCAGACAGAAATTGCATGTACTAGCTGGCTTGACAATAAAAGGTTTTGAAGTAGAAGTAATGACCATATGAAATACATAAAGCAGTTTCTCTATAAATAATCTTCACAAAATGGTTAGTTACACCCTATTATGTAGTTTTTAAAAACTTATATTTTAAAAGGTTCTACAAGATAAAAATTTCAGACAATTCACATGCATTTTTCAGATAAAATAGTTTGTGAAGACTCCCAACCACCTTGAAGTTAAGAATATTGTTAAAAATACAGCTCAGTATACATCTCAACAATCCTTAAAAAAGGTGGGGTGAGCAATCACCTCACTGTTGTTCTCATATGCACAGAGACTAAATGTTATAGTATGACAAAGCTAAATATACCTGCTGAAAAAACCCAGCATTACGAAATGACTAGTATTTTCTGCATAATGAGGCAGAATTATAGTCCCATTACATGGCCAACCTTGAAAGCCTGTTATGACAAGAGGAACAAGTTACATGCCCTGACTTACATAACTCTGAAAATTCTTCTTGGCTATTTAACAAACAAAATACAATATAAAAGTACGCACAAATTAACAGTCGTATAGGGAGAGAGTATAGGTCAGTAGCAAAGAGGCTTCAGTGTCTCCTACCACTAATTCACTCAGTGGGCAACACTCTTGGACGGCAAACGCAATTTGTAATGTAGCCTGTTTTCCACTGGATTAACTCCGTGCCTGCCCATGCTTAAGCAGATTGAAAATTATGAAATCCTTCACGACATGATAAATCCTGGGCCAGATGACACAGCAAGAGGATCAAGACTCTTATGGAAAGTACAAGGAAGAGGAGAATGCAAATATTAGTGGGACTTCAGGCTGGTGTGTCAGAACACTGGTTGTAAGCTAATTTGTAAAGAATAATTATCTGAAATCAGCAATGCTGGGAACAAGTTACAAATAGTTCCCATAACTTCGGTAGTTATGCATCTCTCACTAGGTTCTCTGCTGGTACAAAAAAAAAAAAAAAGAAGGAAGAAGAATTTTTAGTCTGTCTATAAAACTCTTCAGGATAAGTGTCCTGATTTTAGAAAAAAATTAAAAACAATTTTACAGTTTCAGAATCTTTTCCCTCTCTATGAGATTTGAGTACATCACTAACAGACAGCCTGAACTTTTTGCTGTGCATTACCAACTGCCCAAAAGAACAGTTAAGCAGTCAGAGCTATTTTGAATTATTGCTGCACAACTGTAACTTACACAGAAGAGTTACTGAGTAGAAAGAATGCAATTTTAATAAGGTCACAAGTGACCTATGTACCAAAGTTAAAATATTCATATAAGTAAGAAATAAGCACAGTAAAATATTTAGAATTTGCAGAATGCGCAACAGGATCTAGTTATGGGAACCACTCAAAAACACAGAAGCTAACCTCAACTGAAAAGAAAGACTCAAAATCTGATCTAAAACAAGCTTCAACAAGACACAACAGCAAAACACTTTGTATTTATTGTTTATAACTGAAAATAACAAATACAAATAAAATTAAAACCTGTTCAAACAACATTTTAAACACGTGAAACGTAGAAGAAACAGTCTTAGCAAGGGCTCAAGGCAGGATTTGAGCTGGGCAGTAGAATAAACCAACAGGAACCTCATGAAGTGCCAAGACAAAGGTGAAATCTTGCACCTAGCACGGAATAACCCCATAAAGCAGTACAGCCTCGCACCAGCCAGTGAGGAAACAGCTCTGCAGGGAAGGACCAGGGGGTCCTGGTGAAGCTGAACCTGGGGTCACATCTTGGATCCTGTCCATTTTGAGTGTGCAACAAGTGTGCTCGCTCTCAGATAATAAAGGTTAACCACCTACTGGACTGCATTAGCAAGGGCAGCCTGAGGGAAGCGATTATTTCCCTCTGTTCAGCACTTATGAAAGTATTCAAACAGTTAAAATAATTGCAGCATTGATATTTAAAAAAAAAAAAAAAAAGCTGGACTTCTAACAAGCTGTCAGTATTTACTGGAATTACACTTGGGGCATCATCCCAATAAACTCTGCAAGTAGATCAAAAAGGCAGGACTACTTAATCATTATTCTAAAGCCAGTCTGAAGAAAACGTAATCAGGAGGAATTTGACTAGCTGACAAGACGAAACTGCATCCCCACAAGAGCTTTCACAGGAATCAGAACCCAGACACCGAAGCTGAAGCCAGCCAAAATCAAGTTCTTCACCCTTCCTGCAGCTCAAGAAAGCAACCAGAACTGGATCAAATAAGCAGTCATTTTCTCTGACTTCTAGGGAGCAGCACACATGTATCAATGCCTATATTTATTCCACTTCTCTTCACAACTTCATGCTTTTATCACATTAGAATACAAAAATACACAAATATTCTCAACCGCTGTGTTTGCAGACATTAGCATGCCAACTAAGCCCAGGAACACAACTTAGTTTCCTTCAAACTACTGAAACAGAAGAAGGGCTTCTTAGGTACAAATAATGTAAAGAAATATTTCTCTATATTGTCAGGTCTGCTAAAAAAAGGGGAAATGAAATTCAGAGCATCACTGAAAAGCTTTGCAACTAACAAGTCATTTAATAAGGAGGCACTATATTCAGCATGGAGTGAGAAGACATGAACTAGTGCAGCTGTACACATCTGTTTTGCTGTCTATGCTACTGAAAACCAAACAGGTGCAAGTGTTATGAAAAAGAGTTTCAAAGTAGTGAAGAAACCACAAATGATCTAAATATTGGGTAGATGGGGGAAGGGAAGAACAGAAGAGAGTCTCAGAGACATTCCAAGTCTGGTGTAGGCAGATTCCCTGAATTACAATCTAAAAATATTTCCCTTGCAGAACAGCCCTGACCAGATTCTCCATAGAATAAGAGTTGCATTCACAGACAGAAAACACAATATTTGGAGTCTTAAGAAACTTGCAGAAACTATGCAAATGTAATTTCAACCATGTTGACAATATTATTTCTATTTGAGCTGTGTGTGYTAAGAAGACAAAAATATCCAAAACTGGTATAAGATGCAACCTTGTCTTTGCAAAGAAAATATTATCAACTTGATTGCGCAAAACAATTCCTTCAACACAACATGGAGGAATGCAATAAAACTCTTGATACAAGAAATGCAAAAGGCTTGCTTAAGTAACAGCCTGCAAATTGAAGCATTTGCTTGGCCTCATCCCAAGACAGTTCCTCTGGTTTTCATCCTTCTCGTGCTGACTGTCTGACTCACCAAAGCGTTCGCATTCTTCCATTCTAATCTTCAACTTTTTGATCTCAGTGGAATGGACAATTTACCAGATATGGCGATGAAGCTGGAGTCCACCTTGTGAACTCATTTCCACAATTATCCCTCCAGATTGTGTTTTGGCAAAGCTTCCATACGGAAACCTTCCCGTTAAGGTTTTATTTCATGGATGCCACCAGAGATTCAACAGCCAAGTGAACAGGTAAGTTCTGCTGTTGCACTCGGTATGTATATATATTCAACATCTGCATAACAGTGACCTTTTAGTCAAGAACAACGTTAAAAGCAAACTTGTGGACCATGCTAAGGATGCAAAGCGTTTATAGGAGTTTAAAGGAAAAAAATGGTCAAGCCCTTGGAAGAGGAGCCTACTGAGAATTACTAAAGAGACAAGCTGCACCAGACTCAGGAAATGCCTGATATGAAAATAGCTGGATCTGGGAAAGGAATCAGGTTAAGCCTCATCTATACACTTACCCTGTTTTTACCCAGACGTTTGCTTAGGGTTACAGTCAGAAGCAGGATACTGGGCAAGATGCACTTTGAAAATTTATCACCACTGTTAGGTAGGATGCAATTTATAAGAAAGACTAGGTTCACAAAGAACAACATAGAGTACCTTTGCCATCAAGAAACTTGCATCAATGAATTCTCACCACTATACATAAAAACCTAACAAAAAATTGCTTCAGGAAGGTGGGGCTGAGCTGATGCTACCAGGACTCCAATAAGCTACACAGGGTTTTGTGGAACAAGACATGTAAAGCAGGAGGAAAAGGAAGAAAAAGAGATTCTGAAAATATAATCTGATGCATTTTCAGTGGCTCTCTGCAGACAGTACTCCATCCTTATTCAAACCACTTGCAGTGCACTTCACATGCTTTTATAGAACATGAGCAACCCTACCTGTGAGGTTTCACAAGTGAGCTGCAGAAAGCCAAGCTGATTTAACAGCTCAGTGCGGGCAAAAGCGGTGGTCCTGCTCTCCCTGTTTCAGTTCATGCTCTCCCACTCCTCCTCCTACACCAGTTCCAGTCTTAACTGAAACTTCACTGATTTCAACTAAGTAAGTAATAGACAACAACAGTAGCAAAACCATTAATATTTTTCTGTTAGTTTAGTGAGATAAATCAGCTCACCAGGGAACAGCTTAGATGAAAGAGGCAGAAGAAGTGAGCAGCTGGGAAGCTGTGAGGAGGGGAGTGGATACTGCCCCTTTCAGCATCATGAAGCTGTTACACATCAGCACAGCCATTTCATGAAAACTCCCCCTAATTCAGCTACTCTTGAACAAAGCTTTTGGCTAAGCATGCAAAAAAAAAATTATTTAAAAAAAAAAAAAAACACCTTGGAATATGTTTTCTGTTAAATGGATTTTTAAGTATTTTTAGATCTCATTCAAACAAATCTGTTTATATTTGAAAATACAACAATGCATATCAAGACCTCAAGCTTACTATGCAGTCTATTAAAATCATTTCAATTGCATTAAAAATGTAGAAGCAAATATATACGTTGCTGGGAAAGTGTTAAGAGAAGTCCAATAAATGACTAGTAGCAATGATTTGCTACGTACCTAGAGCCTGAATTTGCCAAGTTACTAAAAAACCATCTCCTTCCAAAGTACAGATAATATTTTCTTCATTTTTTGGTTTACTGAGTGAGTTCAGTTGAGTAAACTACTATTTAAAATTAAGAAGCCTTACAAATACTGAAAAGACAGGAAACCTTATTGTCATCATCCTACCTATAATAAAGCAACTGGATGCAAGGGAATGAGAGGTACTGCATTCTGGGGGAAAAAAAGACCAGAAACACACACATTGTTTACTAACTATAGATAATAACACTTCCTCTTTCTCACTAAAATGATTGTTTTAAATGCAAAGCAACTTTTCCCCCAGTGTAGTCACCTCATTTAAGTTTGTGTTGTTTAACTACTAAAGACAGCTCAAAGCCCAAAATAGAACCAAACTTTAGATTACTTCCCAGCAGCTCAGTGCTGGTAGGTTCACCTCTTCTAGGTTTTCCTCAAGATAATACACACCGTAACAGCTCAGTTGTTCTAAAGCATTTTCCAGGACCGCTTAAAATCTGATCAACTATGTGCTCTGCAAACAACATTTTGTTAAATGTTTTACCTTCACTCAGGCTTTTAAGAAATGTTTTAGCATTAGTTTCAGGTTTCCCTGAAAGGAATCTAACAAGTATTAATACTGTATATGCTTGCACAGCGAGCAGTAGATGTTCTAGATAAGCATTTCTAGAAACCTATTTTGAAATCACATGACCAGTAGTATAGTTTCTACATGTCATCTATCAAACAAGGAACACTACCATAAGATTGGAGAATATCAATTCAAAATTTAAGACAGGAGAAATAACAAGGGGAGATTCTGACGACCTCACAGTCATCTAAACACTATGCAGACCAACAGAATTTGCAGGAAACATTAACAAAAGGCATGAAAGTAAAAGGCATGAAAAAAGAGACAAATAAAAAGTGATTTGAAAAAATATCAGTAAAATATTAAATTAGTTTGGCATAAAGAGTTAATAGTTTTCGACAAAAATATGGAAGATCTAGTTTATTCAGTCTAGTCAACCTAGACTCCACAAAGATGTCTGATGTAGTAGCATGCAGAAAATCACTAGGAGACTCAGGTGACTAGTAGAAGATGTCAAGATACTTGAGGAATTGACTACAACTTGCTATGGACGTAACAGGAATGGAAGTAAAATATCAGCTTGGATGGAGGCTACCGCTCCAGGACTCTTAAGAATCCACCTCAAGACCCACCTTGTACAGTGTCTTCAGCAATGACTTAGAAAGCAAGGGTTTTCTAGCAAGCTAGAGGCATTGGAAGAAAGAGGTGACTAAAAATAATGGAAACTGTATGAAATTTAGTAGTGTAAAAAAAGAGTACGTTTCTACTAGAATCTCAGGGTTGACCTCTGGTGGAGAGGGAGAACAGAGAAGGCCAAGAGTGCAGGGTCTTAGCTGGTCACAAGAACGTTTGTATGGTAAGTATAACACAGTTGTGATATGATCCAGATACACGGACAGAGTTATCTCCAGCACAAAAGAGGGAAACGCTCATCTGGAATGGTATATTCAAACTAATCAAGCATGCTCAGCATTCAAAACATAAGGCAACACAGAAAATGGATAGCGGGGCAACCAACGGAATGGAGATTTTATGCAAGAGTAAAAATTGTGGCTGGTAATGGCTGGGAGAAGAAATGGCTGCTGTTAGCACATAGAGCGGGAGAGCAAAGGCAAGCAACAGAGGGAAACTGCTGCATCTAAGAACAGTGAAACATCACCGGCACAAAAATCAACTAGTCATTGATGTATTGGGTGTTGGAAGAAAGGTCTCAAACATCAGAGCACTTAAGACTCCATGACCTACTTTCAATTTCTTTCACTGAGAGTAGAAGGAAAATAAACTTTGCTTTATAAGGCTGGAGACTAAAGATTCCTAGAAAAGTAATTAGATGGGATGATTGCTTACAAATCAGGTGACACTTTATTTTAAAGCAGCAAGGTCCTAAAGTTGGAAAGCCTTTTATAATTTTATAGAACTGATATTTTGTGTTCAGAGGTCGTGAAAGCCATCACAAGTCTCTAGCACCAGGGTAAGACTTTAATTCCATCACACTCAATGCTGGCTCTTTGAGGGAACAGTAGCAACATCCCATCTTTCAAGCTGAAGTCTAGGGTTTTAATTCTTTTTTTTTTTGGCCAGGGCAACATTTTGTAGCACTTCTACCTCCAAAAGACAAAGTAAAGAAAACCCAGGGTTCTTCGCATAGTTGCGTACCAGATCAGCAACATGAACACATCGTAGCTAACTGCTGCAAGACTCTTCCTTGCTGGACAAGTCAGCGGGTTACATAAGCTTTGAATTTTTAAAAATATGAACAAGCACACTAGCTTACCATCAGATATGTGAACCTTAGGCCTTAGAACAATGGGGTATTTTCAAAAAGAATTTGAAATGCTCCGCATGATATTGCTTTATAAAAGATAATGGCCTCATTTTACTTCCCGCTTTGCTGCAACAAAAATTTCTGTGTTATTTACAAGCCGATAATGTAAGTGTTTGCTTGTATATAGTACTTGGGAACTGCATTATAAACGTACAAGGGATTAAAATTATTGGGACTTAAAAGGCAAGGTTTTTTTAAAGTGTGCATGTAAAATGTAGAGAAATAACAAGTGTTTAAAGAAACAGAGAAATTCCATTGGAAAGTAAGAAATACATTTCTCAGCAGTTTCATTTTTCAGCTGTGTTTCCAACTCAACTATTTCATCTTTGTTCTACAACAAAGATACACGAAAGTGAGTGAGTAGAAATCAGTTACAAAAGTGAAACTGTCTCATCTGTTTTTACTATTTGAGGAAAAAGGTTTTCAAACACCTGTTCTGTATGTCTTGGCAGTTAAAATTATTTATGTTACTTAAACTTAGAAATCCTTTAATTAATTTATTTTTCAACTGATTAAATTGCAGGCAACCTAGTCAGAGAAATTTACTTTAAATAAAAAAGGATGCTGTTGAACAAAGCGATTTCCCTTCAAAATTCTTCATAAGAGTGACAGTCATTTTGCATTTGTGCTTCTAAAATGCCTCCCACAATGAGGTGCTGACCCGTAACAAGGAACACAGGCATCATCACAATACAAATAAAGGCACAACTAACTGCTGGATACAAAGACAGAAGTAAAGTAGTTAATGTTCTCAAGCTAGGGTTTGATAAAGAACTGAGAACACTGCCTGTATGCGTATCAAGACAAGAATTAAAAAAATACAAAAGAAAGAAGCAAGTCACATATATCCCTTCATGATACATATATCTACTAAATTTCTCCATTAAACTGTTACACACAATCTTTTTCAAGACTATTGTGAACAAACATGTACAGAAATTATATACTTTAATGTAAACTTAACCATAAGAATTCAACAAACAAAACAGTTAAGAAACAAAGAGGTTCCAGCAGCAACAATAACGTCTGCAGTATCAAACACACCTACAAAAAGTTTCTAAAGGGCAACACCAAACACTGGAATGCAACATCTCACAGAAGTTTCTTCTTCACACACTAGTATTAATTTAAATTTATGCAGTACTATCCCCAGTTGAACCTCAGAAGCTGACTCTTTGCTAGATTACATTTAATAACTGAGCCACAAACAGACCCAGGTAAAGTACTGACAGTTGTGTAATACAGCTCAATCAGCTAAATCAGCCGCAATTTCTTCAACGTATGTAGAAACACGCAGTATGTTGGGGTTTTTTTTTGCAAACATCAGCCCCATGGTTTCCAGCATGATTCTTTGATTAGTAAAAGATTCAAAGAGGCTTTTGGACTTAAACTGAAGTGTCAAAATAGGTCAAAATTATAATTCCTTAGTCCTCCCAGGGGAAATTCCCAGGATTGCCGAGATGCTCATGCCAACTCAAAAATCATGTTGATCAGAAAACWTACCACATTAACCATTTAATTTTTGCCTAGCAAAAAAGTGTTTCTGTGGTTATAGTAGAACCCATTCCAATAGCTGCTACAGGGAGCCAAAGACTCAGACCAACAACTGACAGCCTCACTACATTTCTTCACTCCTGTTATCATGTACAGTAGCTGTCTGTACCAGACATTGCTGGTAACATGATCAGCAGTTTCAGACGTGCCCAGAAGTTCCTGCCATCAAGAACATGGTATCTTATGTATCTTTCATATCAAGGTGCAGGAGAAAGAGGCAAACACTACTGGTTTGAAAAAGATCTATTAGGGATCCAAACAACAGCATTTCCCAAGCTTTGCAAAATTAGTGAGTACTGGGGCCAACTTCAGCAACACTTAATATACTCGTACACTGGCTTCGTTAACAGGAAAAAGTCCCACATCAGCTTTTAAAAACAGGGCACAGGAATTATTACTCACAGTGTTACAAGGGCTTTTACAAGTTTTTTTCCACACTTGAAGAAAGTCGAAGCAGTTTCTTAACTGCATGAAGTTTATGTTCCCCCTCCCCCTAAAGGGACTAAGCTATGCTTGCATTTTAAATGGTGATACATCGGAAAAAAAAAAAACACTGATGGTAGAATCTCCCTTTTATGAGGCATATACGTTGTTCAAATATTGCTTGAGAACAGTGTGATAAAGAGATGTTTTCCATGAATCAGAACCTATTAGGAACAACTTAGGAGTTCTTGATATACAGCTATTCCAGCACATTTTTTGTAATAAACTATTTAAATTAATAAGCCACTTCCATACTATTTCACCATCTTGCAAACTTTTGTAACAATGTTTGGAAAAACAAATATTATTCATTAAAAAGTCATAAGAATCATCAGCCATGCATACAACATTTGGTCACTTTATATTAAGAGTCCATGTATTAATATATTCATGACTTATAAAAGGTAGAGGCTTTCACGAATCATTAACCTACATTATTAACTGTTACAGCATCCAACAGCTTGCTCATGGTAATAGCATGTAGCTATTCTACCTTGTATTACCATGGTCACACCCCTCTGTAACATGCCCATAATGTGTTTATAACTTGCAACAGTTCATAAATGATTTATAAAGAAATCTTAAAATGAAATATGCCCCTGTATCTTTTTTTTTTTTTTTTTTTTTTTAAAACCATCTGGGCTCTGAAGACACAATATGTGAAAGCACAAGGCAAAGATGAAAACAAGATACATCTGATTTTAAGATGATAGATGAAGAAAAAGGGCTTTCGTTGTTTTTTTAAAAAAAAAAAAAAATCCAAGGTATTGATTACTCTCAATATAAGCTAACATTGCAACAGTATGATCATGAGCATAATTGTATGAAGTTTTAAATGGAGAAGGGCACCTGGAGAAGTGGCAGTTTATATATACTTAACTGAATTGCAAAATGAACATAAGCATAGAATTAAACTTTCAATCAGTGTAATTGCTTACCAATTTCAGCAGGTAGTTGCTTGATTTTGTTCTCTCGTATGCTAAGCATGGTGAGTTTTGACAAGTTTTTGATATCCTTTTCCACAGTAGTTATACGATTAAAGCGTAGGTAAAGAGTGGCGAGAGAGCTTAGCCTATACACCACCGAAGGGATTTCTCTAAGTTTGTTATGCCGCAGGTCAAGCATGCGCAATTTCTTCAAGTTATCAAGAGAGTCAGGCAAACTGGTAAGTGAGTTTTCACTCAGGGCCAGTGTCATCAGGTTCACAAGACAGCCCACCTCTGCCGGTAGGGACTGCAGTTTGTTACTGTATAAATAAAGTTCTGTCAACTGCGTTAGCTCTTTGATAGCTGATGGAAGCATGTGTATAGACCTCTTGGACAAGTCCAAGCGCATTGAATTCTCTTCCCGGCATTTATTTAGCTCTTTGATCACTTCAGCGTTGCTGGATTTTTTGCGGGTACCTGTGGCTGGATTAGGTCTTTTTATCGTATTGTCCACTGAAAAAGCTACCCCAGGCTGCGTGCTACTGGAGTCCTTCTTTCCATCTTTGGCATCTTTCCCTTTGGTCTTAGGCTCCTTTTCTTTGCTCTCTTTCCCAAATCCTCCAGAGGCTTTGGCCTCCTTCTCCCTTTCTTTTGACGATGGGACTTTTGGATCCTTCTCTTTACAGTCCTTTTCTTTTCCTAGATTACTACTCATGGTGACTCAACGTTTAGCAAGCACCACATGAAATCTGTTTCTGAAGTTCACAAGAACAATTCACTGCTGAGGCAACAAGGACCCTTAAAACACACAAGCGTTGAACCAAGGGAGGAGCTTCGGAGGTGTGATACCCATTTGCTACATATTGGTTCTGAAGGCACTCTTTCCTAATCCTGGTATCAGGAGATTCAGCTGTAGAGATTAGAAGGTCAAATGCTCCGTATTAGTATTTCTGTAACACAGAGAGAAGAGAAGCCAAAGTTAGTGTTGAATGCTTCTACATCAAGCTTGTGCTCACTAACTCAGGTTAATGATTTGTCCTTCTCTTCAAATGTCAATGAAAAACCCAGTGCTAAACCAAAAATAATACACATATTGCTAAGACGACCCACTGTGGTAGAAGAGCTATACTAATTAGTATACATGAGGAAAGAAAAATTACAATTCTTAAACGTAATACTGCCTTCAGTACTATATTTGAGTCACCACCTTACGTTCTTAGCATAACACCCAGATCATCAACACGAATATTCTCTCTCCCCTCCATGCTCAATCAGTCAATAAAGATTTGCTATAATTTTAAGTGCCTGCCTCTTCAAACAAATCTGTACAGGCTTATTCTTTCAGCACAAAAGAATCTCAATTCGACCTACGGTGAAATCTAATACACTACTGTAACACGAACACTTCACCTCGAGATCTCCCTTCTGACCGGCTCTGAACCGCAGGTCTCTGCTTTTAATATGGAACAGAACGTTGTCACCAGCTTCACGTGCTTTGAAGATGTAAACATGAGGATTTTCAAAATAAACCTATCAAAAAGTCAACMGAAAGCTCAGAAGAAATAATATATTATGCTTCAAGACAAGCAAAATTATGAAGGAATTTCTCATGAGAGTAGGATATAACATCTTTAGACAGCATCTTGAATTTTCCCTCCTTGATGACTTTAACGCAGCCTAAGAAGTGAACAGATGTCTGAAACCTATAGAGCCCCATTTACATTTGTACAAAATCATCATGCATCACAGAAAGTAGCTTTGCTTCATGTTTCAATTCAAAACACATGACATGCCTGAGAACTTCACGATTCTGAATACTCTGGAGAGGTTTCTGAATGTATCTTTGCAGAAGAAAATAAATGGTCAATCAATGGCAACAATAATTTCATGTCTCCATGTTAGTCCACCTTTTAGCCTAAAATCAACTTTCCTTTGTTATACAGCATTCACTGATGAAGAAAGTTTGTTTGTATCTCAGACTACCACCTTGTTTCCCCAGCCACCTGAGCTATATTAAAATACCCTTAAAACCTCCACAGGAGCTGTGTCGCTGTCCTGGCGTTCCATCTTTTGCACAAGTTCATAAAGCTCATAATCAAAATCAATTAAATAATATTTTGCATACTTAAGCCATCAGCAAGTACTAGAAATACAAACATTTTTTAGCAAAGCTCAAGTAACTATTTTTAATTGCACAGTTATGCTATGTATACTTGCCTTCAAGTATAAACGTGCTCGGAGAACCACAGGAGCACACTTTGCTCAATATATTCGTTCACATTAAAAAAAAAAAAGTAAAGAAAATCTATTTAAGGACAGTAAGAAGGGCAAACCACTTTACCTCAGCTACAGATCAAGCTGTTTAGTAACAAAGCTCAAAAGAGAACCTCCCCCGGGAGGTGGCTTCCAGTCCTTCACCCTGATTCATTACTGCTGCAGTATCACAAAGCGTGTGCTACAAACCCCATTATATCAAAAAACCCTACTGCCTCCAGTTACTGTGTTCTGGACAACTCTGTTGTAAAAGACCGTGGCAGTTTGCTAGCAGCAGCAAGCAACAACAGCTTTTAACTTGGAAACTTTCTCCAACGCAGAGTTCTCTAAAGCAGCACAAGCCTGTTCCTTACTCCATCCTTAAGATTTCCACCCAGCTTTTACACCATCCATTAACCTGACCTATCCTCAAGATTACCAACCTCACTACATTATATTTTAAAACTTGTTCTCACCACTGTATAATCTACATGCTTGTAAAACTCCAGCAATAGGAAATGTAATGACTCCAAATGCAAAAATGCAGCTGACTAAAGGGTGGGTGCCTGAAATGCCTGACAACTTGTTTTCAGTATGAAAGGTAACACAAAGAATCGAGAACTAACACAGTTTCTAAATTCTGCTAATACACAGAAAACTCAGCCATGTAGCAGTGCCAGACAGCTACAGCTCCACATCAAGCCCCTAAAGTGCAAAATACTCAAAGGGCTGCTGCTCTCATGAGCTTTCAATTTAATCAAATTTAGGAGCCGCCAAGAGATTTGTTTCATTTCTTATGTGCGCTGCAGCTGAAGGAGGTTTTGAAAGAGCCTCAGAAAGAAAAGACGGCTGGAGATTAGTACTGCTGAAAGCAGCTCGGTAGTGCAAATGCTCCAAATAATCTGCACGCATTTCACTGTCTTCGTTAGCAGTTACTTTAATTGTACCTAAAAAAAAAGGGGGGGGGGGGGGGAGGCCTCCCCGTTTCAATATGCCAGTTTAACTTTTCATTTTCTGGTAAGGAACAAAAATCTTTTGCCTATACAAAAGGATAAAAATTGAAAAGTCAGTAAAAACATAATCTGAAACACATCAAGAAAATTCAGAGCAGTACAAAAGGTCATGACCAGAGACTTCAACATCGCCTCACAGTTAAGGATGCTAGGAGGCCGTCAACTTGCAGGCAAGCCACAGGCAGCCGTGGTTTTCTAACATGCAGAAACTGGAGCCAAGCTCACAGCGCAGCAGGCCTTCCAAATATACTCCCTGTTCAGAGTGACAAAAGGCTAACAGTTAAATGTCCTGCACCTATGTCATTTTTATCTCTTTACTGAGGATTTTAATTACTGCCTGAGACAGCAAAATGTATTTAAAATAGCTTGAGAAGGTTTAGCCTCTTTCTTTCCAAATAAAGTAATTCTCTAACACCTAGAATGACTACAACTAGCACTTGTAAGAAGAAAAAGCTTATTATGAGACCTTTTCCAGATGAAACACAATAAAAGCCAATGCAGGGGGAATCACCTCAAAGACAATGCCTCAACTGGAACAGCCTCACTCCTCCGGAGTCACTGGCATCTCCCCTTTCCCCTGCCCACTCACCAGGGCTGGGATTCCCGACAGCAGGAGGTCCCACCACCCTGCAGAGCGGTGGTGCACAGCAGGTGCCAGCCGGGTTTCACCCCGTTACTCCGTGAAGCAGTAAACTCCTCTGCCACAAGGCAACCTTTGTGTCCTGGTGACTCCCATTACTCTTGACATCCCTGCAACCTTCCTTCTCCTCTTTGTTGTATTTCAGGGGGAAAAAGTCCTAGCAAGTACAAGAGCCAGGGCAGAACTGTAATTCATGAGACAACCCTTTCTCTTCCTACAATCCTCTCAGTCGCCACTCATCACCAACTTCCACAAGTGAAAGATGTCCAAGCAAGAAGTCTTCCTAGCTAAATAATGCTGACTTACACCCCAAATTGGCCAAACCTACGACCTGACTGTTCTAGGCTGTCCTGTAAGTACAATATGACATTCTTGTATCATAACGCAGCAGTGGCACAGGACCTAAATAACCACATGAAACTAATCTTATTTCTAGTGTTTTGTAACTTTTAATACTGCCATTGCAACCTAAAATTATTTTTAACATATTTGCATGCAATATAGATGAGAATACATTTTTACATTTATATGTATTCTCATCTATATGCTGTATGCTTTCAGTTAGCAGCCATTTCCTACATTAATGAGAGAGTTGTGTCTCAAAATTTAACAGGGCAACTACACTCAGAACTCCTACCAACACGTATACAAATGAAATGCTCAACTTCACATAAGCATCTCTACAGAACTTTCATTTCTATTGCAGATCATTCAAGCTGATGGGGTTACTCACATACATTAAATTAAGCATGTATGTAAACTTTTGGCAGACATGAACGTAATTACATATACTACAGAGGAAGCTAAATATGTTTCAAAAGGTTATTCATATTTTTCAAGCCCTTTTGGTTAAAGGACAAGAGTCATCATCAATTCTAAACTACAGTCAAACAAGCATTCATTGTATCTCAAAAGGAGAGCTTCTTTTAGAGATATTTTTAGCAAAAGGAAATTCAGTGAAATTAGCCAGTTCTGCCAACTACTTCCATTTTCCAATGCTGTTCAAACTGACTTCCTGTCAATATTAATTGACATAAAAACATCTAACTATTATGTGCTGGAGAATTTGGAAAACTGAATAAAACTCTTGCTTAGTGCAGCATATGAAGGAAAATAAAACTTCCAGAGAAGTTAAGGAAAATAATCTCTTCCTGTTCCAAATATTATTTTTTTTAAAAGTAAAATATTTGTAAATAGCTATAAATAACCAGCATCAGAGTTTTGATTCACTCCTCCTGATGTCTGGTGAACATAATCCAGATGTATTTATTTTATGTCAACTGTACGTGACAAAACTTCAGAAACACAAACAACTTCAGCCTAAACTGTATCACCTTCCTTAGCTGCCTGGAAAAGAATAACACATCGACCTTGTATATTTTACTGTTGTTTTTGGTTTTTTTAATATGTACATGTAATTGAAAAGAGATTTCAGTTACTCTGAACAACAGAACCCAAAACATTTATTAAATAAATGTTTTATAAAAAAACATGGTAACGTAGGAACAATCATGTCTGAGATTCTAGGAATAATACTAATCACCTGCAACTTGGTAATATAAATATGGATGCTTCCTGGTCATTATCTAATACAATATGAGGCTTGATATAAAGGATTTCACCCAACTGCTATTCCAAGAAGGCTGTAAAAGACTTAACTGTCTCCCACCCACTACTGCAGAGTAACTTTACTACCCCCCTCAAAAAAAAACAAAACAAAACAAAAAAAACAACCAAAAACAAAACAACAACAACAAAAAACACCAAAAAAAAAACCCACACAAAAACAACCCACTGCCAATATTACTTCACAGCTTAGTAAAGATTTCCGCCCACTTACCTCTTTTAATTTTGATTTTATATGAATAAACTCTCGAGCAGTTTGCATGCAGCTCTCTAATGAAATGCCGCATCAGGCAACTGGCACCAGGGCTGCACTGGTGCCGGGGTGACCAAACCCCAGGTGCCGGAGGTGGCCAGCCAGCAGGAATGGCCAAAGCTCACCTCACCGACGGCATCAAGGTCCCACTGCAAGTCTCGCTGCTCCTGCCCTGGAGCGGTGGGACCCCTGCAGAAGAGGCTGTCCCTGCGTGAGTTACTCTCAGCAATCCCCCAGTTCTCAGAGGATGCATTACGTGTCTTGTGACTTGCAAGTATATGAAAGTTTCCTGTATGTTCACAGAGATGGCTTGAAGAAGAAATCATTAATTGAAATAAAATATTCTCCCACTGCTGAAATATTTCCCTCTCAAGTGATGAGGCTAACCACCCTTCTGCCAAAGGAACATCATCGTGGCACATCATCTTACAAATTGGTCACTTTACAGCTCCACTCAAACACTTACTGGTTCCTGTTCTGTGTTTCAGTAGACAAAAGAAGCACTTTAAGTCATAAATATTTCTAATATTCTGAGCATGTGATATCTAAGGCATCATTTTCACTAAAGCCTAATACATTACACTCAAATAAAACAGAATTTTACTACTTCTGTAACGTAGCAGGAAACCTACAGGCCTGCATTTGAAAGGAAAATTCCTTACTATGTGTATTATTTTATATCATGGAATAGGAATGACTTTTCTCTTTGTTCTGTGTTTGTACTAAACTTAACCCAAAGGGCACACACCATGGCTTGGGCTTTTCAACCCAAATAACAGAAGAGGATCATTCCAAATATTAAACACGTTGAAGAAACAAGGAATCAGCTCATACTTGACACTCCAGAGTAAGCTGACAATGATTCCACTACATAATAGAAAAGAAAATGGTTTGAGATCACAATTCTGATCTAGGAAATTCTGATTAGTCAGACCTAAGTGGCTTTTAACAACAAGGCAGAGTTCAAACGCTATCTAGTAATTGCAGCAACACCTGTTCACAAACAAACAAACAACAGGAAAAAAATCTACCTTCTTAAAAGTATTTACGTTTTACTTAGAATAGCATGGGATATATCAGAAACATTTCATATTCCACTACACCACAAACATGAACACATCAATAAGCAAGAGATGAAATTTAAAGTTTAGCCCAAGTGGCTACGACGACCTTCCATTCTCAATACCACATATGCAAAAAAAAGATAGTCACTACTTTCATTTCAAAACCCAAGTAGCTTAAGCCAACAAGTCACTTGCAAACAAAGCACATTCTCTCCTACAATTTACTAGCTTCAAACATCTGACCTACAGAGTTTTCATCTGCGTAAGTGCATTTGAGCTTCTGCCGCTGCAGCCACCACAGACCAGCTGGGAGCAAACTGCTGAATCAGTCACCAGGCGGTTGCACAGCTCCTCTAAACACAAAACCTCATTCAGAGGTATGGAGACAGCATGGGAACAACCAGCCATCGCACCGCCATAGATCAAAAACATCGCCTAATCTATCTCGACAAAAGTAGTGCTCCTGAAATACGCCAGCTAGACACTTTCTCTTCTTTGGGAAGAAAACTCCTTTATTTCAGAGTACAGGATGGTCGACGGCAGCAGCATAATACTGTAATGGTTCTTAGTGGCAGCTGCAATGGCTGGCTTGTTCAACAGAGAAGGCTGACCATTAAATGCATCTCGGTCCTGTAAATGAACGGCCAGCAGATGGTAGTTTACAGACTACCAATCGAGCCTGATTTCAGTATATCTGGATGTGACCCCACTTTCCCCCCTAATCCCCTCTCCCACTGAGGGAGCAGCTTGTTGCCTCCCTGCACGCACAGCCCGAGCCTGTGGAGCTGGGTCAGTGAGGAGGCCTGGACCCTGACAGCCCGCTAAGCCCTTTAGGTTACCTTCATCTGCCAAAGGACTGCAGCCAAGACTGTTCCCTGCCTGCTTGCTGCTTCCACGGCTGCTGAACAGCTGAGCATAACCCGATCTCGCATTCAAACAAAACCTGGAGGTCGAGGGAATGAGTGCACAAACATCAGACCAAGAGGACAAACTAGATCATTTTTGAAGGCTTGCTTATGCTTTACTTGTGGTTTCTTAAATCTGCAGACACATCTGTAACTGTAGGCACCTAATTACAAACCTTGGTGCAATTAAAGCTGAAGTTACTATAAATAAGTGAATCAGTTTCAAGAGGTGTTTGGAGGTTGATCGTTTTGTACTTGGAGAACCAGGCATCTCCCAGGACATCCCATCCTGGCTTCCTACACAGCTGTGCCCTTCCACCGCAAACGCACAGGCACATGGACATTACTGCCGGTTTTGAAGCTTTCGAATCCATCTTTTCATTCACTGGTCACCAGATTTGCTGCTCTCTGGAAGTACTTCATCGCACTAAATGCCAGGTCATATACCAAAGTCCAGATCTATGATGACAAAAAGGCTCCACGCTAGCAGTCAGAAAGTCACCTACACCTTAAGTTCCTAGAGGGTAGAAATAATCTTTTGTGCCCTGCCTTTGAACTCATCTAGCAAGTACAAAAATACACACACTGTGATTCATTCTGTGCGCTCCGACATTATTTTTATGAAGCATTTTCTCTTTTTCTCCTTTACAGGAAAAAAAACACTAGTTTTTGGCCAAGTTATAAAATACCGTTTCATGTTTTCGTAGAAATAGACTCTAAGAGCAAGTACAAAGAATTCTGCTAACTCCATGCGGCAGCTTATTTTAATATGTAAAAAGGTACTTTCTGCATGTGTGGTCCCCCAGCACGTACCTTTTGGGCTGCATGTCTCCGTTTCCATGGTAACTCGTTGTATCAGCAGGCTGTGTAATCCTGCATAATACATGAAATTTGAAAATCGTAACTTCCTAGATGAAACAAATTTCCCGGTCTTCGTACAGGTCCTAACAGTTAGATATGCCTAAAAAAAGGTTATTCTAAATGGACATATGAGTCTAGAAAAATCCAGGTATCTCGTTTTTGTGACTATACAAATTCTGCATCTATAGTGGCACACAACCTTCCGCAGAAGCAAGTGCTCCAATCTACCCAGTACCCTCTTTTGAACAAAGATCACCCTGCTGTAGCAAAAACTTACTTTCCACTATAAAGAACTTCACTATTACCACCACGCAGCACCCAGGCACTACCATTCAGATCCCTCAACAAGTCCTATAAACAAAGGAAGCAGCCTGCCACACACCTCTTTGTTACAGATCTGACAGAAAATGGCATTGGTCTCACTAAAGGTGATGATGCAAATTTTAAACCAGCATCAAATATTTTTCTTTTATTCATCATTTCCTCTGAGCAATAAAAACAACATATCAAAACAAAAACAACCAAACAGGAGACAAAACAAGAATGATGGGGAGGAGAGAAAGTAAACACACAAAGCAACAATAAAGTAATATATTATCTATTAATTATCTATATTATCAACAACTTAAGTTACGTTGATCCTACAGAAATTGGGACAAACCACATGCTTAAATCCCATCAAATAAAACGTTGCTCTATTACCGTCTAGGGTAGCATCCTACCCTGGCTCCTACCAGCAACACAGAATTATCTAGCAAAAAAGCAAAAATATTGTTTATTGTAGCTTTTCTCTTTGTTTCTTTGTCTCTGAATTTGGTGCAGTAAGTTTGCTCGTCTTCTTCAACATGCTTTTATGTAATAATTATGACCATTTCACAAAGTTCAGTGCTGGATGACTCTCAGTCTCTTGAATTTTCTGACCATAATTAGTGACTGTGTAAGTCACAAGATCCCTTTGCAGAGGGTTACTATGCTAGGAAAAAAGCCTATCTAAAAATCAACTTAAAATGTGCTTTTAATACAATTCTGAACATGAAAAGGAGCGATGGCTCTTTACCTTCTATGTTCTAGCAGACAAAACCACAATAACTACATATGGCAGCTCAGCACTGCACAATATCTGGCCCCTGTTCAATTTTTTTTCTAGCTAACATTATTTGCAGTTCTTGATCTTCAGCTAAGATGAGAAAAGCTTGGATATATTTGTTTTATTGAACACCTAGTTTAAATATAACTAACGTATAGAAAAGGACATATGCAATAACATTTACTTTCCAACTAACATACGTGAGTTTGGAAGATATACAAGTGTCTGGTAAAGTGAAAAAAAAAAACCAACCATATTTACCCACAAATTTCCAATTATAAATCTCCTCACTTTTAGAAGTCGTTAACATATTTTACATCTAACCTGCTCTCAGAAAATAAGTATCTCCTTGAACAGATCAGCATTCTTCACAGAGAAAAGATAACAACCATAAATTGGAGCAAATTTGATACCTATTAAGTGTACATTTCCACTTCATTACAATTAAATTAAATAAAAAGAAAATTTATTTGAAAACTGCACAATGATCAGCTCAAATTGTTTTCTTCGGGATGGCATATTTTCCCAAAAGTTTACATTATATATTGAAATATTACAGGAAATCAAAACAAATTTAGAATATTCTGAATGAAAAAAATCAAAAAGACCTACACATCTTCCCCCATTACTGCTTAACAAATGTTTTTCCAGTGAGTTTTTTTGTTTGATTTTTTGTTATCTGACTCTTTCAGATAAATGCATTTTACCTGGTGAAAGCAAACTGATTCAGGCCGAGTTGGTATATAGATAGAATGAGAGTATAAAGAAACTGCTACATTTCAGATAACTGGATGTAAGTTATAATACTCTCATCTCTTTTTTCCAGCAAACATTTGCCTAAACATGATGTGATGGACCACTTCTGCCCCCCGAGTATTCTTATTCAGATGCAAGAACTACAAACTGCCAAAGAGAAATGGTATTTTTCTGTAGTATATGTGTTCGCTCCAGCTAGATTCTCATTATTAATCGCTAGATTTCTAAGGTTCATTGCATTCTGCCTACCCAGATTCTCCCTGCAGTTTCAACTAGATTTTGCATTATTCCCCCCCATCCCTACCCTCTTGTGCTGCGTTGCTGCGCATGGTTAAACAGCTTCCATGTTCCACCGGACAGACCACCGTCCCGCACCGCTGCTTGAAACGATGCTTACCCACAGCTGGAGAAGCCAAAGCAACTTAGAAAYACCTTGGGGAACTTTGTAAATTAACGGCACCATAGAAATGTAGGCTCATTATACACCCTGATAAGGTGATGAAGAATAAAATTGCTTCCAAGCCTTTTTCAAAGCTTTTAACTGTTTTCCCCCATGAGCAAAACAGAATTAAACATAATGACATAAAGCAGTGAAATATTATTTAAGCAAACARATGCATACTATAGGTGATTCAGGTAGCACTGTATACAGCTATATACAGCCAACGGTCTGTGGCAAAGGCTTCTTCAATCATGTTGAACTTTTTTAGACTTCACTCCTCAAAGCTGACGTTTACCAGCAGCTGCCTGCCAGCCCTTGGGGTTTTTGGGGTTGTTTTGGGGTTGGGGAGAGGGGCCTTGAGGGCACATGAGTATAGAGGGAAAAGGTAAGACAATTTATTTGATTCAGCTGTTTATAAGACTGRAAGTTGGTAAAAGCACGTTGGTTTGTTCATGTCAAAGGTAATCTTAACACTGATTTCCTAACAACTATGGTGTTTTTGTTTTAGATTAGGGACTAGAAATCTATTAAGATGATGTCTGGTGCCACAGTGAATTTCACCACATATTCAATCCTGGCCACTCTGAAACCTCTAATAAGAAAACTGCGAGGAATTCCTCTGGCAACAAAGAGCCGAGTATTTCATAAACCCTAAGCCTGTTTCACCTCCTCGACTCCTACACGTCGACTTCTTTTGATATAAGGCATTCCCACAGAGCAAGTCAAATGCACAGTGGCTGAACAGGCCTTTCCTATCAGGCTGAGACACCCTCCTACCATCCTCCCCACCTTCTGTGGGGCCACACCGGTGACACAGAGGAGAAAAGCTCCTGCCTGGAGCACCGGCAAGCTGAGAAATATGGGGAAGGGAGAAACGGGCAGGAGCTGGAACAAGAACAGGGACGGAAGGCTGGCGGGCATGGGTGGCGAGCAAGAGGCAGCTGGTAAGAAACTCCACGTAAGAGAATATCAGAGTTATAAAAATAGTAAGACAGTAATCGGTCAACAAGCACCACTCCTGCTCCTACACACTACATGGAGGAAGGGTCTTAAAGGCGGCAAAAGCATGTAGTAATTGGAGATGTATTAAACACATTCTGACAAGCATGGTCACCTAAAGCACTAGAAGCCATCTTATTCACACCTGTCTAATTTTTGACTGCTTTATATTGCAAACTTAATTTTCATAACTTCTTAAGAGTATTTTTATTTAGTTTTTACATGGTTTTTTTCCCAATCAACATTTAATGCTTTAGCATTACAAGAAAACCCAAGAATGATAACATTTGCATTTCTTCCAAGTTCATCCACAATCTTACAGATTCCAGTGACGATCCCAGAGATTTCTTTCCCAGGATAGAAGATAAAACTGAAACAAACACGGAAGAGAAAGCAAGCTCTGTTCACCTTCCTATGAAGAACCGCCTGAAGTCCAGACCTGCCATGAATACTCCTCATGCTCACTCCTGCTGTCAAGGAGCCTTACCCACACAACACCTTAAGCCCCAGCCTGACACCCAAAAGACTCCAAACAGCACTGAATACTATTCAGCTCATAACTAGGAGCCTAATTAAAAGATTATTTCACATATACTAACAATTCTGGAAAATGCATGATAAATTGAGTATCTTCACAGGAACAAAATGTTTTCCTTCAAAAGAAAAAAAAGAAAACCACTGTGATCCCTTCCAAGCAGATTCTTCAAAATCTGTTCAGATGAGGCATCTTTTTCTTTCTAAAAAAACAAAAGGTCTTCAATGACATTTTTACTAGAAATAGTGAAAAACATGATTTCTGCTTGCCAAAAACCAACTGGATGATATACTCTCTGGCACACTTGAAAGGCTTATGTATTGTAAAAGTAGAAAGTAGCAGCAATGTTAATCTGAAAAAAGTAATGGAAAAAATTTAGACACACAAACTGAATTAAACAACACTGTACAAATATGATGCAATAATAAGCCTTTTACCTCACCACTTTCTAATAAATTAAGATAATGCAAATCTGAAAAAACTGACGAAAAAGCAGGCTAGCTTAGAGTTACATGAAAGTTCATACCACTACCCTAGCAAAATAAAAGAAGAATTGTACTGCATGCCTATTTATAATTAATGACATTCTTGCACCTTTTTGCCCTTCATTTTAGACAAAAAACAGATGTCATTTATAAATGTCTAAGTAACTCAGCAAGGAATCATCTGATCTGTTTGTGAACATTTAAAAGTTATCATAAGACAAATGACTAAGAAAAATACAACCTTTACACTGTAATAAAGGCACAATATAGTGCCTCACCAGAGCTGCTGGTCTCCAGATACTTGTACCTTGCAAAATCTGTACATATTAAAGAAACAGACCAGAGGATTGCACTAGACGGTGCAAGCTGAGAACAGGTGATTCACTGCATTCAGATTGCCAGCATCGGCTCCTTTCTGACTTACACAGAGGTGAGGACTGCTCTCAGCTCCTCGCAGCGCGTTCTGTACCGCACCCATCCTCCACTGCACAGCTCGCCAAAGTGATGGAGCCTGGATTTTCCCTTTGATGCACAGGGCAGGAGATGAGTATTTCAACCACCTAAGTGACATTCACACAAGTAGTACAGGTTGAAGTAATCCACATTAAAAGAGAATTATCCCTTTTCAAAACAAGTATAATCCAAAAAGTATTAGACATATACAGAAAGCACTCAGAAAAGGTATAAGGCTCACGAACTGACTAGAAGGACTGAACAAATTTTAGTATGACAATATGCTCCAGAACAATACTTTCAAAATCAAGGTACTATATTTATATATGAACACTATCAGGATACAAGGAGAATATCTGAGGAAGTGAGAAAAGAGCCCCTGAACAGAACGAAAAAGAAGAAACTGAAACACTGGAGAGGTACCTGAACTTCTAAAAATAAATAAATAAAAATTAGTTTAACAAGGAAGTTGAATAACTAATTTTAACAAATACTTGCTACACATTTGTTCCTTTTTTACTCAACCATTCCCAAAATAGTGGGAAGGAAAAAAAAAAAAACCAAACACATGGAATGACACTTCCAAGGAAAACAGAAAGGACCAGAAGGGGAGCGTGAGCACAGGTACAGGTAGAAGACAGACGACAACCACCTGCATCTACTTGAAGTGAGAGCAGGAGTACTGGGTACAGACTGCAAGGAACTGTAAGTATGACAACATATAGGAATAATGACTAGAGAGCAGATAGAAGATAGACAGGCAGGACAACAGAACTAGAGAAGACGTGGGGAGTAGGACCTAAATTGGTCTGTCCCCTGCAACGGGGCACGGCCAACACCACCTTCTCAGCATACGCTCCCTTCGCAGCAAGGCACAACATGCCAGTGCTGTATTCCTCCATCCTGTCCCAAGCCTTTCTCCATCCCCCCCTTTGCTGCAAGGCAAGAAACAGACAAATTACATCAAGACTTTTATTCCTACGTGGGGCTGAAGGATTAGCATGTGTCTGATGAAACCTTCTCCTCYCTAGCAGCCTCCAGCTCCTGTGATTCTTGGACATAAGGTTGTGCAAATGGGGGCAGCTTCTCTCCCCGACAATTCCTCCTTCCTCCCCTTGTTCCATTCTCTGACAATAATTCTTCAAACAGAAGGTGGAGAAGAAGCTGCAATCTGAAGAGCTGAATATCACTTGTCTGTATCACACAAATTCCTACCAAACCAAAAGCTTCCCGTAATTCTTACACGGACAGCGAATAACATAACTGGTCTGACAATTATCAGTATTGGCTTAGTATTAAAGTATAATTAAATGCTATAAACATGCATTTTAAATTTCTTTTTTTAAAAATGAAGATACACATAAAATCACTTTATATTAAATCAGCATCTTATGGGGATCAAATTCAGACATGATGCAAACAAGGAAATTTTAATTTTAAATTATTCTTGCTTGCTAAGGCTAAATTTGATCTGTGGTTGTGAGGACTACCAGTTGGAAGCATGACTGAGAGAAAGAGGTTTTAATCACGGCCTCTGTTGTTTGACACATTGTGCGCTGTCCTCTTAACTCCTGAATTCCTCATGTCAGATCTGTGCAGATGATACTATTTCACTGCTCACTTCTCTCACAACCAACCTCTAGCTTATTTTACAGAGCAAATAACATTACCACTAAATCCAGGCCAGATGATCCCTGCCGTAGTCAGGCTCACTACTGCAGGCTGCATTCAGCATACTTGATCTTATGCAGTACCATCTCTTTCCTACTTCTAGCAGTTATTAATAAACTGTAATTTTAATTCAAGAGCTCTTCATTTCTCCCCAGAAGAATGTGATATCTTCAAGGGATGCTTTTGTGGGTCCACTTCATCTCTTATATTTACAATCACACCATAATTCTGTAGGAATCTGCTAGAAAATTGCCTATCCCCCCCATCCTTTGGCCATGGTACTAGTATGTCTAGATGAGGCTACAAAGTGTTATCTAAGAAAAAGTTCAGTGGTCGAAGTATTTGTTGCCTAAATAGCCCTTCCACCCCTCCTTCAGAAAAAGGAAGGAAATCATTGCCCTGCAAGGCAATTCTGGCCTGTGAACTGCTACCAAGATATGCTGCCCTGCCTGCTCCAACATAATATTCACGCTTGCATATACAATATATGAAACTGCTAATAAAGATACAAAAGCTTGAACGTTAAATAGAAACAAAAATCTCTAGACTGCAACAGAACATTCACCACTTCGTAGATGATATTTTTCCATGTGAATGAGAGCAAGACAAAGAAATGTAAGATATCCATAAAAATAACTTCAGCAGAAATGAAACTAAAAAACTACCAGTTTTAAAACTAAGCTTAAAAGGCTTGGGGTTTTGTTTAAGAACAAGCCTTACTGAGTTCATATGACCATAAATCAGACTTTGGATATTTGCTCATAGCACCACAAATGCAGTATTTTCAATGTCTGGGAGAGACCAGAAGAAGCAAGAAGGAAATGGCTGTTTCACTCTCCACACTACATTAGATCAGCAAAAAGAAAACCTAGCATCTATGAAAAAGAAAAGCATCAGTTAATTAGTTTGATCTTTCTCCGAATTTGGGATTCAGTTATCAGTGATCAGCAACCAATTTAAATACTAATACAAATCCAGTATACTGTAAAATTGGAACTGGTACAGACCCCTAGGGCAAAAGAAGATCCCTACAGGCTGCACCTATTTGGGTTTCCCCTCTGGGATCAGAAATAATTACAAATAGTAATTGCGTTTGATCACTATTTTTGGAATCTGGATTCATATACCAATAAACAGCTCCCAAACACAGGCACAGAACTAGAGAGCAACTCAAAAAAAAAAAACCCCACACCCAAAAAAACCAAGACAAAAGACCACAAAACACAGCAACTCAATCAGCAGTGAAATTAGATTATTTTTCAACAAAATCATTATTTAATGTAGTGCTAAAGTAAAACGAGAATGTAAAATTTTACTATGTCAGCTAAGTGACACACTGCTTTTCTTTTATGTTTTACGAGAAGATTCGAAAACTTGCACATGTCCTTACACTCAAAAAGCAAGCATGAAGCCAACAGAGGACACCTGAATCTTTCCACTAAAGAAACTACAGTAGGAAGACCAGCTGTTCACCATAGGTATCTCAAGAAAAACATTAAAGTTTGAGACTACTGCAAGAAAATACAATCATGGTTGGTCAAGTGGTTTTTTTGAGCCGTTAAAATCTGTGCTTTCACTGAAATTTAACTATTAAGAACCTAGCAACTAAAATGTCTTCTTAGAAGAACTAACACAAACACTTTAATAAGAAGTAGAAGCTACAGCCATACCCCAACATCAACCCAGCATCTCCTGGATTTTCCTTTTAAACAGAATCAACAGAATACTGTTTAGCTTAAGGGATACATCAAGCCCAAAGAAAATAATTTCCCTAAACACAGGAAAAAAAAAAAAAATCAGGTATTTCTAGAGAGCAAGACCATTACAATGAGCATGCTTAAGTCCTGAAGTCTTATTTAAAATAAATAAAAAAATAAAAGAGAGGTAAAACAGCAAATCTAAATTGAGCTGAAAAAAACCCATCTGTTCCAGTTAAAATTCCTTCCTCACCTATATTATCATCAGRAGCTCTCAATTTGTTATTTATTATTTCTAGATATTGTTTCAAATATTAAAAGACTTGCATAAAAGCCACATTACTTCTTCAAGAACCACTACATGCCATCAGAAGTACCAAAATAAAGTTGGGAGTGATCCACAAGTGAATTTGGTGAACTTCACAAACAGTGCAAAGTAAACCCCCCCCTCCTTTTTTTTTTTTTTAATATATATATATATATAGCTTACTTATAATAGTACAATTACAACGGTGTCAGCATATCAGAACACCTCATACTGAAAAGTGAACCTTACAGGCAAATGAAAAGTTTGACTTAGAAGAATCAAATTCCTTGCACTGGCTAATTAGTCTGCTCTGTGATCACATGTTTAAGCTTTCATATCAGAAAAACTCATTTCACTTTGTCACTGCTTTTCAGGCTGGGATATTTTATTTACATTAGGCTGCAAGCACTAGGCAGTGCTAAAAGCTGCATATTAATGATAATCAAAACCAAACAGTACTCTCAGATGTAAAGCGCCCATGGTCACATTAGATGAAGAAAAAGGACCATACAACCAGTGTCCCCCATCTGACTGATAACAGAACTTAACAGTGCTTGCTAGCTGGTAATTAGAGTTTTGGCAGCAAGGAAAATCAGAATCCAAATGAATCCTAAGTGTTGGGGTTCTGGAATTATCATCTCTATAATGGATCAATGTAAACCTCATATTACAGCAGCCACCTGAAAAGTGGTCAAAAACTGGGTGAAAAGTAACATTTCCAGCATTAATTCTATTCTGTTAATCAAGTTCTGCCTATTTACTTTTGGTAACTGAAAAGCAGCACGTGTTTGTACTGGATGAATATATACACACACCTGCAGTACATGTGGAAGAGCCATCAAAGTACAACCCCACAAATGTAAACTTGTTAACTAGTTCCTTAGTCTCTCATTTAGTTCATAAACCAAGTTATACAATACTRAATTTGTATAAAAATCATAATTAAAACAGATAGCCAAGGCTGTCACCCATCTCACCCTCTGCTGCTTGAGAAAGTTGCTTAGAGAGGAAAGAAAACTTACTCTYGATAGGGAGACAAGGGTCTGCACAGTCATTTTACACTCTGTGCTTAAGCAGAACGTGAAATTCAGTCCATGAGCTTTTACAGCCACACACAAGCCATGCAGAACTCTTTCCGCAGCTCATCATCCTTTGCTCATCATCTCCAAACATGACAAACAAGTCATGGCTTTGTTATTGAAAAAGCGCAAGAGAAAAGCTCAAACCATTATTCGATTCCTATTTAGAAAAAGCATTTGATAACAATCAGCAGCATTTTTAAAGTAGCACTCACATACAAACCTTCCATGCCCCCTCCCTCTACTTTGTTTGAAAACTTTGATCTCCAGATAGATTCACAAACAGAATAACTCAATAGTGAAACACTCCAGCATACCAGTTACTTGGCAGTATAACTCACGTTACCCCGCTATAAGGGAACACAGACAAGCAGTTGCAATGAGTAGCTTTCATGCTCTACGCACCATTTTACCTTGCATTAACTTGTTTCTGTGTCACAAAATAAGAAATTTACAGCAAGGATTACAGAAACTTATTCTGGAGCATTTCTTTTTGTTGGAACTCTGGGTAGTGTACTTTCACTGTTAATTAAGGGGCTTCATAGGTGAAGAAGGACCGAAAATGACATTGTAATAGTACAAAACAATGGGAAAAATCAGCAGATGCAGCTGTAGAGCACACTTTTAGATTACCATGGTATACAACTGATCAGTTTATCTTACATATTTTTGAAAGACAGCCAACAAGCTGGCTCAAAGAATCAACGGTGTGCAAACTGTGAAAGTGTTCCTGCTAACATGAAGCAGGTTTAAGTAGCTTCAGTAGACACTGGAAGTCACAGGAGTGAAAGCTGTGACAAACACAGATTCCTCATTGCAAGACTTTACATGTTGAGAGTAACGCATAAACATTTGCCTAAAGAGACTGAAGTTTTATGTCCATAGTTTATATACAGCATTAGCTTCGAAACGAAGATGACAGCAGCCTTCTTTTAGTATTATTAATACAGAGGGTCATTAAAGAAATGAGAGGTAACATACAGACTACAACCACTTCAGGATCCTTTCAGGCAACATGACTACTTGTTATCATACCTATCAAAGATCTAACTCGCTACTCTGTGTGGCTTTCATTACCCATAAAAATTTCACGGCAGTAACCATTTCACACCCGTTTGCCTCGCTCCACCTTTCGCTTGTCTAGAAGGAGTGAGGAGCTCGGGGTTGGGATCCACCCCTGCTCCTTACTCGGGGTGAGCTTGGCGCGGGTCACCCAGCCAGGTGGGCTCTCCAAGGCACGTGCTGGAACTGGGTTTCCGCTCCCACCAACTCACAGCAGGGAAGGCAGAGCAATCCCATTGCCATTGCTGCTGTTAAAAGTCTTCCCTGTAATTTCTGTGCCTTAGTTTCTCTACCCTAATGCAAAAGGGATAGTGCGTATCATGTAAAAAGGCCAGAAGGTTAATTCAAACCTATAAAAGGCTACAAGGTCTTTTTGATACTGTAACAGCAAGTTTAGAAATGACTTTGATTTTCTCAGGGCTTTTGACACAGAACACCAAAAGCAAACRTACATCTTGAGAGATGCGAGCAGCTGCTCCAGAAGAGAAAAACTAGTTCCCTATTCTCCTCTCTTTCTCTTTTATTTTTACACAACCTAATTTTGAGAAAAATGTTTAGGTTTTAGTTACCACAGGAGGGCAGGAGCATATAATGCTAGTGCTGATTTCTTCTTAGAGAGAGCAGAACAAACAGTGGGAGCTGGAACGCAGAAAGAGCCAAGTCAGAGACCCGGAGCGTGATGAAAATTCAGTCGTACCAGCGGAGTTAACTGCTTGTTAATGAAGGCGTATGCATCCCATCTGCTGGCTACAGCAGAGCTGGAACAGTTTCAAAAACATTCCAAGACAGACATACAATCAAATATATGATGCAAACGTGTGATCCATACTCAAAAGTTTACCCCACTGATTTCRGCAGGACCGAGTATAGACACAGACACACACAGGCACTGAGGCTGCAGGATACGAACCGCGTCCTTGTCACACATTAACTGTCACTGCCCATCGAGAATAGAAATCTTTCCAGTGTAATTTGTTTATTCATAAATTCTGATTTCAGGAGAAAGTTCTGGCTCGCACCCAACAGCTAATTGGTTCAATAAACAGCATCTCGGTTTAGAAGAAGAAGAAAACATGATACTACAGTGAGAGCATGTAACTGAAACCTCGATATCTGTTTGGGTATGACTTAGGGCTTCTCAAAAGAGCTGGATTGCAAAGAGCCAGTTTTAAAAGACGAGACAGTATACAGTTTAAATGCAAGAAATAACTACCAACATTTCTCTGAAGACTTCTTATGGGGAAGAGAGAAGAGAAATCACTACTGTAAAAACATGCCTAATGATGACCTAAAACACAGAAAATAAATTTATGGATGAAGTCACGGGGGGAAAAAAAAAAATTATCAGGTTGTTGTATTTATTATGTGAATTACAACTCATGGCTATAATATTTAAACTTTTGTTTCCTTCCTCACTAGGCCTGCCACACACAATATGCTATCAAGAAAGCTGCCAAACAATTGTTTGAATATTCCCAAAAGCAAATATGTAGCCCACCATGAAAAACAAATACGATAACCTGAAATCTGCCGTCATCTGCACGCTGTCCAAGAGTTCAAAAGAGTTAGAAGGACTTACCAGAACAAAATTTGCTGCACAAAGACAAGTTCCCAGGTATCTTACTTCATGTTATTTACTAACATAAATTTCCCTTTTCATGAAAAGAAATAATCTAAAATCTTAAATTCAATATAACTCATGTAACTGCCAGTACTATAAAATTCGCTTTAATAAGAAATATTTTAGGTTTTGCAAATACTGTATAATAGCCATTAGATTTTAAAATCTATTAGAAAAGTAATTGTCACAGATTTAGTATGTTAAACAAGAACATTTGAACCGAGGCTTCATTTAACCAATCCATCCCTTCAATAAGAAAATTGTGCAAATCACTCCAAATTATGCATATTTTACAGGATTTTTTTCTTGGCTTTAAACCCTTTGATTGTACAATCATTTCTCTACAAGAAACATTTTAAAAACTCATGTACTCTAAGTGCTACGTCAGAAGCAACAGCAAAATGGGTTTTCATGATAAGTCCTTCATATTCTGCTATGATCAGCATTTTGCAGGACTACATAGATGGATTCTCTGGTAGCCCTTCACTTCCTTGTTTAGGAGGTCACTTTTTTTGCACTATTTCTTTTTATAAAGATCTATTTTTGACTGCTGTGGACTTTTGTTTACATGTTAAGCCACCTGMTGCCCCCAGGAGCCATATAGTTTGCTAGTGAAGTCATTTTCTCTCTGCTACACATAGTGACTCCATGTAACTAAATGCTTCTAAACAGGACTTGGCATTTACGGAAATCTGAAGACGGCTCCTCTCTGCGCGGTTATCCCTTAGAATTAAAAGAAACGCAGAGTTCTGCTTTTCTGCAGTGGCTGACTCAAGGAGGAGGGGGAAGGGGAATATAAAAGAGCACAAAACTCTACCATCACAATTCAGAAATACAACAGTTCATCTAATGAAGAGAATAAAGATTACTCAATTATTTCCTTGCCTTGGACAGTTGAGGGTTGATTTGGGGGGGGTTTGTTGAGTTGGGGGGGAGGCATTGAGAGAGATTATAGGATTTTTTTTTTTTTTTTTTTTTAAATGAGGATGCAATAAACTCCAGTATTTTGCTGGATTAGGTGTAACATGAAGGAAAAATAAGACTGAAGCTAAGAACCTGAACCCTTCCATGGCACAAAGCACTTTACTCAGCACCTGCAGTTGCACTGTATGTATAGCTTTAGCCAATTATCTACAAATTTACTAGGACCTTCACTGCTGTGCTATACAACCTTTAAGTTACAATGACATACTGAATTGCTTTCTTTTGTTTAAAAAAAAAAAAAAAAAATCTATGCAACAGTTAAAACAATAGAAAAAAAGAGTATTTTTTTGCTTTAAGTATTTTGACACAACATGAGTATTTCCTCCCAGGACAATTATCAATAAACACGATTGATGCTGTGTATTACAAAACAGATTATAACCTTTCAGCATCAAAAAGATACAACAGTGAGAAATCTTATTATACAGAAGACTGGACAGTTCCCATGCTACAATTACACAGGTTACCACTACTGCCAGTCACAGGAGGGAAGCCTCATACCAAATAGAGAGTAAAATCCCCTATTTGCCAAGATTTACATGACTGGGACACAGATGAGAGAAATGAAAAGAGAGAAGTCCGAGTCATAGAATCATAGAATCATTAAGGTTGGAAAGGACCTCTAAGATCATCGAGTCCAACCGTCAACCCAACACCTCCATGCCCACTAAACCATGTCCCTAAGCACTGCATCTACACGTCTTTTAAATACCTCCAGGGATGGTGACTCAACCACTTCCCTGGGCAGCCTGTTCCAATGCTTGAATCCCCATGATCATTGCTGCACCTCGGCTACGAATAAATATCGGGCCCTGGTCTTTTTGGCTGCCAGTCAGGTATTTCTTCATAAAAGCAATAAATATGTTTATTTTTCTTGCTAGTCAACACAACATGACAGACCAATGGATCGTTCTGACCATTCAAACTGTCATGAACCACCTCTTCAATTTCTGATTTAATACTAATTCCTATTAGGATGGAAACACCAAAAGCATAGATCTAAATACAAAAGCAAATCCTAAAGTGGTTTTGCCATATTCTTTGCCATATTCTAAACCAACATTATCTGTAATATCTAATGGATAATTAAAATCCAAGTACACGTAAAGTATAAATATACTACAGCTTAAGGTTTTCAGGTGTCAGGGTTTCAAGATCATTTTTATTCTTTCACTTAATATTATTTAGCCTTGTATTTCCATGCCCATCACTATAAATACTTATTCTAAACTTCTAGTAGACACAACACAAGTTTTTGACAGGGTAAGTGTTAAAAATACTGTTTTATAGTAATATGTATGTTGTTTGCAGCACTATGCAGAATACTTCATATAAGTGAATCATCATATAGAAGTTTTAAGTAAATTTATGGTTCCTTGCAATACTATCACTTACTGTTTCAGAAAACTGTTTTAGTAACTTTAGTTCCAACAACAGGGTCATTCATCATATCCTTAATCTGAACAACTACTACTGCTTTAATACGTGCAAACAAGTGAAAGAGTTACAAGCTACTAACATCAGATATATAAAAAAAAAAAAGAACATTTGATTTAAACATACCTTTCTTGCTGCAGTTTTCACAAACTAAACCATGTAAGACAGAACGAACCCTAGGATTACAACTGATTAGCCAAAAAATATAAATAATAGTTTAATATATTACCCTTCCCAAAATTCGACACAATACATTAATAACAAGCCTGCAGCTACAAGAAATTAATTCAAACCTTTAAAAGATGGCATTCTATGATGATTTTAAAAAGTCTCTATGCATCTACTAATCACTAAGAGTCAAGTAAGTGATACTAATCACTGTTCTGTTCAACAACTTTGTAAAGCAAACTTTTGACAGACAGGTGATGGCAATCTGCCACCAGTTCCCAAAAAGAGTGTCTGCTTTCAGTCACATCACTGTATCGACACTTTCAAAGGAAATTCGGGGTGCTTCTGGTAAAGTTAGTCATAAGTCACCGAATGTTTCAGCACGAAAACAATGGTGGCACAATATTTCACATTCTTTATGCATAAAATATTCCCACAGATATCTATAGGACTTCTGGAAATAAATGCAAAACCAAGTCTCAAGCAAACATGTTTTGCAACCCCAAATATAGTGAGTTTAGAAATAGTTGGTGAAAAACTGCTCAAGCTTGAATTTTTTTTCCTCCAAGCGCCTGTATTAACCTGTGGGCTGAAAGGAGTGGGAGACTAGAGCATGGATAAGTTAAAATCACACCTCATCGCTAACAGGCTTCACTATTTAATAAAGATGCGCTTCAGAACCCCTCTCCAAAGCAATACAAACCACGAACAAGATCTGTGCTACAGAAAGAACCTATTTTAAAGCCTAGCAATCAAAACAGCGAGAGAGTGAACCGAGATGTGCTGCAATATTTATGCAGCCATTATAATGCAAATGCGTAAGGTATTAGAAAGGCTATTTGCATTGGTGCACAGCCCCTTCAGTCTATGTACAATGCCAACAGAAAGAACAATTAGGGTGCATGCATAACAAAAAGCCTCTGACCACAGGGTAGGCAGGTCCACTGAACCGGATACGATACCTATGGGATCAACAGGGCTCCATGGAAATGCTGTCTGCTGGATCACTCCATACATCTTGCTCATACGTAGAATATGAAGCATTTTAAGACACAAAAGCACGCAGAGGATTAGCATGGCAAAGGTAAGAGCAAGCTACGACCAATTTACTGTGAGCACCAGTCGCATGTTTCTCAAGATGAACAACTGGGCTGGAGCACAGTTCACCTCCCCAGGGCCACTCCTCTCTGCAGAACCCCAACACCACTAACAGACAAGTTGCGAACTTTCAACTATGCTAAAAAATAATAAATAAAAAAACAGCTACATACTTTCCTGTGGCAAAAAATACTCTCCAGCACTTCTTGTAACAAAAAGGGAGGCAGGCATGCAAATTAGGATCTAATGTACAGCCACTGAGAATACAGACTACGCTTTCGTAGAGAAACCAAAAAGCAAACAAATACGTTCAAGTCTTTCCTTTTTTTTTTTTTCCATGTACACCTTAACGGTAAAACAATACTAAAAGAACCAAGCATATAGGCATGCCAGATTGTTTTAAGAAGATCTTTGACCATGCATCCTATTATTTATCTACACCAATTCACAGCCTCTTAACATATTCTCGCGCTAATCAGCATGTCTACAATTATATGATAGGCTCTGTTCTCTCATGTGTTTCTCTTGTAAAGCAATACAGATAAAGTACTTCTTAAACGGCAACGATCTTAAAACAGTCTAAAATTAACTACGTGGTATAAAATTACTTTTTTAAAAGAAATTATAAACACTGCATCATTTCTGTACAAAATATATCCATTACCTAGAGCTTAATGATGGAAAAATTCCTAGTAATTAAAATTCCCTTTTTATCCAGAAATCATTGTTTTGCTATACTGAAAATGCCTTTATCGAACCAAATTTGATGTCGGAGAATGCCCAGATTTAATAGGACATTATGTGTATTTCACAACACAGTCAAGCCCGAGCAATGCAGCAAAAAAAAAGGCAAATTAAGGTCAATGGCTAATACTGCAAACATTACCTGCTTATTATACAACCTGTTACATTTTATCCCGGTACATTTTGTAACATAGCAAGACTACTGTATCAAACAGACTAGATTATGTCAGCTGGTACAATTTTAATGTAAACAAGGGTTCTTTTTATCTGTACAATCTAGTTACAGCTGGCTGTTTAATCTTCACTACGGTGTCCTCCCCAGCCCTCTCACACACACACACAAACCCACCAGAGAGAGACAGAAATATCTCCTCTGAGATGCAGTTGCCTGCAGTAAAAATAAATTCAAGGTATTACAACGACAGAGAGGAAAGCAAGCCTCACTTCAATTAAAAAAGCATCCACAAAGCTGAGGCACAAAAAAAYAAAAAGCAATGAGCCTCGAAGCATTTTGGGTGGGAAATGCCGCTAGCCAAGCTGAGCGAGAGGGCACGGCAGGCTGGACGCGGGTACACGTTACCGGCCGCGGGCCAGGAGCTACCCTGCACCCAGGCAAAGCACAGAGCCACCCGAAACCCACCCGCCGAGGAGGGCAGGGGCGAGGTGGGCATCGGGGGTGAGCCATCCCGGGGGCTGCAGCGGGCCAGGGGAAGGGGCGAGCGCTGCCTTTCCCCCACTCCACAGACACAAGTTTTCGTCTTTCTTCAGACACGAAGGAGAACCTCCTGCTAGAGAGCAGGGGCTCCTTTTTAGCACCCACCCAGATTCTCCACAATAGTATTTTGGAAACATCTGAGATGTCTTAATGCAGTTTTGTTTCCTTATCATCATACTAAACCTTCCCAAAAGAGAGCTCGGTTATTTTCAGGGCTTCCTCAGCCTTGCCCAGAGGGGATCACAAAATGTGATCCTTCTCATTCATAACAAACAGAAGATACTTTCACAGCCTCAATTCAATTAACATGCGTGAGCAGCATGCACACATGCAAGCACATACATCCACCTATTTCACGGGTGCTGTATACAGGTCGGCAGCAGCCGGCTCGTGCAGTGACAAGCCAGGACCGCCACACACACACCGCTTCAGCAGAAACATTCTTTTCTAGAAAGCCACAGCCAAGTAACAATCAATCCAAGGGCTTCCTAAAAGGCACACGCACAGCAATCTTCCGAGCAATTAATTTCTGTACATAGGCTAAGAGTGCAGGAAGACAGCTGGAGAAAATATTCGTCGTCTGAAGGAATCCCTTCAATCACACGAAATTCCTGGAGGAGAATACACCCGTCAGTGCGATTTAAGTGTCAACATAACAAAGGAACGCCCCTCCCAGCACCTCCTGCCTTACAGATATGTCACGCTGGAAAGGAAAAACTAGACCGGGAACAGCAGCTATTCGCAATCAGCACTGCTTATCGACCCTACCCTTGCCATCACCCCTAAGAAAAAACGTTGGGGATTGTTTAACATTTCTAGAAAGAGCAGAATAGAGGGATGTGGCAGAAGACAGCATCCTCTTTGAGGATTCCTCGGTATTCCTCAAAGGCAGGCTGTGGACACAGGGAGAGCTTTGTCTGGAATCATCTTTCTTTATTACAAGATTATATATAAAATTAGTTTTTCCTGATGTACATGTTTTGCCTTGCCACATGTACCAAAATCCTAAATTAAAAGGAATCCAGCTTCAAATTACTAGAATAATCTCCCATTTCACTCATCCAGAGCAAAGAATAATTACATAGAAAACCAAAATAATCAAACCCAAATCATTCAACAGGAATTAAGAGGATAAGTGTGTTACTAAAATTAAAATGTATGCACAACAGTGTAATAACAAAGTCATAGGATACAGTAAATCTTTCCTCAAACCAGGCTAGGATTATATCAAGATCACCATACAACATATGCCTGAAATATGGCTGTAAATAAGTGTGACTTAATTTGACCACCACCTACTTTAAGCCCTTGATTTTATAAATAGAAGCACCCAATAATGACTAGTGATTAAAAAAAAACCCACAGTTTAGAAGGTAAAAAGAAGAAACAGTAAGTAGAAAGTCAAACATGCAAACAAGAAACAGTAGAAAATTAAGACCCTGAAGGTAATTACTAAAACCATCTTAACTTCTATTTTGATAGGCCAAAAAAATCCAGACCAAGTACTGCAGAAATGACAATACACACCATTACAACTCCTTGATCATGAATATTCTGCCTCGAAAGTGTCTGCACATGTGCAGAACTGAATAAAACATATGCTTCCATAGTCCCATCTCAAATACGCGAGTTAAAAACTACTAGTGCTATTCCAGTACTTTGTAATTGTTTTCTCACACATTGCGACTTTTTATTCCATCTCCATACCTGCTCCTAAATAAGCCGGTAAAGTCAAGCAGCAACACAGTTTCACCAAACTTCAGTTCTGCTGAATTTCTGTATAGCTCACACCCAGTCGCAATTTTAGTCAACACACATGGCCGTTCACCTTACCTAAGGTTACTACAGCTTTTTAACCGTTTCCTAGAGAAAGATACGTGCAACTCAGTGAAAGGACCTTCTACAGCCACAAATACACGCAGGAAGCTGTCACACYGCTTTCTCTGTGACACCTCTCCGTTTTAAATACCGGGAAAACAACCTGGCTAGACAAGAAGGCGACGACTTTTGAAACGAGGTTCTGCCTCTCCGGCTCCATCAGAACTGCCACAATAAATACATCGGGTGAAACAGGAAAAGAGCCTCACGCCTATACGAGAGGGTGGGGGACAGCACTCGCACACACAGGAGCAGATGTAATCATTACCCTGAACGCCGGTAATCATTACCCTGAGCGTCAGTGCCACCACACACACGCGAAGTCTCTTAAATTTCTCTTCGCCAGCTCTCGGTACCGGGAGCTGGAGCGGGGGAGGAGAGGTGAGGCTGTGAAACGGAGCTTCCTCCTTTCTTTCTTTTTTTTTGTTGTTGTTGTGGTGGCTGGTCGATGCCATCGCCCGGCAGCGCGGAGGTGCGGGGCAGCCCCGCCGCCCAGCCCAGCGGGGCGATCGGCCGCCCCCGCCCCGCCGCACGCAGCGGGCGGCCCCCGGCCC
>JAYKAV010003043.1:739635-832433 GCA_035582835.1 Phoebastria nigripes | reverse complement strand
CCTCCCCGCCCGCCCCTGCCGGCCACCGTCTCTGCGCACCGAGCCGTCACGGGACTCCCCGCCCACAGACCTCCCGCGGCACCACGGGGGCGGGCCCGCCGAGGCGCGGGGCGACCGACCGCTTCCAGGTTACGGCGCCGCCGCCATCTTGGCGGCGGGCGGAAGTGGCCCGGTTGCCCCTGGCGACGGCGAGGCGGCGGGGCGGGGGCGCCGTACGGGCTCCGCACCGGCTGTGCGGGCTGCGCGCCGGCCTCCCGGGGCGGGAGCGGTAGCAGGGCGCGCTCAGGCAGGGCTCTCCGCTGTCTCTGCCGCTTGTCTCGGGGTCCCGTAAGCCCCGTGGGGCCTGGCCGCGGCCCCGGCCGCCCCGCAGCCGCCCCTCAGCGCCCACCGCTGCGGCTGTCGGGCAGCCTGAACAGGTAACCGGCCCTGCGGTGCCTCACACCGGAGCCCCCGTGGCCGCACATCCCGGTGGAACCTTCCGTCGTGTCACAGCTGTGACACCGGGGAGAAACTTCTGTCAAGATTTCACTGAGCAAGGAGGACAGCCCATAGCTCCGTCGGTTACTGACTGCAGCTCATTAAAGTATTACAAGAAATAGGAACTATTTTCCTACCAGTCCCACTTTAACTGGAGAGTTTGCCCTCCAGGACAGACAGGATCAGAAATTCTAATGTAATGAGTTCATATGAAGTAGCTCTTCCCAGTGCTGTACGTGCATCGCACAGCAACCCCGCTCCTGCTGCGGGTCACCGTTAGCTACTGAGACATTACGAAAGAGGTGGACCAGGGGACTGCGACGTTCCCATGTTTCCTTTTTCTACAAAACTGGGACCGTCCCCAGTTGGCACCTACTATAACCTCGCACCAATGCGCTGACTATTCTTTCTGTAGGAGATACCACAAGCTATGCACGACCAAGCTGCCCTTGCAAGGAATATGTTGGGAGCTGCAAGAAATGGCGGTAGCCATTCAGAAGGTGGCAACCATACCTCTGTGTAGACAAATACACTCAAGTGTGACAGAGCACCTGTGATCAGTCATCATTTGATTTGGGATGAGATTTAAAAGCAAGTTCTCTGATGGCTTGTTCTAACTGATCTTTCGGTATTTTGCTGAGAAAGGTTTAGCTTCTTTTTAATGCTAAATTGTCAGGCAGTTGCAATCAGTTCCCCTTTCAAGCCTAGATGGATTCTGCACTGCAGTAGTAGCTCAATTTTCTAATTTCTAAAACACATTAAAGCTAGTGGGAGTCTACTATTTGATCTCAGTACTTGCTGTTCTGGACTGGTCCCACTGGCTCACGTTCTAAAGGAACAGCAGCCACCTCAGCAGAATCAAAACCATGAGTAAATCTGGGAGCCGTTTCCTACATCAGATAGTCAGATCTAAGTATCTGCTATTTCCATCCTTTTTTTACAACTTTTGGCAACCATGGAGGCTAGTTTCAGTGAAACAAGGCTATCCATATTCAATTATCTGGGTTCTGCCAGTTTCCTTTGTGTGATTCTTTGGCAAACCAGACAGTTCAATGTGGCTACATGCTTTTTTACTAATAAATGCTGGGCAGTGTTAAAAGCAGAATTGGCTTTTCGGCATAATGGGTCACAGGGCAGAAACCCGGTGAAATTTCCTAGCGACAATGTTTCTTACAATGACTGGATGTTTATTTGTTGTTATTACTCAGTAAAATATTCAGTGCGGACAGTGCACCAATCCCCTACAAGACATGGAAATACATGCTTTGCCCTGAAAAGCTTGGAGTCTGAAAGAATTTTTTCTTGTGTAGCTTATTTGAACACACACAGATGTCTACATATAACCACATCTTTTGTATTAAAGACCATAGCATGTATTCGCCACGCAAAGGGAGGATCTGAATGTTTTGTTAACTGTGTGTACTGTACCTTTACATTTTTCAGGCTCTTTCTGTGCAAAGTGCCACTGCCCAGTTGCATTAGCATTGAAGAAGTATGTACAAAGGATACATGCTATGTGTGCTCTAGTTCTGTTAGAGATTTTACTTCTGTTTGTAGTTGCTTTGCTTTCAAAAATATTATTTGAAATCTAAAAAAAAGTTACTTTATATTAAAAAAAAATTGTTTGCTCTTTTCATGATGAAACATAAAACTGAGAAGCTGATATAAAGCATAGCAGGACAATTGTCACTAGACCACGAATCAGCCAAGAAACTTACACTGATATCTCCACCCTTCTGCTGCAATTCCTTAAATATGTCCTAAGAGATTAGACCAATACTACGGTAATATTTGTGCCAACAATCAGAACTAACAGACATTTTTGCAAAGGCAGAATTCATACACGCAAGATTCGTTTTTAATCTGCACAAATGGAGTAGTTAATTTTATACCCTCCTACTGGATGCTGGAGAGCTCAGCTCCAACCTACTCCCAGCCTTCATCAGTACTGTTTGTCCCCGAATCTTCATCAACACAGACCTGGTCCAATGTAGAAGGTGAGTATAATAGTCACAATCCTTAGAAGTATTAGTTAAGGGCCTCAGCATCAGGAGACTACACTGACAAGCCCATATTTTGAACCTTGTGGTATTACGACTGAGTACCTCTCCTTAAGATAGATCCACAGACAGTAAGTCAGAGGTTCGCCAGTCTCCATTGCCCCAGAATATCCATAGAACTGTGCGAGGATCTTGAATTACTGCCATTCACACTGAAGTGAACAGCAGGGGAAATATAATTAATGAGCATTTCATAACCTACATGCATACAGGTTCTGAATTAAGGTTTCACTGGCAATTTCATTTGGACATTGCTTAACTTTTAAACGCTTGGCTTTGCAACCTTCATAATGTTCCTTTAACACCTGTAGCATTTCCTGTGTTCCTGAAAAGGAGAACTGTCAGTGCAGGATCACGCAGCATCGCAGCTCCTCCATGGGTCATCAGCCGTGCTGGTACCTTTATAGGCCCAACACAGGCCTCTGCCCCTTTTACTCAACGAGAAACAGATAGCAACAGCGCGCTGCTCTCCTCATCTAGACCAGCAGCGGAGGGGGATGAGTGTTGGAATTTGGATTATTCAGTGGATTCATAAGACCATTCCTAAGGCTATTTAATATTTACACAGTTGTTTCAAGCATGTTTCTACAAAGCAATGTGATTTATTAGGAGCTAGCTCTTACACAATGAACTAAAATAAAGCAATTAGTTAGTTAAGCTTGCTTAAGCTGACCGCTAGATCAATCCAGCAACTTCAGAATCATCTTTGACTGAATTCAGATACCTCTGATATAATAGCCCCACTTGCCTTTTCTTAATTTAGTGGCTGCCAGACTAGTGAATTGACCCTTTCTCTCTTGGTCATGCGGCCTTTTCACTACCTCCTCCCAACTGTAAAATTTTTGTCATCTAGCTGCAAGAAAGCCCGCTCTCCTCCCCCGGGCAGGCAGCTGCCGCCGCCTCATCCAAGTACACTCAATTTTAAGTCGTTTCTGCACTGCGGACTGGGGCAGACAGCACAAGACGCAAATTCTTTGCCGGCTGAGCCAATGTGAAGGCCAGCCTCAGGGAAGCTCTGTTCCACTTCCAGCTCTGGAAGTCAGGATGTCCCAGTGAGCACAGCCCGTTGCGCCCCTTTCCACCTGCATGCCCCTCTGCTCTGCACTGTGTGGGGCTGCCTCCCGCAGCTCTCCCCTGGTACTCCATTCTCTTCCCCTCTGCCTGTGCCTGACCTCCACTTTCAGATGTCAATCACCTGTTCCTTCCCCAGACTCTCTCTCCTTTCTTAACCTCCAACAGGGCCTCCAACTTTGGTTCCCCATGCCAGGTCCTAGTTCAGCCTCTTGTCTGGTTCTTCATCTCACTGCCTATCCCCCTAACATTCCTGTCTCTTCCTTCTCATCTCCTTGTCCTGGCAAACTGAATTCTGCTGTGTCTTCTGTCCCTCCCCTGCTGCCAGTTCCTTGCCAGCCAGTCTCAGCATAAAACTCCTCTAATTCCCAGTTTCACTTTCTTTGTGAATCTCAATCTCCCTCTAGCACATCTCAAACCTCCAAATTCCCAGTTCTAGGTTTTATCTTCCTCTCATCTACACCTCAATCTACCCAGACCTTCCTGCCCTGTCCTATTCCTTTCCCTTCTCTTGAATCATCGGTTTACCAGAAGTTTGGCTTCAGTCTCTTAGCCAAGGGTTGCAATGTGTTCAGTTGCTCTGGGGGACAGAAGCATGTTTTCAAGGCTGATGGCATGATGAAGCCCATTTCATTTTGTGAGCATCATACCGATCACAAAAACAGTGTATGCCTTCGTCACTGCTTTTCTATCTTCACGTTGAATGTAATCTTGGCTCTGATGCCTTTATCATGGGGCTACAAAAACTGGAAAGGCTGGAAGAGTTGGCATAACTTGGGGAGAGAGGAAGGGTGCTAGGCACAGAAACTGTACCTGAAAGATGCACATGGACATTTAGAGCCCTTGTCAATGTCTAGAAGCTAATACTGCAACGGAGTGGCTGACGAGACCTGTCACACTGAAAACAGAGACTGCCCCACCAGAGCGAAAGCTTCTGCTTGGTGCGAGATGCTGTTGCAATACAAAGAAGGATACAAAGAAGGGGAACCTCAAAATGTGGTTCTCTGTTGAAGGACTGCAGTACAGTAAGATGTTGCTATTTTTACTGTCTGTTCCTTTTATGTGTTCAGAGTCAGGTCTGCTTACTTGAGTGACAAGAAATTATTTTTGCTTTTTTCTCCAGTTGGTTCTACAAAGCAAATGTATGATAAAAGGACAGAGTTTGATTAAGGTACCTATGTTCTCAAAACCAAGTAGCATGATTTAGGGTTGTAAAACTATCATGTAAAAACCAATTCTGGTCCTGCCAGCTTCAACTTCCAACTCATCAGGAACCTATCTATGTCTGTCAGGCTGTTAGCAATTTTTTGAACAGACTTCATAGGTCTTACAGGAGCTCTTCCAGGTGGAAAGACAGGACATATCAACGCTGAAACAGCACATCCGGAATGCCATGCATGAAATTATTTTCTCTTATTTACTTATATGCACACAAACGTTTTCAAGTATGTGCTGTGTCCTAACTGCCGCAGGGCCATCAGTTCTTCAGTTTATTTAGTGCAAGGGAAAACTGCAACTCCAGCAGGCTATAAAGCAAGCTGATCTTCAGTTATACAAACGGAGAGTCAACCAGTTCAAACAATTTATCTTTCAAAGTCAACACTACAAACAACAGAAACAAGCAAGAGCTTTTTCATTCACAACAGACAATAAACTGTATTTTTTTAGTGTAGATATTCTAGACAGGATAGTATCAGCTGTTAGAAACTCCTACTTTTCTCTACAGTGAAAGACAGGGCAAATTAAAGGCTTCAGTTGTCTGTACTTTGAAAGGGGAGAAAGGCTGGAATGAAACACTCAGTTAAACTGAAACAGATACTGATTATTCCAGCTCCAGTCAGGCCATCCCTAGAGAAACCAACCTTTCTTGACTTCATTTCATTCTTCTGGTATTTGCAAATCCATTTCTGACATCCCAGGGTAACTCAAAAGGACAAAGTAGGATCCAACAGGACATTCTGTGCTCTGGTGGACAAGCTTCTCTTAGCTTGGGTCTGCAGCACCTGAATTTTGGTAGGCAGCATGCCTACCAAGGACTAACCACGTCCAGGACTAACATAACTCCCAAAACTAAGGGGCAGGAGGGGATGGGTATTCACAAAAGCTAGTTTAAATCTACAGAGGTTAAGCTTCCTCTGTAGTCAATAAGATAAGCCTGTGCTTAGGCACTCTGAATCATATTCTGAAGAAATCACTTTTTCCATTGAGCTCATGCAGACCCTGGGGAGTTGAGCTTTCCAAGGGAAAAGCCACTTCCTCCCCAGGAAAGTGCATTCAAGCCTAAGTGGCCGTGGCTTCACCAGCTTTTTACATGCCGCACATTGCTGTTGGACTCCGAYGCTGCGCAGATCTGCATGCCTGCAGGTGGTACAAGACATCTCCTACCATTGTACCTGTTTCACTTGGCTCTTGTCAGCCTTCTAAAACTGGCTGGCACCAATAATCTGGTATGGTGTGGCTTAGATGTCATTTACACTGCATGTTGTTTCATGCCTTCAAAGGTCCGTGAAGATTAGTACAAGGCTGACTGGTATGGCACGGTATGTAGGAATGCAAGTGTGAAAGCAGCCCAAGTTTTTCTCTGCTGAACTTCATAAAAGGGCATATCCCGCCTTTGTTCTCCATAAAACAGGGAGCAGGCTTCCACTTCCCTGTTGTCCTCTCTGATCTTCTAGTCCTCAACAGGGTAGCAGTGTAGCCTGTCCTTCAGAGAGCGAGCCTGAAGACAACCAGTTCTGTACTGTTACCACTTTTAGCTGATAGAGATGTGAAGCCAAAGGAAGGAGGTTCCCGCAGTAGCCAAGAAAGGAGAAAGATCTCTGGGAGTGGTGGGCCCAGGAAGGCAGAACAATTTTATTACAAGTTTTTTGTAAACAACTCAACTGTGTCCTAAAAGTGACTGGGAGTGGCAGCACGTCCATGCTGAGCTGTGTAAAAAATCCAGCTGCCCCATGCCCAGGCAAGTATCATTGCCAGCAGGTTAACCAAGGCCACAGGCAGAAGCAGTTTTACTCGGGATTACACCTTGYCACTGCTGCAAGCTCCGCTGTCTGAAATGTGGAAGAAGATGAAGATCAGCTGAACAGGAGAGTCCCCAGGAAAACAAACAAACAAACAACTCTCATTCACATTCTCACAAAGAGAAAAAAATTCTTTAAAAGTAAGTTGGGAAGGGAAAATTGAGTTGGAATAAAATATTTGCCTGTTGGTCTTAATAGCTGCAGCTCTGCTATCTATTTTCTCTCCCTCTTCCAGACTGTCAGCAGGGATTGAGTGTTCTCCTGGAGCCAGGGATGGATTTCCTGAATGGTGACAAATAGCAGTAAAGCCTGAAGTCAATTCCACAGTGAAATCATTATATAAATTGCTCTTTCCTGCAGGAAAGAGATAGATGAAAAATAAAACAAATCAGAAAATAGTATGAAATGAGTAATCTTATGGTTCAGTTATGGGAAGCGAAAAGAACAACCCCAACAATGATGCTGGCTCAGTCAGGGAGCCAGGCGTCATAGGGAGTACACCTGTAAAGGAAAATTTCAGTTGAGGATTTCTGAAAAAAACCCTGAAAACTAGATCATTCAGGTGCAGAATGATCTTCCAAAAGGACATCATGAAACTCCACCTGCCCAGAGCCATGAAAACTAGAGCAGAGTGAGTGCAAGCCACCCTAATATTTATTATTATCGTGGTAGTGCACACGAGCCTTGATCTTGATCTTGTGTGTGGGGTGCTGTACAAAAGGAGTGTTCTGATTCAGAGACTGAAAGCTAAATGTAAGACCAGAAAAATGACACGCATTTTTCACAGACGCAGGGAGCATGAGGAAAGAAAAGCAGTCAGCGTGCTGCCAAGTTTTTTTATAGGCCATACAGACAAGGAGAGTGTTGGAGAGAGCTCTGAAAGAGGATTTTTTTCAACAAACATTAATAAGGGGTTGGTTGCAAGGCTGGGAGGAAGCGTAGAGATGTTTGAAATGGTAACAAGTAGGCAGTGGAACTGGTCATCACAAGCTGATCTCAGGAAAGAGCTGACATCCCGGTAATACTCTGAAACAGATGAACAGGGATGGCCTAGGGAAAGACGGGTCTTGAAGAGGCAGGCATTTGACACAAAAGAAAAGAGAGAGTTAGTAGACAGAAAAGAAAGAAGTGACACAGACAGAGCAACGGGCTAAGAACAGTCCTGCATTGTGAGGACAAGGGCTTGGTTATTCAAGAGTTTTCTTTCCCCCTTTTGTTTCTCGGGGGGAGGAGCGGTGTTTCAAGGGATAATAATACAATCATTTGACTGTGTTGAGAGATTTATGGCCTGACTTTACCATGTGTTAAAATATTGATTCTCTTTCTAACATATGCTTTAGATATTGACATTAATTTTTCTGTTTAGAAGACTGACTTCTGCATACAAAAGCTGGGACTTCATAGTAGGATCCAGCAATGCTGGGTAAATACAAAGTGACGTAAGTGAAGCACAAGTCTCGGATTTTTTCCACTCAATTAAACAAAGATAGCAAGAGAGACACTGAGCAGTGCAAGGCGGTGAGAAGCTGGAATAATTAAACAATAATATGACAGACGGTGCATTTACGGGCAATTACAGCATGCCTCTGCTGGCACTTTAAGGCACAAGGCCAAAGACTTAAGCGATTCAAACCACACAAGTAGAGCAGTAACCTCCTAGAAATGCCAATTTAGAGCATCTGGCTTGGGAGCCCAGAATGGGACTTACACATAGCAATAAAACAGCCAGTCAGGTCTCTGCGTTTACTGGACGTTACTGGTAGAGATAGAGCAGGAAGAGCAGCCCGTCAAAAAGCTGTTTCTGTGTCCCTTGGATAATACATTTCCAGGCACTTTTACGTATGTAGCAGTGAAAGACAAATCTTCACACCGAATAAGGACGTCTCCTTCTTGCCTTGTGCGTACAGCTTGAGGATACCACTGCATCTAACAGTGACAGATTTAAACTAAGTATATTCAGAAAGCTTAACTAAGAGAAATCACTCATCTGTCAACTGCCTTCCAAAAACAAGGACTAGGTTAAACATCAAGCTTCAGGCTCTGAAGGCATTTGTGATTCCCTCAGGGAGTCACACGAGGCTTTCTGTTCCCCGCCTTACCCCACCCAGTAAACCCAAACCACCTTCCTCCTCCTGTCTCTAAAGAAGATGGGTTCTGTATCCCATGGTACCACTCAGCTGTTTAAGGGGACAATTGCATGAAATCTGCACGTGTATTTTTGAAAGCATTGGTCTGCATTATTTAACACACATCACAGTCATGCTGGTACACTACATCTCTGACGTTGTCAGCACATATAGAGGAGAAACAAGCTCTAGATTTTTAGAAAAGAAGAAGAAAAGAGAGAGAGATCTGTCTGGAAAGCAAACACAGATCAAGTGTTGTTAAAAGCTTCTTAAACTGTCAACAAAGTATTTACTTAAACTCAGAACAGAAAATCACCTTCAAGATGGGTAATTCTCATGAAAGTGGCTTTATTTTTAAACACCCCATGTCTGGAGCTACATGATTATATGGGACTCTCAACCAGATTTTTGTTTTTAAAGTAAGGACTTGATTCCAGATTTTCTTGTCATATAGAAAAAATGGGAAACATGAACCTGAAAGGCTCAAAAAGCAGAATGAAAATAAAAAGCACTTAAAATGTATAAGGACAAAAACCAAGCCTCATAAACAAATGGGACTGGCAACATTGCTTCACCTAAATGCTTTTTTCTTCTACTTAGTAGGAGAAGTTTCTCAAGACTTAAAATAAGTGATGTTTTGTATCTGCAGGGCTTTCAGCAAGCAGCTGTCACGTTATGAAACTCTCTGGATTCCAGCAATGCACATCTCTGCTGTCTGCTGCACTCGGAGTATCTGGGAAGAGGAGGAGGAAAACAAGCTTATCATTTATAAAATTATTGCTGCTTTTGTGGTTGTGAGGCTTTCTGCAGTGTACAAGAATAACTTGTTTGTGACATCAGGAAAATAGGGATATGCAACCTAGAGCACACTGGCCTCTCCGTGGATACCACTCTCACGCTTTGTCAAACAACGTTGGATTTCATCCGAAGGTCGAGTCTCAGGACTTTAGGAAGCTGCATGCCATGGAGGCACAACTCGAGACCAGGGCATTGYTACACCGTGCGTGAGGACAGCCTTGTTCTGACTTCTTCAGCCACATGGGGTGGCACCAAGACAACGCACTGACTCAGCACGGTCCTGCTGCAAGTGCATGGTGCTTTTCCCAGATGGAAGGGTTCTGGCAAAGTATTTCAGCTTTTTAGCTATTTCTGGCAACTGGAGAGGCCTGTGAGAGAAATGAGTATATGTTAGAGCTCATGTTGACACCAGAGGCAGAAAATGGCAAAAAATGGGGTATAACTATGCTTTATTTAGCAGAAGAAAAGATTGGGTCCCTCATCTGTAATCGGAAAAGTCACATCTTCTCTTGTTGTTCCTCTTCCAACAAAACAAGGGGAATTAGGTCCTCTGTGCCGCACTTTCACCTCCTCTCAACTATGGCTAACAACACTCTAGTGAATAAATACCAGCCTTACTCAAAGCTAAACCCATTCCTGTTTTTAAGGCACTTTGAAAAGCACGATATTAAGCTGCAGACAATGCCCATGCCTCTCTCCTCTCTCTCATTCAGTCCTTCCAGTCCTGAAGGTGGTAACTGTGTTTTTTCCCAACAGAAAGAGGTGTCTTAAAAGCAGACTTACTAGAGACTGTTAAAAACAATCCCCACAATCACGCCTGTCCCAGTGCTATCAGCTTTCTAGATAGGCTGCCAAGCTGGCATTTGACTAGCTAAGAAAATGGATTTAGCACACGATGCCAGATTCCACTTCTCAATCACTAAAATGCTCAAGTAACAAACTGAGTTGACTGTTGTTTCTTATCACCAAGCAAACAAACCCCGTTGGCAGGAAAAGCATGTTTAGAAAGTGATTCCCTACATGACTGAGATGGGCTCTGGTTGCTATAAATGCCAATCCTCACATAATGCTGGACTCCAGGCAGTCATCAGCACTGTGAAGGACACCATCAAAAAACCTAGCCTGCAGTTTGATTTCAATGTCTTGCTTTCAGTTCATCTTCTGTTGCTCTACAGGCCATATTCATTACCACAGGAATAAGCGTTGGTTTCACAGTGCAAGATTTTCAGTCGTAACCAGCTGTCTTTTACATTCAATTTTAGCCATAGCTAAGATGCTAACTGGATCAGGGTTTTTTTTGTTAAACAAACAAACAAGCAAACAACTACCAAATTACTGATCTGCAAATTGCATGTACTGTTTAAAATGCCCTGGTCTACAAACATCCACAGTCTTTGTAAATCAGTCCCTAGTCCTTTTCCCTTCCAATCAGTACGAAATACTAATTGGCACATGGACTAAGCACACCAAAGAGGCAGCTTTTCCCATTGAAATCAGCAGGAACGCTTCTGTGCTCTTCAAAGGGTAGAGAAGGATCTCCCAAGCAAGCCCATCCATTTTATAGCCTCATCAATGCCAATCTTCTGACCTGAAAGTGGAATATGTGAATCACAACAGAAACGGGCCCACTTCTGTGCTGCCCTGGACCAAACCAGAAGTGTTATCTTTGGCCAAGTCCACAAAAGGCAGGAAGTAGGAGACCTGCTCTCACCCTCTGCAGGTTCTCTGCTGGCCTCCAACCTAACGAGCAGGCAAGACTTCAAGTGAGGTGGAAGTGGGCTACCTGAGGGACCGCCGGTTTCCTACTGTAGGTTGCCTTAGAGGAAAAAGGAAATAGTTCTGGAACAATGCAGTCAGAAGCTTTAAATAACTATCAGAGAGGTGCCGCTTACTGGAAGTTAAAAGTTTTGTCACAGGTCTCCCAGCAAACCTAAGCCTTGGGTCCCATAGCTGACAGGTCCACAGTGTGGTGCCTGAGCTAGCAGAGGGAAGCACACCACCAGCTGCATGAAGGCAGAACGGGAAAGAACGATTAGCAAAAATCATTTTGTCCCTCATTTTATTCGTCCACAGCCAGTCCCTGTGCAGTAGTAAGCAGCAAGCTCTCAATCTCAGAACAATTAAAGGAATTGTCACCGCCTGCTGAGGCTAGGTTAGCAGGATTACAAGCCTTAACTGCCAATCCCCAAGCAAAGGCCAAGGCAGACAATGTGTGCAGGGCACACAGGCAAGCTCATTAGCAAAATCTAAAATTACAACACATCCCGGAATTGGGGCGGTGCTGGGGCATCGCACAGACACAGGGACAGTCAGGTGAATCTTCCTCGGCAGACCCCGGGTCACTCCACGGCTCGGCGGTGGGCGATTTCTGAGGGAAGCTGCTATGAGCAGCAATGACCCTCCAAAACCTGAACCTGGTGGTGGTGATCTCGGGTGCACTGGCTGGTCAGGTTTGGCGACATTGAAGCCCTCAGCGTTTAGAAAGACACCGGCTTTTACTACTGTTTACCTTTTAAACAGTAGCGTGATTCACATCGCGAATCCCGAGGCGCTGCCTGAAAATGAAAATCAGAACGCCTGTGCCCTGGCCAAGCCCGTCTGTGGGACGGTGTCTGCTGGGGGTTTTATTTAAAAAACAAAAAATACACCAAAAAAAGCCCCATAGCCCGAGTTTCGCGGCAGGAGGAGCGCAGGCGCGGCGGGGCGGGGGAGGCGCGGAGAGCCCCGGCAGCCAGCGCGGGAGGGCTGGCAGCGGCACGCCGCGGGGCCGGGCAGGCCCACACACGTTTAACGGCGCCGACCCACCAAAGAGCCCCGGCGCGGCGGGAGGCCGGGAGCAGCCGCGGGGGCCCGGCCCCGGCCCAGCTCGGCTCTGCGCGCTCCCAGCGGAGCGAGCTAGGCCGCGGCCGCCCCACCGAGCCCCTGGTCCCCTAACAGCCAAGCTCCGCGTCCTGCTGCCCGCTGCCCACGCAGGACGCCGCCCCGCCCGTCCCCGCGGCGGCTGGCGGGGAGCCGGCAGCCCGGCCCCGCTGCCGGGGCAGCCGGGGGGAGCCGCTCCCGCCCCGCCCGGGGCGCAGCCGTGGGGCCGCCCCAACACAGCAACTACAGCTCCCGGCGTGCTCCGCGCCACGCAGAGGACTACAAGTGCCACCGTGGAGGTGGGAGACCAACGCCTTCCCCCCACCGAAGGACTACAATTCCCAGCATGCACCGGGGTACAGGAGACGCCCTCAACGCCAGGTGTGTGGGCGAGGCGCTGCGCAGTGCAGGCAGGGAACTGTAGTTTTCTTCGCGGAAGGCGCGCCTTCCCCCTCAGCACCGCGCATGCCCGTGCGGGCAGTGCCAGGGCACTGCGCCTGCGCGCCACCGTCCGGGAGCCGCCATGCCGGAGGGGAAGGCCGCGTTCCGGGAGGTGCTGCCCAAGCAAGGTACCGGCGGCGGGCGCGCCCCGGCAGCGGGCCCGGCCCGGCCCTGGCGCTCACGCACGGCGCTTCTCTCCCCTTGCAGGGCAGCTGTCGGTGGAGGACGCGGCCGCCATGGTGCTGTGCAAGCCCAAGGTGCTGCCCCTCAAGTCGGTGTCGCTGGAGAAGCTGGAGAAGCTGCAGCGGGCGGCGCTGGAGGCGGCGCGGCCGCCCGAGGAGGCACCGCCGCCCCGGCCCTAGGCCCGAGGAGGGGCGGTGGGCGCCGTGCGCTGCGGTGGCCGCACCCGCCACTCGGAGGTACCCGCTTTGTAACGGAGCTTGCGGATTAAAGGCTGGCCGAGAGCGCAGGAGGTGCTGCTGGATTGGGGAGGGGGAGGCGGGAGGCTCCTGTTCTGGCGTTTTTCTGCGAGAGTTCCACTTGTTGCTTTCAGGGCAACGTTTTAACTGTGTCTTTAGGCTCGCCAAGTCCGACAGGTAACAAAACCCCGGTGGGCGCTGCTCTAGGGACAGGCCCAGTCGGACAGCGGGAGGAGGCGAGGCACACAACGCCGCCGGGCTAGTAGAGGCTTACCGGGCTCGCTTCGGTGCTGCGGCGCCTGTCTCCTGGAGCACATCCTCTTCCCGGCCCCGTAACCGCTATTCCCAGCATTTCCGACACCTGGAATCTTGACGCAAAACTGAAAAACTTAAGGGAGCAGGAGGGGCTCCACGGTGTGGCTGTTAAGAGTCTTCCCTAGAGCCATCTTATTCTTGAGAAAGGGCTTGGCAAAGCTGCACTGTATAGACACATTCAAACGATCTCAGGGCCAGCCTGGATGCTCCTACGCCAGTCACTTGTTTTCAAAAACACATTTGGTAAATACTCAACCTGAGTTTAATTACTCAATGCTCTTCTGCATATTGTAATACAAAAGGGCGGTGTTAAGACATACAGCTTAATTGCACACACTTCAGAGATCGAACACAGTAAAGTTTGTTCTGTTTTTTTTTTTTTTTTNGCCAATATATAAATATATATGTATCTTACATATTATAAAATACACAGCATGGCTAACTGGATGTTATGCTTCTTTATGGCTCTTTGACATTCTTAGTAATTGTACAGACAATTACCTTGAGAGTTAAAATTTGATTATGTTATATCAGTAACAGTTACATGAGGCTTCACAATTGCTCAGCAGTATGAAAGCTTACCAATGGCAAAATTTGCAATTATGAGAGGTATTAACTACATAGAAAAAAAAAAAAAAAAACCCACAGTTTACTCTATGGGGATACTACAAACTACTGATTAGGTAGAGATAGGTTTAGCTCATTTTTTTTTTTTTTTCGATATTATTTTTTTTTTTCCGTCTTCTGCTTACATAGAAAAAAAAAAAAAAAAAGACGAGTTTGGTACATGGGGGCTAAAACCAACCAGTGTTCTCCCCTGGAACAGATGAATTAATCTTACGACCCAACTCCATTTTCTTGGGCTCTTTAAAAAGAAACAGCTATTCTTCCTCCCAAAGCACAGTATTTCTTCAGCAGCAATGGAAATGGGATCACAGCAGCTTAACTTGACCCTTCTATAAAGCTTTGTATAAACCAGTGATTTTATGATGACAACACTGTCCTTGAAAGAAAGAGCGGCAGTCAGACATCAATGCAAATGTGGAATGATTAGGTCATAAACATATGGCACTTAAAAAGATAGCTTATTTGAAGGCACCACCAGAGCAGAGTGGCCAGTTGTTCTACTATATGCCCAAAGAAAGAAGTTTTCTTTCTGAAATTTATAAAACTATTTAAAAAAATGATTTGTACCCAAAACGTGCTTTTAAAAAAATATGAACTGTGCTAAGCAACTCTTAAAATTTTGGTATATTATATATGTGTATACATATATACATACACACACCAAAAAACCATGCGTGTTTGTATATATATAGATATCTATCTATTTTCCCTTTAAACTTTTAAGGCTTCAGGACTTGGTTCTCACATTCAGTAGCTTTCTAGCTTAAGACGACCGCCATCTCCTTCACTCACAAAACGCTTTCTGCCCCTGTAAGAAAGTAGAAAGTATCTTTTCAGTAATTCAAAGCAGCATCACTTGTTTTTTCTTACCTATCAGAGAGAAGAATCTTCTCTTGGTCTTGGGAGTCAAATATAAGTTGTGCAAGTTCAGCAACATTAGCTGACATTCTTGATCACTGATAAATTGCTTAAAATCCAACTGAATCTTACACATCTAGGTTAATTTGCAAGAAGCTTTTCAAAGTTTGCATTGTCAAGTGCTTTCTACTTTGCTCACCTTTTAATGTTCACACTTGCAAAAGATCCTAGTTTGAAAGCTTAGGAATGGTGGTTTTCTACCCAAAACTGAAGTATGTAAGCCAAAAATGCCTCTCAATGTATTAATGGTAACTGAAGTATAATCAAGTTTTTGTTGCAGTGATGACTTTCAACCCTCCCACACCCCAAACCTGCAAAACATTTGATACCAAGATACACACAAACTCAATTTTAAGTCAGTCCACAAATGGAGGCTGTTTTTGATAAAGACACTGACATTTTAAAATCTGAATTTAYCACAAGCTGTCAAGATGGTTTAAGAAGCCTAACAAAACACCCAAACTGGAAAAGATCTGTCAAATAAATAGTATTCCCGATGCACAAAATTGCGAATAATAGTTTTAACATAATATTTAAAAATTTGCATGTATTCCCCACAGGAAATGAAACTTAATCATTATATTGTGACCAGCAAGTAGCGAACAGAATACTGATTAGCTGCAGTACAAACAGCATTATTTATGCTATGAATAAGTAAACGATAAGCCAAAAGCACTATGCAAACCACATGACAGAGATACAAAGGGATCAGGTGTGTAGAGCTTATTCCACATAAGTGTCCTATTCTTTTTGACATAAACATTGGAATTGGTTGTCTCGTCTTAGAACTCAATTCATGCCTTTTGGTATGTTTAAAACCATTTTTTAAGCAATTTTTTTTCTTTTTTTCCCCCCTACTGTAGCTGACAGTTTTCCACTGTCACCTACGTGGATCAGTGTGACACCTGAATCTTCCATCTCAGTACTGCACTGATCTCAGCAAAACAGAGGAGAGGCAGGCCTTCACCCTCTGGAGAGCGCACAGGCGTGCTGCCTGGGACTCACTGGAGGCTTACTTTCCTCAAGTATTTATCCCAGCTTCCACATAACAGGTTTCACATCAGTGCCGCTTCTTAATAAACTTTTTACCGGTCCAACCCTCTGTTTCTCCATCCTCCATAGTTTCCAGTTCCAATCTGTAATAGTTTGCTCCTAAGATCCTGCTTTCTGTTACCTACAATGGGGACAAAAAGCAGTGCCCTCCCCTATCTACAACAAAACAAGTACCTTGAAGGACAGAGGTCTCTCAGTGGTTTGGAGATTATTCCAGCCTGAAAGCATTCCTCTACAAACCGCTCAAGCACAGAATAGGAGTGTGGCACATCCAGGTTAATATCTGGGATTTCACAGTAAACTCGTTCATAGCCCTGCAACATAAGAATTCAAATAATGATCTGGTTATTCTTTGATTTTATTACAATTTTTTTAAATACCCTTTTGCACTCAGAGGATTTGTTTTTCAATATAGTTTCGTGTATACTATGGACAGTTTCAACAAACCTAAAGCAGAGCAGCTGCAAGTCAGTGGAAAAGCAAGGTATAATACCAGCCAATACCACAGTATTACCCAACTACCTAGCTACATAAAAACACCAGCTGAATTTTTAACTTCTTTAGAAGCCAGAAATCCAGACAGTACAGAATGTGTATGTTAGCCTGGCTGCTATCCCATGGGTAGTAACACAAGGAAGGAAAGTTAATTTTTCTTCCATGTAAATGAAGAAAATGTGACCACAAATCTCCACCGCAACAGTTTATGCAGTAAGGGAAACACTGGTGATAACCAGAGATGACTTCATCGCTTCCCACCAGCAGTATGGCGGGGTAAATTTTGACGCAAGTCTTTGTGTGGTACCTAGTTTGCCCTGGGACAGAACAGCTGTTGTATATTCATACCTAGAAGCAAAGCCATAGATGATTCCAACTGTGTAAAATACTAGCTTCTATATACTGTTCTAATTGGCATTTGTAATTAAGTGGGTTCTTACTGTTCTTCAATTACGAAGAACTACTGGATAAAAAGAAAAATATTTAAGAAAAATGAAGCTATATTGCAGCATTTTAAATGATGGGTTTTAACCATTTAATTGCATAAAAGCAGTTGGAAATCTTTGACTGAAGATTCAAATATTCTGTACCTCGCAGTTCTCCAGAGAACTACTGCTCAGAATTCACTTGTACTTCTTCCAGTACATGACAAGTATTGTACATACATCAGTGACAGATTATTTGTATGGGATACAGAATGACCATGGAGAATTTAAAAAAGAGTAGCAGTCAGCAATAGACTACAAGTAGTACTTAAAAGAAGGTAAAAACTATACGAATTTTGGAAGACCTTACCCAAAATTCCCTAAATGCCATACTTACTCTTTTCATTTGGTCCATAGTAATGACAGAAGACCTCCAGAGAGATTTCAACAAATCCAGTATCATTTTAAAGGTCTTTTCTCCTGTTGACTCCAAAACCATCACAACAGCCTAAAACAAATCATGCAAGTGGTTCAAGTACATGTTGTGGAAGCAATATGAGGTGTGAAAAGGAGTGCATTGTTATGCATTTTCTGGGGAGACAAGTCCATTTGTTACATGCACTCACAATTTCAGTATATTACTATTATTTGAAAAGAAAAACTGATGAAAAGTTATTTGGATAAAGATAAAAGGTATGAAAAATCAGAAACGACTAGACAGAGTGAAAAGCATTGCCTTTCTGGCTCTGGTTTGAGAGATACATGACTATATCCATATGGTTGCTGCAGTACAGATGGCAATTAATTAATTTTGTGAAATTAATTTTGTATCTATGGTCTTTTGTCTCTGTGATTTTAGAAGAACTTAGAAGTTTAAAATCTACAAATCTCCACAACCCCCATCAAGTAAAAGGATTCTGKTTTTCTATCGTGAAGGAATTTTCTAGAAGGAGTCAATTTACTGARGAGAAAATTTTGTAGATTGTCGGTGTTCAGCTTTATTGGTAAACAACCATTTCCCAGTTTGGCAGATAAAAGAGTACAAATGGGAACAGTCTCCCAGATACAGCAAAGAAGATCTTTCTCTCATACAGTCTGGTTCTGAAGTATCTCGGAGCTTTTACAAATGCGCTAGATGGAACAATTCCACCCTGAAAAGGAAGCTCTRTAACTTCACAAAACCAGGTAACACCCATTAGAATACCCAGCTATCTGAAACTAAAAGGAAATAAACACCAAAACAAAGCATGTTTTTTTGCTGCTATTCCTCAGCAGAAAATAAATTGAGCTTTTGTTTTTCAGGAATCTATAATAAATCAGAATTCAGCTATTTACCCAACAAACAAAAATTAATGCTGGATCTTCCCAGAGTTAGCAGCAGCTTACTTGTTGCACATCGTGCACACAAATGAGCACACAAACCATTAACTTTACATGAAACAATTTAGTTACTCAAATAACATCAGAACTTGCAACCTGAGCTTCAGATTCCAGTTATATTATTTGCATGCCCACATCGAAACAGAACCAGACCTGTTGGTATTACTGACAATTATTAAAGGGACTCTGATTTCTCCTTACTTCATATACAAGTTCATGGTGAAAATGGGGTACTTCCAGTTCCTGAAGGCAACGTTCAGCTTCCAGTACATCTCCGGAAAGCAGATACTCTTTCAGCAGCATATCAATCTATTGAATTTTAAAACAAACAAAAAACCCAACACTAATTATATAGAAAATTTAAAAGCTGTCAACTGTTTTGATAATCTGCAGTCAACCCAGCAGCAAGTTAGTTCCTGAAACTTGCTGCTACTGTTTTTTATAAATGTAATTAAATTGAGACATTATCAGCAACCCGAAACACAGTGTAAGCCAAATACCTATCCATGTTAGTACAGACACACAACACCAAAAACGTTGCTTTATAAGCTGCGTATCACCATAAAAGGTTAATATGGGTATGATTAAGTTTATCTTCTCCCCTGAACTCCTCCTCCTATCATGTTACAGTCACAACCTAGAAATTGTAACATGACCTTTTCCTTTAAACCTGCGTACTTCATAGCACGGATCTCTAAACATTCCTGTTTCTTCCTCTCTCTTCTCAGTTATTACTGTGCTTTTAATCAGTGATGCCAAAAAAATAATAATAGTTTATCTAGTTTAGCCAGTTTCATCTTGGCTCTTCTAATTACTTCACCATTTTATATTGTAAGCTCTTAAAAAACTAAGCACTTAAGTGTTGCATAAAGCAAAAATAAACGTATACTTGCAATACAGAATATTGCACTAGCATGTTCCCACCACTGACAAATACTACAAAATCAAGTTATCTACATCAGTTTTTAAAAACTGATGTATAAATAAATTACAAAAAAAAAAAAACCAAAACCAACACTCAAGACATCATTTTGCTACAGGATATACGTACCTCTTTACTCCACCACAAACAAGATAAGCTTAGACAAACAGTAAACTCTAGAGAGAAGAGTTTTGTAGAAGTCAGTTACCTCTTTAACAAGATGTTTCACAGACTGCTGGCCACCTCCTGACCCCCACACATTGTCTATACGCTTTCCACCCTTTGTCATACTCAGCAACACAGTAGCTCGGTCCAGCGCAGCTCTAGAAAGCAAAGTTAGTGTTTTAAAAAGTTATTACAGAACTTCATTAAAAGGCATCCGTAACTTCCCCCACTGCCATTCCTCTTCGGGCAAAGCGACCAGATCCCTGGGAAGAGGTCAGGGTTAGCAACTTCATGGGGACATCTGGATCAAGAAGCCAGCAAGCTAACTCCCCACGTTCTCCTTCTGCCACCTTTACACTTTTGGTTATACCATGCTTAGGACAGGTAACAATCCTGTGATGGTAGCAGATCTGAATCATCAGTGCAGAACCTGAAACATCCTCACAAGAATGAACTTAGTATTTTCTTATGCAGAGATGGATTGTATCTGGGCTCCTCCAAAAATGCAGCTTGGCATGTGTATCTCAAACAAAAGAGGCTTGAGTTGCTTCCACACTGAAGCACAGCTTTTCTACTGAAATACTATTTTCTGTTTGGGTCTAAAGAATTATGAAACCTGGAGAATTTAAGCCAAAACAGCACTTCAGAAGGCAAATATGTAGTTGCAAAAAGATGGCATGAACTAGGGAAGCTTGTCAGTTTGTTGAGGAAAGAATGAAAAAGTAAGGTGAAAAAAGTAAGTCTCAGATCCAGTTAAGCACCATCCAGCTAAAGAAGGAAGAGTTATCCCAATCCTCATACTGGGGGCTAGCCAATAACAATAACTCTATTCACCAAGACTTAACGAGCAGATAAGACTGGCCAAGAAATAGCAAAGGCAGCAAAGCATCCCAGATGTGCAGTATGCAGGCTACAATCCTTCAAATCACAGGAGACATTTCTGTAACTGACAGACAATTTTCACAATTTGAACCCTCAAGTTAGGCAGCTAAGCATTTGCCTTCCTTCTAGAAGTACCCAACTATAATCATTACAAATGGAACTTTGAGAAGCTACAAGAGTTCAGCACCTTCATGTCAAGCCTGAAACACACACTTACAGGAGAAAAATAATAAAACATTACTAGTTATTAAAATGTCCCTCTTTGTCAGAGATCGCTCCTTCAAACTTCTCACCCTGACACGGAAAACAATTACACTTCTTGATGAATGAAGCATTACAGAGAAAGTCTGGGAAAGCACTGCATGAGCTTCAAACCTTTATAAGGCAAAAGAGTTAATCCCTTGTGTATTTCACAGCRTATTTACAGCAGCTGTCCTGATGCTATATTTACTCATTAATCACATTAAAGCTTTTTCTGAAGACAAAACCTTCTATAATCACATCTTATTTCAGCTCATTTTTTTTCACCCTCAAACATAAGCTGGACAAGAAACCTGACAAACTGAACACAAATGTATTAATACATTTTTCAGGCACTTTCAGTATTTCTCCTCTGACCCGAGTCATTCTGGATTTTGTTGTTGTTGTCGCTGCAGACTTTGTGGGTTTCTTTTTTATCATTTTAAATTAAAAAATAAGAAGTGATAGAGAACCACATGATTTATCCTGAAGTCCTAAGTTCCGGATCATCATCTTCAGCATTTGGAATAGAAAACTGTAGCTATATAGAAAGCAAGAAAGTTACCGAGCTTGGACGCAATCCACAGTGCCTTTGTAGCCATCTATGTAGGTACTGCTTAGAATCCCATCTCCAACAGCTCTAGCAATAAACTGGCCCACCAACTGCAACAAAACAGAAGCATTTTTAATTTAATGTTGAATTTCAAAGTAGCTCTAAGTAGACAATTATAACATGCTTGGTTTTCAGATTTTATTTAAATGAGCTATCTCAAAGTAAAAACACAGCTTGGGAAATTGGTAGGGGATTACAGACAGTAAGACAATCCATAGATATTTTTCAAAATACAGAGTCTATTTCAGTTTAGCTGAAATAGAAAAAGCTTTTGACTACTAGCATAAAACTTTACAAATATACCTGTGGTGCCCTAGGAGAATCCAACACCAATTCAGGTAGTTCTTTAAGCAGTCTATCAAATGATTTTTCCACATCAGTTTTGCTTACTACTGTCCCGCAAAGGTCGGAGATAAGCTTAGATGTCATTTCCCTGTGACTAGCCTTCCCCTCTAACGCCAAGGAAACAGCCAGTACTGGCACACTGTATTTCATTTCACCAAGGTTTAAATCCTTCAGCATCTCCTAAATAAGATTTGAAAAACAAAACAGATTAAGATTTCATAATTCTTACTATATAAATATATATTATATAACTATATTACAAATATATAAATATTTATATGCTTATATTTATATATTTACATATATGCTTCTGCTCATGTAATGAATATAACTGCTTAGTATTCTTATTGCACATTTCTTGCCAATATCTCTATATGTTCATTTATAGCTAGCAGTTGGATTCCCTTGTATGCTACAGGTTTGCCCCCTAAAATAAAAAAGTAAAAAGACATGCGACATACCGAAACTTCGTTAGTATCTCCATGTTCAAAATACTCCTGTATGATTGGTGTTAAAGTTTTTTCAAATGCTCTTTCATCCAGAGGTAAAACTACTGTTTCATAGACACAGTTCTCCTATTTCAAAATACAAAAAAGCATATACCCTTTTATCAACAGTAGTGTCTCTTCTTACATCTTATGCAGTGCTAATAGCATCAAAATATATCTTCTAAATCCTTAATGCTTTAGTCTTGGTAGTCAGTATTCTGCCAGAAAACATCAGATTACGTCTCTACTGTTAAAGTGTGGATAATGCTGGATAAACATCATGCTGCTTATGTTTTGAATTTACTGTTAGCTGAATTCAACTGAAAGGCTGAATTTACTGTTAAATGATGGTAAATGCTCCAAACTCTGTTCCTAGGATTCTGCTGACACCACATGAACACAGAGATCAAGTACTTATGTACTATGTACTGAAGGGAGAGTGACAGAAACTCCTGTCCCAGCACAGCAGAGTTAGCTGTGCCACAGCACAAGATTTAACTTTCAGCACCTTTCCCTGCAAGTGGCACTCCAGTCCCTGACAGCAAGCCTGCCTGTTTTCCCTCTTCCTTAGCGACTGCATGACCAGACAGGCGATAGCACGTACAAATCAGAGAAAAGGCATTTTCAGAATATTTGTGAGCGAAGACATTCCCTAAGGGGAAAAAAGAATCGCACAGCAACTGCCTCCTGTATAACCTGGTCCTGCAGAGTTCCAGCACAACCAGATCTCCCTGCCGTAATTCAGTTCCCTACTCCTCACAGACTACAGAAGTAACATTTAGAGCAATACTACAGATCACAGAAATCTGAACAATGAAGTTTTCCAACTAATGCTTATTGGAAGGAAGCTTTCCATGATCAAGAAGTATAGCAGAAATCCAAAAGCCTATCCTTCCATCACATCAGTCTCCATTTACAACCTTAGAAAAGTTAAGCATACAGAAGTTCCATGGAAAATTCATTCTTCATTAAACTTGCTTTTATGCACTCGTCAGCTTCATCTTTAATAGCTATCTCTGCTAATGTAAAGCATTGAATTGCAGAGAAAAAATTGATACTGGAAGAAGGTTTTGATACTCCCACATACCATCCTCTCAGCAGCTATGGCTACAACAAACAGCCTCTACTCAAAGGACACCACCATCGCTCTGCTTATGTTATACAGAATTTACTTACGGTTTCACAATTGTATTGATCTCTCAGACTTTAGTAATCTGTGTTTGTAATCAGTGTTTCCTTTCCTCAGTGATTTAATGTTATAAAGCACCCTTTGCCCAATGAGCTTTACTTTTTTTCCCCCCCCCGATAACATGGCTGTAAGGTACAATCTTCCACAACGTATCCTAAATAAATACATGCAAACAAAATATCCAGGCTATCAACTTTGCACTAGTTTGAAGCATTTATACCACATAGATACAAGACACTGGGAGGGTTGGGAATACAGGGAAGAGAAAAACCCATAAAGGATGCTGTCCCAGGCTAAACTCGCAACTTGAGAAAGTCTGCGTTGCATTTTTAACATGGTGCCTGCTTGCAGTATAAAGCAGCATTGCAACATTCAGCTCCATGAGAACCAGCAGCGAAAGAACACACCTGGGAAAATGGTGCTGCCTAGTCAGGCACAGAAAGATTGCTCGCAGGGTAAGATTTGTGAGTGTTACACTGCAACACTTCTACACCAGTTGTCTTTAGTTAGCCAATAATTCATTCTTGAACATAAAAATGAGCATTTAGTACAGCCAGGCTGACATTCACATAACTCTCAAGGTCAAACTGTAATTAATATAAGCATCACAGCAATTGAAATCAATAAAGGAAATAAAAACCAACACTGCAAAGAAATTATTTGCCTACCTGGTCATCATCATAATTAGGATCCTTAATATCTACTTCTTCCACATCATACACTTGACCTGGTGTTCCCCAAACTCCTTTACCACCTGCTCCACCTGGCAAAATATGGGACAGTAAGCAAGGACCACCAGTTTACAAAGAATATTTCTGAGTTCAGCCCAACATTCTTTCACTTGAGTGATGTATCACTGCTTGTGCCCACCTCCTGACTCTAACGATATACGCTAAAAAGGGTGTGTTTGTATGACAACRTTCCCACTGTAGCAACTAGTCTTTTCATCGCTTTCCAGTAATATACTAGAAGCAGTATGAAACTGCACAAGAATTACTGAGGGGTGAAACTATACTTTCATATATAACCATGCTTTAAGTTTGCATTAATAACAGTCCTGTGAACCACCACCAGTTCAATTTGCTAAGAAAAGGTACTTACCTTAAAGACAGAAGTTAATTGATGATACCCATATAAAATTTTCTGATAAGATTGCCACCTACTATTAGCTCCTATTGCCACCTACTATCTAACATAAAGAACCAAATGCCTGCACAGAAACTGTGGCTTATGAAAATGATTCCCAGTGGAAAAAAAAAATCACAATGTTTTGGACGGAATCTTTATCACGCTACTCTCTTCACTAAGCTACACCAACCTTTCTTTGGTAGACCCCTTCCCTTTCCAGACCGGGATCGCCTGTCCAGGAGTTTCCCCTTTGGGCTTGTTGGTACAACAACTCCAATCTTCAGTGTCTCTCCATTGTCACTAACAGAGTCTCCTCTCCCAGAATCTCTAGAAGAATTTTTCCTCAACCGTCTCTTTGCTTTAGCATTTATTTTGGCTTCAGTAATTGAAGTTGCAGGAATCCAATTTCCATTGATTTCAGTCTTTCGTTCCTCAGACCCACCATTTTCTTCATCACCAGAAAATGGAGCATCGCTTAGATTCTCAAGTTCTTAAAAAGGAGGCAGAGCAAAAAAATCTGTTATAGTTTTAAACAGTTTTATGTTAAAATACCAAAACACATTGCATTTTAATGTTGTAATCCTTTTTAATAGAACTCTTATTTCCAAGAGTGTTAAGGCAAATGGTGTTGGCTTTAGAATATGTCTACACATCACAGTAATAAGGAGTTCCTTATTCCCCTGCACAAACTATCCATAATCTAAACAGAGCATATGTCAAGAGTTGGAAAGCAAATGAATAAACCATTTATAGACAGGTAAACCACAGAAAACCCCACCTTTGTTAAACAAAAACTATCAGAACTCCTCAGTGCATAAGATCTAAGTGCCTAGTTCTCACTCCGCCCACTCATCTCTTGATTTAGAAACAAACAAAACTGCCAATACAGTAAATTCTGTAAGAACTCACTAATGTTAACAGACTAGTCACCAAAGTGAAATTAATTTCCTAAATCATCAACCAACATTCCCCTCATTCAAGGAATTTCAAACAGCTCACCAGCTGGAAAAGGAATGATTTATTCTTACAAGAATACATAAACAACACCACTCTTATTTTTTGAAGTTATGGGGGAAAAAAAAAAAAGCCATTTAATACAAAGCCTGGGGAGTTCGGTAACGAAGACTCATAGAATAAATAAAGTCTTTTGAAACAGTGTGATCTCTCTTCTTCTCTATGGATTGCCCCTCACTGTGGCTTCTGTCAAGACTTTCTAAAACAGCCATGGTTTATTCCCCAGCACAATCATATACAATAGGTAACTAGCTTTGTTTCATACCCAACAAAAAACCCTCTCACAACTTAAGGATCTGTAAACATCTGAGAAGTGCAATAATTTCACTCTTTTGGGAAAAGCGTGTGAATAGCCTTGGGAAGAAGTGAATAGCCTTTCAATACTTAAGGGGGGCTTATAAGAAAGATGGGGACAAACTTTTTAGCAGGGCCTGTTGCGACAGGACAAGGGGGAATGGTTTTAAACTAAAAGGGGGTAGATTTAGACTAGATATAAGGAAGAAATTTTTTATGCTGAGGGTGGTGAAACACTGGCACAGGTTGCCCAGAGAGGTGGTAGATGCCCCATCCCTGGAAACATTCAAGGTCAGGTTGGACAGGGCTCTGAGCAACCTGATCTAGCTGAAGATGTCCCTGCCCATGGCAGGGGGGTTGGACTAGATGACCTTTAAAAGGTCCCTTCCAATCCAAACTATTCTATGATTTACAATTTGGATCTAAAGTCTTTTATTTCACAAAGTTAGGATGTGCCCCACCTGAGCTGTATGGTTCAGCAGAATGTCTTATTGAGAGCATTAAGAGCCTTTGTTACTTCTTCTTCCCCTTCTTAACCCATCAAGATAAAAATAGCATCTGGGGAACTATTTACATTCCAGTTGGTACCCTGGGAGTCCCTGCAAATTACACAAAGGGAAGAGCCTCAGCTCTCTGTTGCCTTTCACAGCCTTTCTTTTCTTGAGGATTCAGTACAGTCTCAAAGATACAACCTATAGCCCCAACCCTAGAAGTACAATGATGAGGCACACAGAAGAAGCTGCTTTTCCAGCTGTGCCAAGCCTGCTTTAGGGAGAAGTTCACTGCCATATACCCAGAATATGAAGAGTATTTTAAATTTTTATTTGAACTTAGCTGAATGTATTACTACACCATTCCAATACATTCTAATTAGCAACATTCATTTGGCAATATTTCTCAGAACTATATTTTTTACATTCAAAACAAGTTCATGAAAAATTGTTTTGAAAGCAAAGTGCGCTAATAAAACATTTCCGCCCTCAAAGTATTTACCCATATCAAAGAGGATACTACGCTACAAAATGAAGAAAGTTTGATGCAACTGCCTCCTTCGTGATCAAAGAAATAACATTTAGATACTAGCGTTCACAGATGTAAATGCTATAGCTGAACAATAATGCAGCCATTCCAGTCTAAGCTTCATCTTTCCACTCATTACTGCCACAAAAGCATTCCTTTTATGCTTGCAGCAAGCTAAAAAAGAAAAGCATGCATCACATCCAGGAAAAGATTCCCACAACAAGCTTTCTCAGTTTGTCTAATATTTTAATAAAACAATGAGAGATTTGCATAAAGCTAGCAGAGGGGAAAAAAAGAAAAACCAAACAGAACAGGTTTCCTTCCTCACATTCCCCAGGGAGACCCCATCAGCACAACCAGCTCATCTCAGATAACTGAATTTAAATTCTTCTTCATGCCCACTCTCCCATGAATTTTTCCAGTTTAGATCTGCAATCCAGCTGTCCAGGAACTACACTCTTCAATGACCACTTCCTTCTTTCTCAGTTTTCAAAGAAAATGGCCAACAATTAATTAACACAAGTCAGTCCTGAATCTGATGACTAAGGATAAAAGGGGAGGCTACAGTCCAACCTCCTCACACAATCCTGATCTCAGGTTCCGAGACTAAAGGAAATCCTCCACAGGAAACATCCAACCCATAAGACTAAATATTTCTCACTGCATTACTGAACTATTTTTTTATATAACACTATTGCTTCCAGCTGCAACCTCTTTCTCCATAATACTACGACTAACTGGCCCTCCACTGTTAAGTTACCTAGTTAGGCTGAAAAAATAGGTTAAACAGATATACTAGTTTTCCAATAATTTTCTAAAATAAAATAGCTTTATAAAAAGTACATATAAAATGATGCAGATCTTCCTTTCAGCTTCTCATTTTTACACCACATAACATTTACATACACATATATAAGCAATAACAGTGTTCTATAAGCTTTAAGACTTTGCTTACTATGTATTAAAAAGTTATCCAAATTGATCTTATTACCCTGCTATTAAGCCTAGCAGGCACACTTAAAATCTGTGCTTTTATGGTGCTACTTTAATTAACAAAGCATTCAGAAAGTACTTACCTACACACAAATTTCATTTGACCAAATTAGGTCAATTTAGATACTTAGCAGTTTCCCACCTATTATCCAAATATAATTCTAAAATGCTGAGAAGCAATGTATCTTCTACATTAAACTAATTCTGGTTTAAAATAAGAGGTCATATGGAGCGTGTTGCCATTTCAACCACATTACATATGATCTTAACATATATATGATTTTTTTCTGAAAAACATTTAAAACCTACAAAAACTCTTTGGTATAAAAAGGTCAGTGCAGATCACCACAACCTTTGGAAGACACAGAAAACAACATGAAACTGTGTTAACTTGACTAAGCATCATAAAACATGTTTGTGATAAGGACAAAACAGTCGATTTCAGGGCAGTCTCTAACACACATTCAGTAAAGTTTTCCCATGACAGCCCACTTCCAGTCAAGCCTTTCATCATTTGTTTCCTCTAATTTTAAGCTAAACAGCTACATAAACCAGAATTTGTACCTCGCAAATGCACCTACACATTTTACTTTTGAACTTACTCTTTTCTTCACACCAGCACTACTGGAAGTCAGATGATAAGGAGTCCAGAGTCACTATTATTTAGTAAGTTAAAGAAATATTAACTTTATGATTTTAACAAATTTTGAAATAAATGTAATCAAGCAGGATACTATGATAGATACTTGAAAGAACTATTCTGTAAATTTTTGATGAAAGTTTTTTTTTTTAAACCAGTACTGTTAAAAAATTAACAGGTAATACTATTTTTCTATAGAGAACACTTCAGGTCAGCTAACCAATTTTAAGTAAAACAATACTAATATATTACTTACCTGTTGGGGTAAGATAAATGTGTTCCTTTTCTATTTCCATAGTTGCTTAAGAGAACTGACTGTGAAATGTAAAGTCTTAACGTTTTCCCTCCAAGGCCTAAACAGAAACAGAGAAGCTTAGGGGAAGAAAAGCACTAGACCGAATCTTAAAGAAGTAAAAAGCTGCAAAGGCTTCACTCACAAAATACAATGCAAAAATATTTTTTTTAAGTTATAATTAACTATCAGTAACCACTGAAAAGTTCCTGGCAAGGTAAATGGTGTAACATGAGACAGCACCACCCCCAAACACATCTATCTAAGCCTTGATGTCTTAACAGTTGTCAGTTCTGTTGCTTATAAAGGAGGCACAAGGATAAAAGCCGTTATTTTAAGGGTAAAGGCCCTCTGTATGCAGCTTTTTTTCAGTTGGTAAAAGCCACCCCTATCAACTTAGACTGTCCTATTCTGCAAAGTGGTTATCTATATGAGCATACTATATCAATGTTATAATTGCATCCACAAGAGAAATGTTCTTCAGGTGAACTATACTGATAAAACGGTACCAATTTATCAAGTTCAGACCAGCCCTTAGAAGACAAGCTATTTTTTGTTCCTCCCCTCAAGGACATAGTCTTTATGTTTTACTGTATGTGTACATACAGCTGTCAAGCTTTCACATCTGTGCTTCTGCACCCTTCAAACACTCCTTACAACCACCATTCAATCTGCAAAGGATAAAAGTTGAACATTTCTCTTTTTCTGTTACTCTCTCTTTCTCCCTCTTCCTAGCAGCTGCTATTCTACAAACCACCCCATGTCACTGTGAAAGAGATGGCATCATCCATCTTTCCTCTATGCACACAAAAAATTAAGCAGCTCCAGAATTCCCCATACACTTTTTCACCTGCAAGATTTTCACAAATCACTTTGTAGTCCTGTGAGTATTACTGGTATTTGTGTCTGCCCTGTAAGAATTCAGTGGCTCTTTTCACCACTTTCTCATCCTTTGCTGCCCTGAAAACAGCTTACTGTCGAGTGGCAAGATTGTGACACCAAACGATAGCACTCCCTTCCCCTTTTCCTCTCTTTCCTTGTTTTCCCCTCTTATGCCCACTCGCCTACCACAGACCTATTAACTGCAAATGATTCATCACAGACCGTTGGCAATAAAGAAACTCTGGTTTAGGGCACAGTATCAAGCTGTCATGATCTTGCATTTCCTAATGTCAACCCAGTTAACAGCTTTGTGTAATAAGAAGTCCTCCCTGCCCCACACCATTTTTAGGTAAACGTTTTTTCTGAGTTACCTCAATCAATCATTCAGGAGTTCTCAAGTGTTCCCAGTCACTGTTGGTTGAGAGATTTTTTTTGTATGGATCTCAGTCTAATCTGAGCAAACTACCTTGTAAGAACAGTTTTATTCTTCCTAGTGGAATGTTCCATCAGTCATCCACCTCTTTGAAAAAGAAGACAAAGGACAAAACCTGTATTAAATAACAATCATGACTTTCATCATTTGTGATCAAGTCCTAAATTTCAAGTGGAGAAATACTTTTTCCATACAGTTGAAATTCCCCGCCTATGGCAATGTTATTACATTATGTTATTACAATGTTATTACAGTGTTATTACAACAACACAACTTTCATATACTGTCTTTTTGAGATTCAGCACCCTGCTTTGTTTGTAACGAGGATGATGGAATAACTGAGCTTTACAATTCATGTTGTCATACTGATCAGGAGATATACTCTCAATTTAGCAATGCACCCTCACTAACTCAAGCCAACAGGTCTGCTGGAGCTTCAAGATGCTGGTATTTATCACTGTATCAAAAAAAAAAACCCACTTTATATTTTGCAGTTATACCACCAGTACTACCAATCAACTACAGAATGCAATTTGAAAACCCGCATTAAAAACATCAGAATAAATAATCCCAAAAGTTTGTTAGAAGAGATAAAACAGGAACAAAATGGACAGAAGTAAATTTAAGCATCTGCAAAACAAGAATGCTGCGAGAAATCTTAAGATAAATCAGTGATACGAGTAGTACTTTTAACATAGTTCAGCAGACGAGGGTATTTCCTAAGTCACTGAAAACCACCAATAAAACATGCTCAGCTCTCTGTACTCACCACCCCTGCACGTACTTAATCTAAATAGGCAATTCTACCCCAGCAGGTAAACAGCGGCAAACTAACGTTTAGGAACAACACACTGCAGAAGCAAGCTTCCAAAACTTCTCAAGACCTTACGTCTACACAAAACATCCCTGAGGAACTTCCACACAGCTTACACGATTTTTCTCTTCTCCCTAACTTTAAGCAAAGGCTCCCCATCACCAAGGCTTTGGAGACCTGCAAACACCGGCTGTTGTTCTGCAGCCACACGCAACAATATCCAGGTAAGGTTTAGCTACCCCTACAACACCCGTGCCGCTGGAAGAAATCAATGGCGGAGCAACTCCAGCCCTCAAGAAAAGGCGTGACGGAGGGCTGAAGGCCGGTGGGAGCGCGGCTGGCGCAGGGCCCCGCCGCCACACGCTCGCACGGCGGCAAGGGCCTGGCACCCGTTGACCCGGCCCGGCCGCGGCCGAGCAGCACCCGCACCTCACGGGATGTGCCCTCAGCAACGCTGCCACCGCCGGAGGCGGCGACGCGGGGCTCGCTGCGCAGCCAAGCCCGGCTGCCACCGCCGAGGGACCGGACGCGGCGGGGCAGCGAGAGCGCGGCGGGCTGCCCAGGGGGGCCGGGGGTCAGCCAGGGGGAGCAGCTCCTCACGGCGCCGACCGCCCCGCGGCCTGGCCACCCCCACGCACCCTGCAGAGCCACCTCGCCCCGCCGCGCCCGCAGGGAGGAGGCAGGGCCGCCCGCGCCGCGCCGCCTCCCCTCACACACCGCCCCCGGGGCCGTTACCGGCGGTCCGCGGGCCCGGCCGCTCCGCTCCCGCCGCTCAGCCCCGCCCCCTCGGCCGCGCGCGCGCCCCTGCCTGCTTGTTTTTGTTTTCTTCCCCCCAGCGACACGGCCGCCAGCGGCGCCGCGGATTGGCTGGCTCCCGCCCGCCGCCGCAGCCAATCGGCAGGCGGGGATGCCGGTGGGTGGGGACGGGAGAGTGTTCAGCCCGCAGGAAAAAGAGGGGGAGAGAGGGGGGAGGGCGAAACCATCTCGGGGGCGTCGGCGGGGAGGGAGCGGGAAGGAGCCATTCGTGCGGGAGGGGAGGGGGCCGGGCGGTTGGGCCCGGGGCTGGCCGTGGCGCGGCCCGTGAGGAGACGTCCCGTTGTGCGGCGGCTGCTGGCCGCGGCCCGGCCGGCTGCGCACAGCGACCGGCGCAGCGTTCGCGGCGGGAGGTGAAGGAAATGCCTCCGTGCGTGAGGGAGGCAGAGGGAGTCCTCCATGCAGCGCTTGCAGCGGCTTGGCTCCCTCCTGCTCAAGCCCTGTCCTGCAGGCCCTCTGGGGCGGACCCACTTGGGATGTCTGGCCTGGTGGTGGAAGTAAAGCTGGTTTATGCTGTCTGTGTAGGTGCATGAAGAGGTGTCCTTTGGGGCTATTGCGCGCACACCGGGCCAGCAACATCCATTTCCCCGTCTTAACGTGCCCCAGTCCGCTCACAACAGTGCACCACGCCACCATCTCCTGACTTCTTAACGTTCAGGAGGGTCGTTCGTGTCAACTAGCAGTACCTTTGACAGGGTTTAGGTTAGCTCTGAAACGACAAAATGCGGGGTGTGGGAGAAGGGTTGCACCCAGAGACGCTGTGAGGGGATGGAGGGTGTCTGCAGGTCCAGTTACAGAGCCTGACGAGAAGACGAGAAGCCTGCATGGACGAGCAGCACAGGCAGCCGTGGAAACCTTGACAGCTGTGCCTGGCTCCTCTTCAACATGGTGTCCTCCTCCTTTAATTAGAAATCAATTTTTTTTTTTTTCTGAAGCAAAACCATCAGAAAAAGAATGTATTACCTCATCTTTGTGTTGCTCTCGGCTAACGTATAGGGATTTCAGACCTTTTGCTCCCTTTTCACACAAGACCCCTCTACCTTCTCCTCAGCATTGGGTGTTACAGGACAGGACTTTAGAGATTCTGGCAGGAGGACTGGGAAACACCACAACTGCCTCAGAGTTGGCAGACAGGATTCCTACTGTTCAGGCAATCCAACAGGTAAAAGGTGCTGCAGCCACCTTCTCCACTGCTGAAACTCTTAACATTGTGCACATTTAAGATTGACAGCATATCCATCCACAACCTTCCAAACTTTCTACCTTATTTTAGTTTACATTTACCCTGTTTATTCTATACACGCTGCCTGAGGCCAGACACCTAATTAGAGATGATAGTCTCCCTTTATTGTCATGTATTTTGCCTCCATTCACAGTCTCTCCTAAAAATTCAGCTAACCCTTTGTTTTCTTTCTGTAATTTGTCACTCCGGATTGCCCAAGCAATAGCAGTCCAGTGCTATGAGGGAAGAAAATACGGATCCTTTCTGCTTTAGTACTTTTGCATTGCAGGATTTTCAGCTGCCAGCAAGAGAATCCTCCCCAGTTAATAGATTATGACTTGACTTTTGTAGTATTTTTACATATTTTTCCAGTATAATTCTACTCCAAATCAGTGTCCTTTTGACTGAAGTAAGAGCCAAACTTTCCTTGTATAAGAGCCTCTGAATTCATTTACTGTCCCAGCTCTGCATGAATCATCAAAACTAAGTTTAAGAATTAAAACAACAGCGATCTGTTAAAAGACTGTGCAGCACGATTGCTGTATTTTTAATGATAAATACTTTCCCCATCAGACAAATGACAGAAAGAAAATCTTTCTTGTTCATGAAGACACTAAGTTGCAGACATTTTCAAGTCAGGACAGTTCAGCATGCTCACACAAGACTTTTTTCACATGCAACCTAGAGGCAGCCTCAAAAGATGTCGTTTCCCCATCAATCAAAAAATAATTTCTAGTTTGCTCTTTGCACCTCCGCTGACTAGCACGTACCAGGCAAACCACTACAGTGTCATCACCGAGATTTGGAAAATAAATCCTAGCTATTAACATAGATCATGGAATTCAGCTTCCCCTGCAAGACAGCAGAGGGGCTTTAAAGAGATTTGGCAGTGAGGAGGAAAGAGGTGGCAGAGAAACTGAAACAGTAACCAGAACCTGCACAAGAGAAGATGCCACAAAATACTACATCAGTGCATCATGCCAATTACACGTTTTAAAGCACCGTGGAAAATTGCTAGAGGATTTTCTGGTAAAATTCAGGACTGGGTCACTTCCAAGAGCCCCAAAAGCTGGGTCAGTAATCAAAAGAAGATGAAAACCCCTGAACCATCCAGCACACCTCCAGACAAGAAAATGGTGTGTTTTTTCTTTCTTCTGCTGAATGTCTCTATTAGCAGCTGGGTTGTCAATCACTGAAAATCTCGTCTAGATTTGACTGCACATACTTTCTGATTTCTAAAACACTGTGACCTGAAAAAGGGCTGATGTGCATGAAAGATTATTTGCATTTTTCCATTGTATCAACCGGTCTGCTAAAAGATATTGCCTCTTCTTGCCTTTCTAACCTCAAAACCACCTGTAATATTTAAAAGACAGCTGATCACATGCTAATCTCTGAGCTGTAGAGACCAGTTTGCTCCCTCCCTGCCTCCCTACCCCAGCCATATTTATAGCAAACATACCACCAAAATCCCCATCAAAACAGAAGAGYAGAATTCCTCCCCCATCGAAAAAACCCCTCTTTCGACTGTTTCTGGCCAGTTTGCAGCTCCAGGCAACCTGTGCAGGCTGCACAGCTCAACACCCGCTCCCCGACACCTGCATCCCGGGGTTACCTGAGCCCAGGACCTCCGCTGCGCCGACCCACGCCAAGCGGGGACCCGCCGGCAGCTACCAGGTCCCTCCTGCGCTTCCACCCCTAATGCCGCCGATCACCTGGAGCAAAATGTTTGCACAGAGGCGAGCAGGCCACTTTCTAGCCGCCTTCCTTCCGTAGAGCCTGCTGGGTTGTTTTCAAACTCTCCCCTCCCTTTCTCACATGCTGGCCAAGCCCTCCCGTAACACCCAGGGGAGGAATCCATTGGCTGAAGTTCCCCAAAACGCGTGGAGCAGCCCTTCCCCCCGTCTGATGTCTACTGCACAATAGACACTGCGTGTCTCCAGGCTGCCTTGGCCAGTTTGCTGCCAGCCTTTGCTTTTCATCAAGGTTTATCTGAGCTGTAGCTGGGGTGACTCACGTAGGTCATCCAACCTCCAGCACCAGAGAGAGCAGTGAAAAGCAGAGAGAAGTTGTGTTGGGTTAGAAACATCGCAGAGCATTTTCGTTATGCTCCCCACTACGGATTTTTCAAAGTTTTACTTTCTGTTTTAAATATTGTCGAAAGGCAGCATCTGTGCTCCTGACACCTCAGCAGTTCTGTTTGATTACAATCGAGTCTGTTACTGTGTCACTTGGAATATAAATTTCCACACATAATGCAGACAGCAAAAACGTATCGTATCGGTTAAATCAATCTGCTCTGTTCAGTTGCCTGTCTCTTGGCCTTCTGCTTTCCTCAGCCTACTTTTATTTTTGCATCTTCTGCGAAGGTGCCTTCATAAAATGAACTGCAAGCACAGCAATCCCATTCTTCATCAGGCAGCGTCAGCTCCAGGTTGAAAGGATACTAAAACACGCCTGCGCTTTTTTTAATGCTCAGTAATTAGAGCTGCTTTTGAACATCCTCCTGCAGCTCTGTCTGTGAGCTGGGAATGGGGCTGTGCTGCAGACCTGCGTGTGCAGCGCCTGTCGAGGCTGGGCACCCTTGGGAGGTGGAGGGGGATTGGCTCGCGTTCTCCTGAGCGTGGAAACTGAAGTGTCACCCACTGCGATGGCTTTGGATAAACACTTTCCCGAACCACAGCTTGCCTGTCTCTATCGTGGCTTTCCAGGACTTGCCCCTCACATTGCATAAAAATCCTTCCCTCTTCACATTTCTGAGTACGCCCTTCTGGCAGAAGCGTTAGAATTGGGTTTGCTTTGTAAAACTGTTCCAGGCATGTCTCCTCTGTGCTGCAGTTGTCATCTGTTCATTCTTGCCTTAACAAAAGGCAATCACGCATCTGAAAAGACACTTTACTGGAAAGGGCTGAACTTGTGAAATGTGCAGAAAAATGGGAGTACTTGATTTAAAAGTTCCAGACAGTGAGTTCATTTAAAAGCTAACAACCAGAAACATGAAATACTGCCTTTACCTCAGAATAATTGTCCTTTTTTTACTGGTTTACTGTGGGAGAAAATCCTAGGGAGCCATTTATTAAAACAAGGTGTCTTATTGCCTTGTAATTATTATTTGACAAGCTGAGGTCCTGTGATTAATAAATCATGTGCCTGCTTTTTGTGTGTGTATAATCACATGCTCCATGTTTATATTGACAGAGGGTTACAGATATTTACCTTTGTGCATAGGACTGGAAGGAACTTCTGTGCTACCACATCTCCTATCACAGGCACTGTGTGATATAATCCTTTTCATAAACCTATATCAAGTTCCGTCCTCAAAGCGATTTAATATTTTGCATGCACAACTGCAATGGGGAGGCTGTTCCAGAACCACATTGTCAAATAGTTAGTAACAATCTTCTAACCTAAAATGTCTGATGCCTCTTTTTGATCATTTATTCTGTACCAGCACTGGCCCTTAGCACCATCGGCTCCTCCCCTCCCTAAATACTCCTCTGGGAGTATTTACACAGAGAAATCCTCCTGCTCTCAGCATTTACTTTGCAAAATGAAGCAAGATAGCCTCTCCTCGAGCACACCCCAGCCTTCGCTGCAGCCTGGGCTGCACCTTTCCTGCTGCTTTCCAGGATTGCATTTCTTGCTTCGTGTTTCCACTGTGTTGGCAAGTCAGTTATGTGGTGATCAGAGCGTGAGCTGCCAGCTAGCTTGTAGGAAAGGGTTTGGTCATTTGTGCCTATGACCACCACTTTCTGCTGCTGACTACTTTTTTCTGTGTAATATCTCAAGCCTCCTTTGTCCTGAGGTTGCTTCGTATTTTCTGTCATCAGCAATTTCACCAGTTCTCCACTAACATTAGTGCCAAGCTCATTTACAAAAGCACTTTGCCAGATCTCCAGGAGTGATGTTTAACACTCCCCTGGTAACTGCCCTCCAGCCTGACAGCCGTGCGCGGCTCGCACAGCAGGTCTTTACCTTGTGCTAAATCACTTCTCCCTTTTCTTAAGAACTTTCCACATGGCACCATATGAAATGTGCAATTTAAGTCCAGATAGGTGAGATCCACCCCATTTCCTTCACTAAGCAAATGGCTTGCAGCTTGCCTTACCCAAGAAAGATAAATGGGTTTGATAAACCCATTTAATCTCATGCCATTTACCTCCCTCTCTTTTGCTAGCTTTCCTTCACCATTTGTTCTGAAGCTTTCCATATACTATTAAGCTGAAACCTTCATGCCTGTTCTTGTCCAGATCAGTTCACTTCTTCTGTACAGGCTCCCTGTGCTCCTGTCCCTGACTGAGGGACCTGTTAAAGGCATCGGGCCAGTTCTTCCAGAGCTCTGGCATGCGGATTAGCCCGTTCCTCTGCCTTCAGTGCAGGAAGGAGCCCTGAGATTTGCTTCTACCCTGGCCGTGAACATTTCCATACCCCCATCCCATTATCCATCTCATCTGCAGCCACATGATTAACATCCTCATCCTCAATGAAAGTTAAGGCAAAGTATGAGTTTGGGTTTTGCACATGCCTACTACACATTAACCTCTATCCTATGTAATCTCTCTTTCTCCTTCCCTGTTTTCTTCAGCCATATGCAACCGGGAAAAACATTTTCCCATTTTTATTAATATCCTGTAAAAGACAAAACTCCAACTCACTTTTGAGACAAAGCTTTTATAACCAATTGGTTATTTTGGTTTTTAAAATGATTCCTTGTAACGACTGCTTGTTCTCGGTATCATTTCTGAGGTTGAAATTCATTCAACTGCAGTCTCTGCCTTCAAGTTTTTCCCCTTTTCTGGGTTTTATCTCCACTGATGTTATGTTTAATTAACTAGAGTTTTATCCCCAGTCCTGGAGTCTCATCCCAGTAAAGTTTAGACATGTAAATCCCCAAGCTCCTAAGGAAAGCTGACTATATGGATTAGTTCCTGTTATTTATTTAAATACGCCCCTTGGAAGTCTGAAGCTGTATCAGTCATGCCTGCCTTGATCACAGGGATATAGTATTTTAAGCGGGGTACTGTTTATCATTAAAAAACCTGAAGCATCTCAAGTCTCCCAGAAAAAACTTGACCAAAGTGGATTTTCCTCATATTTCTAGGGTGAAAATAAGCAACAGAGTGGAAGAGCAGAAGTAGATTAGTTGCTCTTTTTAGAAATAAATTTTTTACCTTAAAAATATAACGGTGCAAGTCACCTTTTGTGGTAAACACCAAAAAGGTGTTTTACCTCAGCGGGCCCTGGAGACTCAGCCAAGGCCTTCTCCTGGCCAGTGAGGTCTAGAGGTCTACCTGTCTCTCTTCACCCTGTTTCACATCTGCTTTTTCCTCTGTCTCTCTCCTCTCCCTCTTCAGTCCCTGCTTCTGGCTCTCCTCCCTGCTGACACACTGTCCCAAAGTCCCAGCGCTGGACTGAAGTCAGAGAAGTGTTGGTGTACAAGGGCTTGACGTTTTCAGCTCCCTTGCTGCAAGGCTCAGAGGTTTGGCACCCAGTGCATCCCGCAGCACAGCCGGCTCAGCCAGCCAAAGAGCGTATCATCTTAGAAATGTATTTCTGATCTCTTGGCAGGTGTCTGCACGTATATCTAGGCTCCTTGGCAGGCTTGGACCACCTGCCGCACCTTCACTGTAGCCAGGGCTCGGCTAGTGGGAGAGTAGCAGCCTGGCTGCAGTGCTGATAGAAGCAAAACCACCTCTGGTCCTCACCAGTTCCTGCATAGCGTGTKCTGGAGTATCTAGGTTGACGTGTCTCTAGAGAGGTCCTCTGTCAAGGAAGTTCCTTGTAGTCTTCCCGCGTGTGTACGGCCAGCGGGCTGGAGGGAGCATGCTGGAGATGGGGGCTGCAGAGGCGATGCTCAGCCCAGGGGCACATCACAGCACACCTTGCCCTCCAGGCCCTCCAGGTCACTGGCTGCCGTGGACTCGGCCACACTCTGCTGTGGCAAGCTGGACTGCAGCCTCAGGCACAACAGATCCCACACAGCCCCTCGGCGGTGTGCATGGGGCTCCGGGGGGAAGGAGCAGGGCTTAGGAACGGCGGGTGCTGCTCCCAGCCAGGCACCTCCGGAGCACTGCCCGGGCTGTGCTGACCCTCTGGGGGGGCCGAGCGCCCCCCCCATCTCTGCACCCCCCAAGGAGCTGGCCTGGCACAGGAGAAGGCGAGGTGTGTCCTTGCACTGGGGCATGAGCCGTGGAGTCAGCACTTCGGGGCTGAGTTCCCACCTCTGACGCCGACTTACTGCATGACCTAAGGCGAGTCACYTAGCTGCTTTCCTTCATTTCCTGACTCTGCTAAACGCCAGGGATAATAAGTAACTTTGTGTGAGTGCTACGAAGCTTTGAAATCTTTAGATGAAAAGGTGCTGTATAATTGCAAAGCATTTTTAATAATGCTAATCATTCGCTTCACTCTGCATTGCCCGTCAGTCTCAGGCTGGAGCGCTGCAGCAGCCACCAGCATGCAGTCAGTGAGCATCAGGCTTTGCTGAAGTGGAGGATTTTCCTCAGTTCATCTCCATTTTGACCTCACGCTGGTCCAAACAGGAATCTGAGCTCAGCCCAGGACCTGACAAAAAGCCGCAAACTCAGAATAGCGCCTGGCCCTTGCAGGCAGGAGCTTTCTGGAAAGCAGGGGTATTTGGGGGAAGGGATTTAAACAGCTGTGTTGACAACACAGACAATAGGGATCTGATTCAGGCTGAGGGGGGCTACGTGAAAAGCGGCACGAAGCTGAAATTAAAGCAACAGTGAAGAAGAACGAGAGGGAAGAAAGGAAGATCACTTGGGCTGAAATGCTCCTGGTTTGGAAGCAGCCGCAGCCATGTGTCCCAGGAGGTGCCTGGCTGGCACCAGCCTCCTCTGCATCCCAGGGAGGGCTTTATACTTTTAAATGCACTCTGCCAGGGGTGCAGGGGCCTTCTGGGGCAGAGAGCTTGAGTGTGAACATTAATCCGGAGGATTACAAAGGCAGCGCTTTTGTGAAGCACTGCAGCTAGAAAGAGATGAGGTTATSTTCTTTAGTTAGGCCTGCAGAGCTGATGTTTAACCACAGTGTTATTTTTATTTGACTCACTAACACGACAGTAGCTAGTGATGCCTGCAGCTCGCTGCAGTCCAATGCCTCCTCTTCCAAACAGAGGAGACTCTGTGCACTTCTGGCAATTCCTGTGATTTTATCACAACTTTTATGCTTTGGGGAATATATCCTAAAATCCCAGCTCCTTGAAACAAGGGAATTGTAGCTTTCATTTATAAACAAAGTATGTCCCTAGCCCTCAAGGTTGTGGATGAAAGATTTGAAAACATGAAACTAGTGCAACCTAAATGCTCAAAAAACTGGGAGGTGAATAAAGAGATCCTAAAGTTTGCTGGCTAATAATAATAAAAAGAAATAGTTGGCAAACAACTTCTTCTTGGGAAACGGGGCAGGGCTTGGGCTGACTCCTGGCTTTTCGGGACTTGGGGTTGCCAATATGCCTTTGAACTTTGCAGCCATTCATAAATCCTTACATAACAACAGCAGCCGCAACGCACTGGAGCTCTAGAAATGCTGACATGAAGAAAGCAGTGGGAAAAGATTATTTTAGCAACCTATGACAACTCACCTTGAAGCATTAATCTTTAAAGACGGAAGACCTGGAGCCTCAGTGACCCATATCCCCTTAGAAAGGAGCGTCTTTTTGCTCCAGGAGCTCATTTTGCACTGTAGTACACCTCTTGTAGGTAAAGAGGAATTCAAAGGCTCCACAAGATCATAGAAAGGCATTGAATGAGGTTGAATACACATCTTGGTCCCTTGCATTTCAGGAAGATGATTCTTCTTCATTTCAGTGGGTGGTCTTTGCTGAAAGCCTCCAGGACCAAATAAGAGCCAATGTAAGCTTCAAAAACCTCATAAGCACTGCTCTGCTTTATACCGTCTACATCTTCAGGCATGTTCACACAATCACAAGCGATCAAGATACCACAGCGGCGCTAGTTATCGTGTATCAGCGGACCCACACTAACTCCTGGTGTACACACCTCCCCTGCTCCTTCTGAGCYAACATCCACTCGCTCAGACCACCTGCATGGTGGTTTAAGCAAATAAAATTTACTTCCCACTTTGCTTGGCTGACAAGAAGCAATTCATGAAAGTGAGTTCATGCCATTCCTTGCTATGGTGTGAACATGCCCTGAGTGCAAAGAGATGGAGCGGCTCCTAGGGTGAACATACCCAAACTGTATTTCTAACGGGTTTCTTTCACTTCAGGTTTTTTTCTCATTTCACTGGGGTGGCAGAGCCCAGTGCTTTCTCACACTGCTAAGCACTGCTTGCATCTGATGCTGTTTTAAACAGGTACTTAACTTACCTTAAGGCTCAAGTAGCCCTCGATTCAACCAGACTCTCACCACTGGTTTTGGGATCAGACCCCACAGAGGGGGTTTGGGAGGAGACATGCCGATGGCTGAACAGCAGCAGCTCGTGAATCAGCATCTGCCTTTGCAGGAAGAGAAAAGCAGAGGAGCAGATAACACACAGCCTACAAACGAGCAGTTGCAGGGACATCAGCTTGCTGGTGGGAAATACCCATGAACCCAGTCCTACCAACTTATTTCAGACCTCTTGTGTCCATTTCATACACACACCGGCATCAGTCACACAAGGCACTGCCAGGTCTCCGTGTGCCCCTGCAGCAGCTGGGCTTCCTTCTATGCCTGGCGCAGGAGGGGAACATCAAATGGCAAATCCCTACCCTGCCTCACTAAAATACCCCTTGTCCCTCACCCTCACCCCCAACCAGGCTAATTTGTGAGAGAAAAGGAAGGAGACGGCTTCTGGGGTCATTTACAGCATCCTGGCTGCCCTGCTGATCTCTTGGCAGACTAGTATCCAGCATATCCTGCCTGGGTTAATCTTTCCCAATTGCAATCAGATGGAAACAGGCACTGGAATAGCCCAGCCGGGCAGCGCTGATCCCCATTAGCATCAGGACAGACCTGGGCTGCTCTTCCTGTTGGTCTCAGTGTACTTTCTTTTTACTCAGCCAAATCTGCTAYGAGCACGCCTGTTTAAGGTCTGCCTTGTTTCCAGAGACCCTGCACTTTGTGGCAAGGGCACCTCAGGGAACACCGATACCAGTCCCTGTGTATGTCTCAGTGCAGCCGGTGGCTCAGCAAGCTCGCCGCCACAGCTTATACCTACAGATAGAGTGTTATGGGAAGTAATAGCGAACAGGGTAAATAAGGAGGTTATAAACTCAACTTGGGCACACACCAAAACAGTATTACTTATGATTGTAATGTTGGTGAAGTACGTCCGATTGCCAGCTGCTTAATGCTAAAGTCCATGCAAGGCGGCGGAAGTCTTGCTCATGCACCGACGCACGCTGCCCTCCAACGTGCCTACGTCTTGGGAGCTGGGACCTCTACAAAGCACTCATAGAACTGCTGTGAAACTGGTTTTAACATCTCAGTGGTGATACAAACAGGCAAATTTTTCCTAGTTCCCCACCACAGGTGTGCAAAACACACCGTGGCTACGCCCCTGAGCTCAAGGTGAAAGTTTGCTGCCAAGAACACGTTGCTATCTGCCAAAGATAAACTAGCTGCAATGCAAACACAGCTCAGCCAGAGAAGAAACCCACAAACAAAACAGGCTTCCTGTGTCCTCCAAAGACACCGAGACTGTGTTTAAGGAAGGTGGAACTAATATGCATGTCCTCAAACAAGGCTCAGGAATAAGGGGAGGACAGCTTATAAACAGGAACCTTCGTTTCTAAGGCACCGGGAAGAAATTAGGCTGGAAACGCTGCCTCCCAACCCAGGGCTGTGCTGCTGATGCTTGTTGTCTTACCTTGAGGAACATTGGCCAAGACTCTGCCTGGCAATTATTTAAACATTTAATAGGCTGGATTCAGCCTGCCCTACGCAGCTTTCTAGTTCACAAAAAGCTTTTGGACGTGCCCACTCATTCAGATCTGACCCAGTTAATTAAAAATTGACGTATGCTCCTATTTCAGTTTAAATGAAGCTCCTTCAGGTAGCTGGTCCCGACAGACGGCCGTTTAACCAGAATAAGCCCGATGTGAACTGAAAGGAGAGAGCTCACTGGCTTTAATCACCTTGGGTATCTGATTAGAAATCTCACCCTACAATAGGCTGATGCAATTGTGTGCAGATGAGCCCTAAGAAAACCATCCTCACAGCGTGGAAGATGGATCCTGGTGGCCCCGATGCTCCCCTGCCCTCTCCCAAGCCCCTGGGACACCCAGCAGGGCCCTCTGAGCCTCATGTTGGCAGTAAAAGGGGACAGCTAGGAAGGAAGAGATGGAAACTACCTTTGCTGCTTTCACTTCAGCATCTGGGGAGTCGTGTTTCCATGGTGCTGTGAATATATTAGGTTAGTACAAGACGGTGTGTTTCGCCAGATTGCCAGTGCTGTAATGCACGGTAGCTCCGCTGAAGGCAAGCAAAGGGGAGGTGTGACATGCCAGGGGAGGTGGAAGGGATTCCTGGCCACCAGGTCAGTAAGGCCAGCTCGGGCCCTGCAATGAGAAGGCTGATCCTTACAGATACTTCTGTTGTGCAGGGGAAAAGGATATTTTTTGTTTCACCACTGCATTACCCAGTTCCACTAAGATGTTGTAGGGAGAATCCCTGGTCCTTGTCCAGTCCCCCTCTTCTCCACAACAGGGGGAACCTTTCCTCCAGGAATATGTACCGCGTACTCCCATGGCTTCCTGTTGTGGTGTTGCATCAGGCAAGCCGAGCACACGGGGAGTGCTCAACATATTGACACAGATAAGTGGAGACTGGCGGAGTCGGATGTAGAAAAGTAAGCAAAGGCAAACCTGTTCTCTCGGGCTGCCCTCACTGCCACCTGCACAAACACGGCAGAGTCCCACGCTGCATCAGCACTGAAAAGCAGGCAGAGGGAGGCTGCTTCGCACAACGCCAGCACTTGCTGCAGCAAGCTGCCGACCAGCCCGGCCCCACTTGCATCAGGGCAGTGTGTCCACCGTCTGAGCTCCACAGCGGCCTGACCCAGAGCAGGCAGCACCGTCCCTGGCTCCCTGCACAGCCCTGCCCTCCCTCCCGGTCAGCTTCCCAGGGAGGGCTCGTGTTTTTGGACAGCCTTGACCTGGTCTGCTCTGCCAGCCAGGCGGGACGGCTGGGTTACAGCCTGGCTGTCCAAGTGAGACTGGTCACAGCCTTGTGTCAAAAGGCCAAGGTGGTATTTGGGTACGGGCCAGTGTTCACTTGTGAAGTCTTTCACACCTGAGTTCCCCTTTCCACCACAAAAATGAAGTGTGACAAAATCCGGACTGGAAACTCACTATGTTTTGAACACCACAGTTTGGATTTTTTTTGTTATGGATATATGATGCCAAGTTAACACTTACAAAATTGATTTGCCTGATTTGTAGAGCGAGACAGATTCATAGCTGCGATGAGATGGTATCAAAATCACACGTACGAAGGTTTCAGTACATCCTGGACAGAAGAAGTGAAACCATTTGTGCTTAAAATACATTACATGTGTGCCTCAGCTGCAAAACAGTTACTTAAAAGATGTAGAGCACATCCGTGTAAAGCATGGATTTAATGAACTGGGGAGTCAGAAAAGCCGAGTGCCAGTCTTTTTGCCCATGACCCATTTCCCTGGCCATTCAGTGGGGCAGACAGATCCATTTCCCTCCCTCAGCGGGTGGTGGGAGGCATAGCTCATGCTTTGATGGTGCCCCATGCCCTGCCTTGCACATGGACTGGACATTGCCTTGTCTCAGTTTTCCTCCTAGTGTTTTCCACTGAGTGAATTCATCAAACCTGGTGGTGAAGTTTCCCCTCGGCTTTTGTCCTCATTGCATTCTTTAAATATTTAGCACAAGCACATCTTTACATCACCCTGACTGAGGTTGGGTATTTCCTCCCAGAAGCTCCGGTTGCTGGTGATGGAGGTGAGCCAGGGAGAAGGACAGGGAGTGGGAAAGGTCCCTGTAGATCTGTGAGGGCACCGGGGAGGACAGTCTGCTGAAAAGAAGAAAAATCAGCAAAGGCAGAGGGAGAGCACAAGGGAAACGGGGTAAACGGGCAAACAGGGGGACTTAGGTTGAGATGAGGTGGAGAAGGTGTTTGGCTGGGCGCAATTTTATATGGTGCTTTCAGAAGGATGAGAAGACAACCTGGATGGAGACAGAGAAAAAAACCAGTGGGGACAGACAGCTTGCGCAGTTCATTCAGAAATAAAGAGAAAAAGGGAAGTGAGGACATATCTAGAGGGACAGGAGTGGGTAATAACAATTAATAATAATTACAGAGTGAACTGCGGAGATGTGTTCACTTCAGCTTCAGCACCAGACGACGGCAATCACTTGTGATCTGTATGGCAGAAGCTACCTGGTAAGAATCACAACTTCTAGAAATTATATTTAAAAGCAAACATTTTGGCCTCCTGCTTCCTTCTTACCCCCCAACTATCTTTTATTCATTTTAGTTTTTAACAGATCCCCTGGGAAGCTAGAAGCATGTTGCTGGGACAATTGCCCACCAATGTAYATACTTTATAATTCTCTTTATTAAAATCTTTCTTTTTAAGAAACACAAATTGAAACACTTTGCAATCAGTTACACAGATCAGTCAATATTGGTGACAGTTCCTACGTAATTAAACAAGTACTAACAAATTCCAACTGTTTACAAGCCAAAACTTAAATTAACAAGATTATATAAGCTCAATAAATAGTACATCTGGTCCAGTTCAAGTATAATTCAACAAATCACAGCCTTAATCCTTAGAGAATAGAAAAACCCTGAATAAAACCAGCCTAACACTAATTTAGTGTTAAAGCCAATGTGAAACTTCGGCTAATCTTATGGGGCAAATGTCTAATTATTTCATTTTTTACTTCAAAGAAAGTACATTGCAGATTGACATTAAAGACTATTTGAGATCAATACAGATTTCACAAATATGAAAAACATAGTCCCTATTCAAAAAGTGCAATCTTTGGTTGAGATGTGTTGAAATGGTTTGTATACATTAAGGAAGCTCCTTTTTAAATATCAGTATTTGTTTGGCTAGACCTGAGCCTGCTTTGTGCTATATATATATATATATCTGTATTAATAAACAGCGTGGATTATAGTGATGATGAATTATGCCAACTAAAAAAAAAGTCAAGATTTTAAATGTAATAAATCAAAAGAAACAACACATTTTTACACAAGCTGAGAAAGGTAAGTGGCTGCCTACAGTGGCCTTCTTCCTCAGCAGAACAGGTACTAGAGAGAAGTTGAGGAGTTGAGTGCCTGTCAGCATTGCATGATGGCCTGTTGGAGAGGGAAGGAGATTATCTCTGAGTTCTCAAAGTGCATCAGGCTGAAAACTGATCATAGGGATCGTTAGGAGCTAGTTGAGACTTGGGATTGCTTTTAACTGCTTTCAGATGTTGAGTTTTAGGGGGAGAAAGGACCTTCTCAGGAGGAAAATTGCCTGTTCGGCTGTACCCAGGATTTTGCTGTTGTGTCAGGACAGAGCCCAAAGGGACGGGGTGTCCAAACCTCTACAAACGTCTGGGTCTGATCACGTCTGCGGGGCTGGGCACTGCACCTGCATCACTCACCTGAGTCATCTACCTCCAGAAGAGGAAACCACATAGGGCAGAGATGCCATCTGGAGCCTCCTCCTTCCTCAGTGGCAAGCAAGGGCCTGTATCCATGACCCAAACAAGGTATCTGGAGCAACGACAGTTCCTGGTGAGCCTCAGTCAAGACTCCAGCTTTTGGAGCCCTGGATGGAGACTGAAACTTAAACGATCGGGGACTGAAGGATACCAAGGCCCACTCTCTCAGGAAGGGATTTTGCATGTCGAATGCAGCTGGCCAGGAAAACAAAGGAGGTTAAATATGCGAGCTGTGAATAATGGGAGTGAACCTGGTTCAGAACCAGGGGAGGGGGAAAGTAGTTTGAATCGTCTCCCGTAAATCCAAAAATAAGCCCCTGGGTAAACACTCATTTTAATTATTCTTCTGCTGCCAGTCAAAATCTCATGGTTACCTACTGCTTTCCCTGCCTGCCTGTATCCACCTGTTGTCTGTTTTCGGAAAGTCTGATTTAAAGCTCTTTGGCCTGGGAAAGTCTTTGTTGTGGATTTGTGCCGTGCCTATAATAAAGGCAGTGGACCCGTAGCTTCTACTGCAATACAAATAAAGAATAATAACAGTGATACTTTTCTCATTTGAGGTTACCTGGGGATAAAGTTGCTGGAGGCACATGACTTCTTTGATATACAGTCAGCTATGTCTCACATCCAATTAAGCCTAACCACATGGTCTAACAAGCTCCCATTAGGCCGGTGAGAGCCCCAGTTTGATAGCAGGGTTAGCTTCAAAGATTTGATGCTTGCATTTGTAGTGATTTCCTTCCCTTGTGCTCAGATTGTGCTGAAGGGCATGAAGGGAACTTCATATTCAGATGATACATGACCAGCTTGAGAGCTGTGCTTTAGAAGACAATTGCACAATCTTTACTGCCATTTTCGTAATCTTACAGCTTGCAATACAAGCTCTCGCCCTAACAGCCCTGTGCTCAAATTTCACTGCAATGTGAAAAACAAGGAGTCAAAGAAAAACCCAACCCTTGAAGGAAAACTACCTGGTTTGCAATATTTTTTTTTTTCCATAGGGAAAAACAAAAAAAAAGCTGTTTTAAATGACAGAGTGACCCGTCTTAACATACCTCAAGTCTGGACAAAGGAGGATTTACGCTGTAATGTTTTTCATTTCCCCTTGTCTTTTGGATAGGCCACGTCTGAATCTGGGATGCAAAGAATCCCTCAACTTGCGAGAAGCAGGAATTCCAAATATGAAATCTGAACCCACCTCTGGTAAAAACGAGTGGAAAGCACAGGCCATGAAATGGAACAGGTCTTCAGGCAACACCACCAGGCACCTCTGAGACACRCTGCCTGGCTACAGGGTACTTCAGAGAACAAGCATCACTGCTGGCACAAGAAATAATGGAACGAATACTTTGGTGGAAGCAGTTTTGGCAATTTAGCCACTCTGCAATATTTTGCGACATCCATGTCATTTTTGGGGATGGCTAGAATATTCTGGGAAACTATTTCCTCTGCACAACATCTAAACAGGACATCCAGCACCAGCAATTTTTACAGAACATACCGTGATGAATATTAGAGTCAGGCAAAGAATGGAAATACGTCTGCAAATCCCCATCTGTCTAGATTGCGTGGGGCATTTTATAAAAGCATAACTCTGGGATCAATTCTGGCAATGGTTTGCGTACGTATTCACTTTACTACACAAAGCCCTATTGAAATGAACCAGAAACTTGTACAGTGCATTTCARAGGGACTCTGCAAAATACTAAGCAACAACTGTGCAGAAACAATAGCTCATAATAATGCCAGAGCTGCTGGTGCATCCTGTGTTCTCAGTGCAGCACTCTGTGAGCCATCAGTTGTTGTATTCGCCTTAAAAAATTCAGGGAAATAAAATACAAAAACAATATTAAAAGTCTGGCATCTTTCCATGAAAACCAGGAAAATTCAACGTTGCCAAGCTGAGGAAAAGCAAGCTTGAAAGAAAACAAAAAGACCCCAAAAGCAAGGATCTTGAATAAAATGTCTAAAAGAGACATGGTCCGAACATGTGGCACTTTAAAAAGCCTCTCGTGAGAGTTTCAAGTCTGTAAGACTCAAAGTTGGCACCCTTTAGAATTATCAAAAAGAAGAGTTTCAAACACAACGGTACCTGGAGAACATCCTGATCACACCATGGAAAATGCTGAAAACCAGAGCAGGTTAGCTGTCAGCACGTGTATTCAAATTGCTCTCGCTGTGCTAGGTTCAGGCTGTAAGGTCCCTGGGGCAGACTGTGGCTCCCTCTGCATTTGTACAGCACAGTCAGTGTACAGTCAGTGCTTAACACAAACATTTTATCATTTCACCAAGCTCTAAGACACATGGAGGTGGATGCTGATGGGGTTTATATTATGCCATCTACTGACTAGTTTTAGCACAATGGCTTTAGATGTCCTATGCAAATCCTACTTCTCACTGGGGCAATGAGTGAAATGGCTGAAGATATTTTAAGCAACATTAAAGCCTATTTATAGTCACATCTCCTTTCCTTCCAGCGTCCACTGGAGGATGCTGAGTGCTTCTAAATACTCCGCCTGACCTGATGTGTCACATCAGAATTAAAAATTTTAAGAATCCCTGAGAATTCTGATTTAATCTAGGAAACCACTCCCAGCACGCAGAGTGTGAGAAAGAATTGCTCCACTTCTTACAGATATGCCAGCATTGCTTCACCGTGGGAAACAGTTTCAGGCATTTTGGTTTTTAATGGCACTCTGGGCATAGACGCATGGAACATGCTCTTTATTTCCCCTCCTCTGTACAGTGCAAATTGACAGTTATATCACAAAAATAAAAAAAAATAAAGAATCAGCATTCGCTCATTATAGCTCTTCCAGTTTATCTGCATCACAGTTTTTTCTTCGCAAAGTGAGGGACAATGCCAGTGTCATCCTGAGGCAGATGGCTGCCTTCTTCCTTCATTTTCAGACTCTCTTCTGCAAGCTGGGATAGATACTTCTGCAATCACATCAAAAACAAAGCATTATTACCAAAACTGAAAATATTCAACATGGGATGCTTTATGCCTTTTCAGAGCTCTCACACTCTCCCAGCACCTCAAAAGGGAAGAAAACACATAGAAGCCCCATTTTGGTGAAAATTCAAGCCAGGAAATATAGCTGTGTTGGGCAAACTACCTTAATATGTGGAGAGCCTCAGAAGTTCAGTGATTTACTCTGTGCCGCAAGAGGAACTGGTGACAGAACCAGGAGGACCATGACTCCCCATCAGTCTGTGTAACTAGACCTCACCTTTTCTCCTTGCAAACTCTCTACTCCCATATGCTATAGGGCAGGAACTCCACTGAGTGAACTGAATTATGCTAGTATAAGACTGGTGTGTCAGAAAATAGATGCAGTTTCTGAGTCACAATTTAAAGCATATATATTACATTTTCAGCATGTCCAGTTCAGAGATGTACCTTTTGCACAAGAACATTTGTTTTAAGGGAATAATCAAACTCAGTAATAATTAACACAATTTAGCAGTTTGGCTAGAGTATTTACATTTATTGTGTTTCTCTAAGATAAYGCCTTTCAGTGCTTTAAGTACTCAGTGTGATTTAAAAATACAGACACGGTCAGTGAGGCTTTCAGCCTTTTGGCAGTGCTCTTAGTTGGCAGAGCTGCACACAAAATGGACGATGAACTGGTGTGGGTCTGAAAATGGTGCTCAAAGTATTTATTCAAGGTCAACAGACCTAGAAATGGACAGAAAGAAGCTTCTTCAGCAGCAGCTAGTGCAGAGACACACATGGGAAATTCCCACATAATAATGTAGAGATGTTCTTGTTAATGACTTATACATATACCACATGCAAGAATAACTGACCTGCACATTATTAGGATCATAAAACTCCCTTTTCTAGCTGATTATTCATTCTGATTTGTTTTGAAAAGACCATCTCACAGCACTGCAAAATTTTATCTACTTGCAGGATTCCCCCAGAGTACAGTTTACTCTCTGGCATCCCTGGGGAAGAGGTGAAATGAGAAATGGATGTAAAAAACCTAAGGGCTGTGTTAGGACTGCCAGGTTGTCTCACGTAAATACAAGTTTTGGATGTGAGAGGTACATCTGAAAGGGACTCAGTAATGGTAATGAATGGGCACACCTGTGACAAAATGATGACTGCACCCTTCTTACTCTGAATATAGAGATTTGGCTGCGGAAATTACACAACTCTCAGTCTTGATCCCTGGGTACAAAATTCCATGTGGCAGAAAGCCAGAGTAAATGTTACAGTAGTATACAGAGATATAGGGTCCATAAAGGCTGGGAGAAGTGATCTGTATACCATGAACTGTAATAAATCACTAACGCTTGTCATTGGATCAGATAACCCATGCATTTTTGTTTTTTAATGATTACCCATCAAAATAAGACTGAGGTTTATCCCCCACCTTTAGCTGACATTGTCAGCTATCATGAGTACCACAAACATCAGTTTTGAAGTTCACAGACCAGACATTCAGATTAATTTATAGCAAAATGACAGTCAAGGAAAAAATATTTTTTCATTTAAATACAAGTTTTGATGAATACTGCATAAAGTCAGTGGAAAACAGGATAAAATGCTGCACTGAGTTGCCAAGGTAGCTTACACCAGATGAATCTGACAGCTTTTTGTGGTAGCGGTGGGAGGGATGGCCAAATGATGGATTTTTCTGGACATGGAAAATGCAGTGGATCTGTAAGTATAAATACCACCTAGGAAAATCATTTATTAAGCTGAAGAAATGGAAAATTACAAAAAGTCTGCAAGGCTGACAAAGAAACAGTTGAATTTTTTTCAGTGATTGCTGTTCTTCAAGGGGCACCATAGATGAAGTGACTCTTTTACTTCAAGACAAAATTGTCATCATCTAAGCAAGGCTTTTGGAAGAAAACTGGTAAACAGTTTAGTTTTGTATTCAAATCCAAACACTGAACATATATTTTGGATGTGGCTCCAAGGAGATCACATGAGAGACGACAAGTAGCAAATCAACTATAAAAGACTCATAGCCATGAGAGCATTTGGGACAATGTTGTTGTCATTGGACAATGGTATTTGTCATGTAGGCAAGACAACAGAAAGACAGTCTGCAGCAGCAGTCCCATAGCTTTACATACAGTAAACATTAGAGTCCATAGTTCTTATGTTGGTGGATACACTCATTAAATTGCATCATCGTAGGAGAAGACTGACATTTCTTGCAGAGTGCATCAATAAGCATTATTGCAACTAAAAGCATTCTAGTAATACAGAACAATTATTTAAAATTTGCTGAGTTTCCACCTGAGTGGGCAAAAGTTGGATAAGACATTTACTTCCTCCTTAGTAAGAAGCACGGCTCGACAGAACAGTCTGTTTTCATTACCATATTTGACAGATTTAATTTTAACAGCTKTTGTGGTCTTTGTTCTTGTATCTCAAGTCAGTGTTAGATATCTACCACAGTGCTCGTGGGAAATGTCTTAACGGGGAGAAAAAGAGTTTTTTTTCACACTGACTCTGTTTCAGTTGGACCTTTTTTTCTATGACTTTAACAAAATAACTTAGAAAATGAAAAAAAACCCTCTTCTTCCCATGGGACCAGTTGCCAGGGGCAGGGGCTGGAGTTGCAATCTTTGCTTTAGCGCGAGTTTCTTTGGGACGGACTTGAATGGGATACACAGCCTGTACTGAGTGGTGCCACCTCTGGTGAATCCCTCTGGATTTTTTTGTATGAAGCAAAAAAAGGCATGCAAACTGGGCACCTGTTTTTCAAGCTTACACTTGGAGGACCCATTATTAGCAAGCATCGCAGCTCTGCAGGCASAGTCTTTCAAAGCCAGAGGCCTTTCTATGATTACAGGTTCGTAATTTCAGGAAAGTCAAGAAGAAAATTCTCCCAGAGAAATTACTTGACTCTGAGTGTCACTAGAAAAGCCAATGCCTACTAGCCAGCTAGGGAAAGACAGCTATTACTTGAASAGAAGCAGAGCTCCAGCATTTCCTATGGGCAGAGGGAAAGAACAGAGAAAGAAGGAGCAGCTTTGCTTTGCTCTTTCATGACTTTTGCTAAGAGTATGTGAATGCCAACAGAAGTGTCTTCCGCAGYGTACACACCCTGCACACAGGCAGGGACTCAAGGGAGATGAGAGGCAAGGCTACCTCCTCTGAGGAGTCCTCAGCACAGGGCAGTTAATGCTCATGCTGTCATGACTGATACTATCAACTGTGCATCTGAAAAGTGATAAAGGTAGGGTCTTTTGATTGAACTTGCAAGCACCCGTGGTCTCTGTGTACTGTTACAAAGTGTTGATATGCTTATGGTATATTCTTATGGAAACCATACAAGTAATTACATGCTTCTGCATATCCTTATAGAAATTATTCAATAGTGGTGTTCTGCGTGGCTGAACCGCCGTGCTGCTCTGTAGCACAGGGAGGTGATTTCAGCAGGTCACAGGAAATGCCTCGGAGAGCCTGTGCGTCACAAAGTACTGCGTGCTGAAACACGCTGCAGAAATTCACGCTAATGCAAAAATAAGTCTGGCAACGTTATTAAACAAGTGGCATGTTTAATGGTCCTGAAATTAAGAAATAAGAAAGGCTGCTGCTGGGCTCACTCCCAGTGATAGAAGCGTCTGGGACCCTCAAGAACAGAGAATTAAAGATCTGAGTTGCATGCTGTGCTAGTGACAAGGACCAAATGTAGATGAGAAGATCAAATTGTCACCTGGCCCCATTTTATTTATGATCCAGAAGTTGATTTCAAGATCTGGGAGTGAGAAATTAGTATGCTAACATTTGGAACTACTGAAAAGTTGTGCTTGTCTAATTTTCACTTCATCTGAATTCTGTCCACAGAATAAAACCTAATTTTTTGTAGCATCATCTGTCTTACGCACAATCCACCCCATGAGCTAGCTGTTAGCTAGCTTGAAGTGTGTTTTTACCTGAAGATTTTTGTAGTGAACAGTACTTCTGCAGTGACTTGTCTTTGCTGTCTCTTCATTTGTGTAGAAGAGTCCACAGAGCTTGCAGTAAAACCCAGTTCTAGGCACCACAAATTCCACACCTATTGAGAAATTCTGTATTACATTACAATGTCAGTTGAAACCCTTCCCCTCCACAATAAACTTGTTTTCAAAGAAAAAAGTTGCTGTTTAGTTAAATGACATAGATATGAAGACTGAATCCTAGATTCACTTCTCTGATTTCCCTAATTTTGCAATACTGAGCTGCAGTTTAAAATCCTATGCATTGGAAATACACCTTCCACTTCTCTCTTAGATATCATACATATTTAAAAATGTACCTTCTTGCACATAATGTTGACTGGAAACTTCACTGTGTAACCTCAAGGGCTAGAATAACCGTAGTACTTATTAGCAGTAAATTCATGCTTAAGTTACACAGATTGCTCTTTAGGGTGTAATTCTTCCAGGTGTTTTACTCATGATCAGCGTTTTCACAGTAAAACCAATCCTTTTGCTTATACTGGAAGTATAATCAATATTTTTATGACAAAGACTTTTAAATTACTAAGTATTTTTCATATCTATTTCATGTATAGTCCAAGAGAACTTACTTCATCTCATCAGTGACATTAACAGCTATCTTTTGCCATTCATCTGGAATGAAATTAGCAACGATCTATAATCAAAAGCCCTTTTCTTTCAACAGCTACCCCTCTGTCATATACCCTGTTCCTTCACTCTCCTCACATCTGTTCTGAAAAATAAATATAGCAAGTAGCCTTAAAGTGACATCTTGTTGTAAACTCTAGGTATTGCAGTGGGCGGCATTGCAGGCCGAGGGCGGCCTGGGCGTCCGAACGTACCCAGGGGAATGCTGAGTTCAGTGAAGACGTCCTCTTGTTCCCAGCCTGGCGGAGAGTGCCTTCTTTTAGACTCTACCTCCGGGTATGCCAGAGATCTCATTTCCAGGTACCTAGAATTTGCTTAACAAATGAATAAATGTATTGAATGAAAACAGTTTATTAGTTTAAAGAGACGTTTGTAAACTTCTTGGGAACACTTTCTGGGTGGATCTATAAATGAAGTAAAATCTGGAAAAAATGCTTTTCCATTCAAATCAGAGGCCTACTCAATGCAACTGCAACAGCTATACCACCCTGTGCAGTCACCCCTATTTCTCCCAGTAGACCATTTTTCTATTTCTAATTTCACTTTCATTGTGTTTTTTCTTTTCATATTTTAATCTCTAAATAGATCTATAACATTATACGTGCCTCTGGCACAAGCATGGTCCGGCTGCAGCTCCGTAACCATGTATGGTATTGCACGACCAGTGATGGAGCTGGGCTAACACAGGGGCTGCTGAGAAAGGGGGGGCCAGCAGGACCTGCTGGGAGCAAATCCCCAAACTGCCTAAGGAGCTGCATGGGCAGAGCAAACCTTCCTCTGGTAGGACCCCTGCAGCACCATTGTCCTCTTCTCCCTGGAACCACTCTTCTCCCATCCTCAGCTCTCCAAGGGATAGTTTCTGCTTTATGGCTCTTGGCCACTTGAAGATTTTGATTCCTGACCAGTAGGGATGGGATGGTTGGTCCCTGCTGACCGACATTAATGGACACAGGCACGAGATTCAAGGTGTGGAAAACACTGGATTGATTTGCTGAGGCAGATAAAGCCAGTCAAAAGAACAGATGCTCTCCCTTCCCAACATGTGAATTGCTTTTATTTGAAAAAAGATAAATTTGTTATCACAGAGCAACAGAATTACAGATTAACTGGTCTGATTCCTGTTCTTCAGTTCTTAGATCAAAGAACTAGTTCCCTTACCCTGACAAAATCTCTATTGCATTGCAAATTTCACCTAGATAAGGGATATATTTTCTCATAAAACAAATATATTTTTGCCCAAACCAAACCCTTCCTGTCTTTCAAGTCTGTAATTCAAAGATCTGCCATTTCTGGCTATGAGAATGAATTTTTCTTCATTGTTTTAAATACGTCTATTACATGATTTAAAAGAAAATAATATGAAATCCTGACTGGTTGGCTTTCAAGTTAACTTTAAGCCCATTCCAGGTTTCCAAATCTGCAGCAGAGATCCTGGAAAACCTGCAAGCTTCAGTTAGCTCTTCTTAAGACACCCAGGGCCTTTGTGGCAACTTAAGTCCCACTTAAGTTGATTTCTGGGCTGGCAGCTGCATTTGCAGAGAGCCTAAAGCCTTGCACTGCAGATCCCAGATACCAAGTCCATGGTGGAAACCTGGGAAGCAGAAGCTCCCCTGGAGCTTCCAGGCTCCCTGCTGGCAAGTTGGAAGCTGAGATGCTGAAAACACTGAAGTAACTATGCTCTTGGGATACCCAACTCTTTCGTCGGCTGGCTGCCTGTGAAGTGGGCAGCGCAGGGGAGCCAACCTTGCCATTCCCAGTCCCAGGGAGTTTGCATGGTAGTGGTATCTCCAAATATGCAAAGCCTGGCAAAGTGTCTTCAGGCCAAACAGGTAAGTGTTGAAAACTGACCGAGTTTCAAATCTGTCCTGGAGGAAGAAGTTAGTTCAAAATCAGACATTCACATTAAATGTTCTAGCATCTTCTGGTGGAAAACTGCACCCAGAAAATCTTCCAGCAACTTCTGTTCACAAACCCTTCTCCATCACACGGACTCCAGTAGCAACAAAAAAGAGCATTCCTGGCCAACATGCTCTATGTTGTTTTTGTTGTTTTCCACTTCCCCTCATTATACACAGCCCATTCGCTCAAGTTTCATTTGAAAGTGTGACAAGGAACTGAACTCACTTTCAGACACTCAAGATCTATTTTTCCAGACAGCTAAAATATTAATAGGCAGCTATGATTACATTTATTGGCATTATCTCACAGCATGTCCTATCAGTTATATTAAAGGCAGCATGCAGTAGATAACAGGAGACAATAAGGCAAGTCCTGGCAAAAGGCATGTATTTGCGTGAACAGGGACTGAGAAGTAACAATTTACGGATGATTTCCGTGTTACTAACGCTTCAGTACAGTGTGTAAGAATACCCACCTTGTCCAGGAGCCAGCCAGACATTACAGATACTTTTCTGTTGACCTTCAGAGACTGTCACTCGTTTCATTGACAATTCAAAGTAAATTTAGCAGGGCACTGAAAGAGTTTAGCTAAACTCATGTGAACCTTGACATGACAATTATAGCAGCTTATGCCTTTCAGAAAGCTTGCAAGCTGCTTATCATATTTCCTTTACACTATTCAGCTAAGAGCCTCTAATGGTTTAGCTTGGCGAAAGGCACTGGGGTTCTTTTACTGAGCTGCTCCAAGGACAAGTCTTGATACTATTAGCAACATTTATTCTTGTTAGCAATAAATTTCAGTCTACTGTCAGAGAAAACATGCAAGGCTCTCTGTGGGCTGAAAAGAAAAAAACCAGTAGTTACCCTTGGCCTCTGGACACTCTTGGCTTCCATGTCTTGTTTCTTCACTAGCGTTTTTAACAAGCATTTCCATAACTTCTCTGCTCTCAGCTCCTTGTGATCCCATCTGTTTGTAATCATCTATAAATGTATCAGGGAGCTGGAGAGTCTCTTCTTTCAGATGAACAGAAGGCGTATGGTGATCTTCGGGCTCTAAGCGAGTGTCAGAGCTCTTATCAATTTTTCCTTCTGTCTGCTGGGGATCAGACTCCTTAGCAGATTGGTCTTCTTGCAATTCCTCTGGCTTCTGCTCAGGGTCCAGATTTAGGCTTGATGCTTCAGTTACAGCATCATCATTATCATCATCCTCATCATCATCCTGACAGCCACTAGAAGCTACACTGCCCTTTGCTGATCTGAAGTTTGTTTCTAAAGCTTTATGGGCAAATTTGTCTTCACTCCTGGTTAAGTGGCTGTGATCGTTTTTCAGTTCTAACATGGTTGACATACAGGGACACATTTCTGAAGCAGTTTTATTTTTTTGATCAACTGGTACTATTTCTTCAAGCTCAGTTATATCTGGCTCCATAATTAAATCATCTTCTCCCACTTCATCTACCGTCACTAATTCCTCCATGTTAGCAGGATACCAGGTCTCACCTTCTATCTCACTTCCACTCTCCCAGTCTCGGTCCTGTCACAAAGATGTAAAACATTTGAGAGATCAGTGATTACAGATCACCACTGTTAAAAAGTGGGCTTTGAACATCAGTAACCAGGAAGAACTTTGATCTGGCCATGCCTAACCCCTCTTATATTTTAGTTTCAAAGAACAATATGCCTTGGTATTTTTTAAACCTTATGCACAAGGACAAGCAATCTCTTTTTAATTATCACATAAACTTCACTTTGTGGAGATCCTGTAACTGCATTGGGGATTACAGTCCCTCCAGTCTCCTGCTCCTTACTTTTCTGTAAGCAGTGGAACAAGGCACAACCTGTTATACTTTATTATGCAACTGACTCTACTATGTGATCCCCAAGGAAATGAACCTCTCCCCTTCCTCTACCTCCATCCCAGGGTGGCAAGAAATAGGCAGCACAATGAGAATATACTGAACCTCAGTCTAGCCACTGTGGCTTTCACTTTGCTGATTAGGTCCTTTAAATTCCTATGGTGACTGAGAAAACGTGGCTACCTTCTGTAGTCATTTCCTTCCACCAGCAAGAGCCCTCTGCCAGGGACTGTGTTGGTAGAGATTGGCCTAGACCTTAAGAAAAATCAGTTTTACAGTTATACGCCAAGGTATATAATCTGAAATACCTCATACATACAGTTATAGACTTACAGGACTCAGACACTAATATTGGACTTCAGAAGTATTTATAAGTAATTATAAGGTATATGTTACTTTTAAGACACACTTGCAGCTTAGGTTTCAACTCCCAGACTCATCGTGTACACATGATCTATTAATAATCTCTATTCTCCTCCTGTTTGGCCATTCCCACACTTCCCCTCCTAGAATCCTAAAACAGCACGAAAACTCTGGGAGTTGACACTGTTCTTGCCAGGAGATCAGTTTTCTACAGCAACAGATATCAATAGCTTCCATATCTGACCATCAACCCATGACCCTACAGATATGAAGCTGGAGGAATTCCAAGGACATTGCTGTCCCCGACTGTGATGCTGCAGTAGGGGTGCTGTAAAGACATTATTTAATTAAAACCAGAAACAATCAGAAGAGGCTACTATCCATAGTCCATCTAAGGCCAATGTTCTGAAAAGTTTTCATCATTAGTCCCCTCCTCCTCCACCTGACCACATCTCCTATTTTTGGGCATGGTTCACAAAGTTACACAGTTCACTTGGGCATACATCYTACAGTTGTCAGTGCCAAGGGCTATGCATGTGAAGCAATGTACATGGGCAAAGAGCAACTAAAAAAAGTTGTTCTGGAGGCTTCAGGAAAAGCTATCCCTTAAAGCAGAGGTCAGGATAAGGCAAGTTAATTTAGACAACCCCCTTCTATAACCCCTTTACAAGCCTTTCTATGGGGGTTTAATATTTCAGTTGGGAGAACGTTCTACCAAACCTGGGGTTTCACTCGTTTTGTCGTGGAAGCTGCACCAACAATATGTCACCAACCTTCTCTTTTCTTGTGTTTTCCAGAATCTCTCCAGATTCTTTTCCTTGTTTATTAGCTGAAGGTGAGCTCTTCTCTGGAACTTGCTCCTCTTTTCCAAGCTAAAATAAATACAACATATACATGTATGGCAACACACAGTGGTGCTCTATTATGTTTCTATTCTGGGTTTAGGGAAGCAAAGTCACCACAAGGTCACATTCTTTATTTCTAAAGTTTATGCAAGTCAACTGGGCTGTGGGAAAAGACCCAAGAATTGGATTCCATTAGCAAAGCTGCACAAATAAGAATTAAGAAAAAGAAATTTAAACAAAATTAGAGAGATGTAATTTACATCATAGAATTGGCTAGAAGACAGGTGGAGGAGAATGTGAATTCATTAAAATCTCCAGCCTCCACTGTTCTCTACCCACATCTGTTATGTTGGCTCAGACATGGTAAGGAGAGCAGCAGTGTTAAAACTCTGCAAAAGACCTCAACTGTTTTGTTTATTGATGTAGGATCAGTCAAGAATGCAACTGCTTGCACAGTTCATACTTTGGAAGAACAAAACTACAGTACTACCTGGCACTTGGGAACAGAGGGGTGAAGCAAAAGTGTGAGTTCAAGACATTCAAACCTGTTTCTTCCTTTTAAAATAAATTATTAGCAGTAGTCCCTGGAGGGGTGTGTCTTTAACAAAGCAACTTCAAAATAACTTGAAAAACATGCAGAGGAGTGTGCAACACTGGTGATTTAGGATGCTGTCTGACATTTCTCTCTGACATCTCCTCCCAAGGAACCATCCATCACAGTGAAATACCAGCCAAAGGAGCAAGATGACAAAAGGTGGTACAGACACACATATCTATGGCATGAAGTAGTGCTGCTGCCTGTTACAGAGACTAGCTGAGTTACAAGATCTAGAGATTTCCACGAACCTTGCCCCCACATGAGAAGAACGAACACAAGGTCAACTAAAAACAACCAAAGATGGCCCTGGCAGCACAAAGTCACAAGCTAGAGATGGACCCCTGGTCAGCAAAGCAGCTCTGCAGCCTCCTGTGCCAGCATCCCCAGGGGTGGGTGGCGGCAGTGTATCACCAGGGGGGACTGAGGGAGGCAAGGTGGCCAAGAGCCAGTAACAAGATCCCCATAGGGTGGGGATATGAGCATGGGCTGTACTGGGACTGAGTGAATGAGACATCTTGATCTGTTCCCTCTCCACTTTTTCCCAATGGAGAATCAAACCCACAAACGCTGCCACTTTACCAACTGGGAGTATTTCTCCAGAGATCCCATAATTTTACAGGTGAGCTGATTCAGTGGTTCTGCCATGGGAAGAGATTCCTGCCAGCACATTGAAGGAAGTGGTGTGAATTATCCCTGCCACAGCTGAGGGTAGGGACATATGATTAATAGAAACCAATTGCTCTGCTGAGTTGGCCAAAAAGAAAATGTTCCTCATTAAAAGTTCATTCCCCATCTTAGTAGTATAACAACCAGTTCCCTGTATTGTCCTACAAATATTGTGCATCCCTGTAAAATACCACTTAATTCCCAGATAACTCAATCCACATCACAGGCAGTGGAAGGAGGTGATGGATGCAGAGAGAGCAGCGATGGGGTATTCTGCACAGACTTAGAAGAGAGAGCAGTAGGGCAATTGCCCCTGCACACACAACCTGCATGCAAACAGCAGACTGTCACTTGGTTTTGTTGTGAGTTGTCTGTCCCCTTCCCCTCACTGGTTACCCAGAGGTTCTGTGCTTGACACAGAAAGACAATGTCCAAGTACCCAACACTGCAACGGTGTAATAGATCTGCATGATCTGGGCAAAGACGTGGACAAGATGACCTCCCAAGATCTCTTCTAGGACTATATTCCCTGATTTTCTCATGGCAAAACATTGCATGTCACCAGCACCACACCCACAACAACTGATCTAAAACATTTCAGAAAATGTATTACTTCAGCATTTACCTTCTTCTGACATACAGTTTGAGGTCTCTATTTACCTCATTCTCGGGAGGTTTGGTTTCCTTCACATCACTGCCTTCAGCAGCAGCATCTTCCTCTTGGTCTTTTTCAGCTTTCTTCACTTTATTCTTATCACTTTGTTTTTGCCTGGAGCCCTCAGATGCTTTGCTGTGCTTCTGTTCAGCCGCCTCCTCCCTGGCAGCGTCCTCGCTGTAAGAATGCCTGCGTTCCCTTAACTTTGCCTCTTCCTTTCTCTTAGATCTCCCAGGTAAATCCTGAAGCTGCCTCTGAAACTTGTCAGATTTTGACTTAGAGGTTTTTCGGTAATAGTCATCTTCCCTGCTCTTGTAGCCAGATAAAGGGTGAAGGGAGCTAGGGGAACCACTCCTTAAATATTTTTCTCTGTGCCCTCTGCCTCCTTCAATCCGTTCATCCAAGTCAAACTTGTCCAGCTGTCGGGAATAATGTTTCCTCTCGTGTACCCAAGTGTCAGTCCTGTCCCTCTTCTCGTCCCCATTCTCTCGCCATTCTCTGCTGTCTCTTTCCTCTTCCCGTCGAGAATATGGGGACTGATCCCATGATTCTCTCCCATTTCCCCAGTCGGTCCTGCTGGTCCCCATCGGGCTGTGGGGTGAACTGCAGGAAGTAAAGCTGGGAGTGTGGGATCGGGGCGACAGGGAGCGGCTTATGGGGCTGCGAGAGCGGGGCCTCTCCGTGCCATACCTGCTGCAAAGGGAAAAGGCAGCTGTAACTGGCTGACCCACTGTGGTCTACCAAGTTCTTGTACACTGGAAACACATGGGGACTGCCCTGGTGCCTGCGAACCCGAGACCCCAGGCCTTTCACAGACATGTACTGCACAGCTGCAAGCACAGTGAACCGGAGAAAAGGCAGTATCATATCCACAGAGCTTAACTAAATCCCCACAGATCTGTCAAGAATATATTCATTCATTCTTAAAACTATCTCATAGGGGTTTAGCATTAAAAGCGTATAATATGTTAATACCTTTACAATGACCCTGATGTCTGTACCCTTAATACTCACTCATCTAGGGCATCGGAGACAAAAGTGACAAAGGTCATCTGTTTAAAAGAGATGTTTTAGGACTGTGATTCCTTTCTATTTTTGCTGGAAGGTCCAGAAGTCAGGCAGATTAGAAATATACCCAAATACATTTTAATCTGAACCGTCTCCTTCCCGCTAGGTCTCGCAGCACCCCCAGCCTTTACGCTTTTCACTCAAGGGGGAGGAGAGGGGAACAGCTTCATTTGTGTGTTCTTCACATGCCAGGCATATTTTCTGAGTCATCATCATCAGTAGGAAAGAGTTCATTTATTTTCATAACATGCACAGTTTCAGTTTGATCTCATTATATAGGCCCTGTGTACCTACTATTGTACCCACTTATATTTTTACAGTGATTTGAAGTGAAATTCAAATTAAGAAAGCAAATGAGATAAGAGAGGGAAGCACACAGATAATGCTTTTTCTACCTGCAGGTTTACAGACTTACCCAGGTCCCAATTCCAAACTACGGAGAAACTTTACCTGTCCACTTCACGCAGCAGGTCCCTCTCCCTCTGCGAGTGGATGTCCTGGATGATAGCAGCCACGTTCTTACCTGGTTTCTAAATAAGACAAAGACACTGTTTAGCATGCTGCACTACCATCCAAGCTAATATAGGTGATTTGTCCTTCAAGAAACAGCATCCATGCATCATTTAATTATACTACTACTGAGAAATATTTGGTTTCAGTGTTGTGGTTACAGTCTTTACTGCAGCTGGTATCTCAATAACACGATCAAAGCAGTAAAATGATACAAATGAAAAATTTGCTCCATTACGTTGTAGCACTGTCTCCTCGCACTTGGCTGCTGTAACAGGCTTTGAAGACTAGCTTGTCCTTCCCTGGTACACATTCACTACAGAGTACTTTCTAGGAATTGTATGTAAGAGGAAACAAACCAGATAATTTTTCTAATATGTGAATTAAATATGTATAGCAGCCTATCTCTGACCTTCTAGGAATGAACTGCCTTCTCTTCATCTCAGAGTTTAGCTCATTCTGGAGTATAGCTCTAAAAGACTATGTTTGGACACGAGAGCTTCAGAAAAGCTAAGTGCAAGAAAGATGCATACAGGAAGTGTTGATTACTTGAGATTCAAGAACATTTACAAAAGATGCACTACTCCAGGCTGGAGTGCATGCAATTCGTCAAACACTTGGAGTGTGCACAGCTGAGCAACATAATCATGCAGGAACTCAGAGCAGTGTGTAGTGGTAAATAGCTCATGCATATTCCCCCTTCCATTTTGCACTTTTGTTTGTATGTTTGTTTTTAAAAAAGAGAAAGGGCTTTTGCTCATGCAGAGAAAAATAATTCCATGACCCGAAAAACTGTCATTGGAAAGGCTGAAAATCTTCCTGAAATCTAGGCAAACTCTCACACTCTCCTGGGTAATTCCTGTTCTGCCTCTATGTTAAGATGCACAGTCTCCGCCACCTTACATCTGAACCCCTTCACCGTACCACATTAAGAAAGACTGCCCTGGTTTAAGGACTTTTGGCAACTCCTTTAAGTCTCCTTAAACTATTCTACACTTACAGGAGAGAAAGAGACTTTTCCAAAGGTCAAACCAAACCATCTGAGTTACTTGTTTTTCCTCAAGGCTCAAAAGGCCCCTTAACCTCTTAACTTGGAACATTATAGAGTTATTTTATAAAATAACTTTGTGCTCTGTTAGATAATATAATATGAAACTTTTCAGCTCTGCATTGCCAGTGCCAGTCCAAGTCTCCATGAAAAAAAATACTCTCTTAGCATTACACATGGCAGTACATAAGCTTCCACAAATATGCTCACAAAAGCACTGATTTTTGGACATCACTCAGGTGTTCACATCAGAAGTGTCACACACTCTACAGAAAGTCCAAAGACTATTGCTCTGTTCTGACTCTATGTAAAAAATTAAAAAATCTTGCTTTTTAATTTAGGTCATTCACAAGAAAGAAAGAAAAAGAAATCAGTGTGATGTTTAGCCCTGCCATCGCTGCTTGGCATAGAGATTGTACTAGGGCTCAAGCATGCAAGCAGTGAAAAGCATTGCTTCAGGCTTAATGCCTGACTAAAAGGACAGGACTGTCTTATTTTTGCTGACATGTTGTATCTTACAGATGGCTGTGTTTTAGACCTTTGTTAGACCAGGCAATGTGGGGAGACTGCTCACTCAGAAGGAAGCTTAGGAGTGATTTTTGAAATAATGGTATGAGAGGACCAGAGAAAATGGGATCTCTTCCAAGAGTTAAAATTTAGAACAAGAGCAAGCAGCTAAGTATAAAAGATCATTAACATACATTCATTAATTTATCTTTCTTAATTTCTTTTTCTATAATATTAAAGCATTAATTAGAAATCAGCAACCAGCAAAGATTTTTAGATGTATTCTCCAGGACGTGCCATGGAAACTCAGGAAATCTGATCAGGAATGACTCTCTTACCTTCAGCTGCAATTCCTTGTATCTTTTAGACATCCTAATAAGTAACTTGTCATCATTTATCATAGCAGGTTTTTCTTTGTAGTACTGCACCATGGCTTGTGCTGCTTCACTGTAAGCCATTTCCAGAAAGGCCTAGCACAAATGGGGAGAGCTTTAAAATCTACTACGTAATTAAAAATACAAAGTATAAGAGAAAAAAGGCAGCACAATGATTTTCGTTTGGATTCTTCTCATGCAAAATGTCTTGATAGTACAGAACTGGGTAGCTTTCCAGCCCTGGAGCTGAAATAGTAACACTCAGTCCATTGCTCAGCCTCTTTTAACTGCAAATAATGGTTTCAACCCAGCTATTAAAGCCGATATGCAACTTTAGAAGCCAGTTTAGTTAAAAACTAAATGACTGGATCTAATCTTTCTCGATATATGAAAACATCACCTTTCCCTTGCTTCGTCACTGGTGCTTCTACACCATGGTCAGCTGCTGACAGGATGCAGAACTGCAATACTGCAGCATGCACTGCTCCCGAGATTGTCAGCTGTGTCTTGCAGAATTGCAAGGGATCCAGACAAAAGCAGAACATCAGAGCATGAGCCGCCAGAATAAAGCCAAAAAAGAGTTTAGAAAACCTGAAYGATGTTAACTAGCACTTTTATTTACATGAAAATTGCATTTGATGTGACAGCAGTTTAACTGGTCAAGGAATATACTCACAGCTGTGTAATGACTGCATTTTGAAACATTACAATCTCAAACATTGCCCACTGGCGTGGATTCTACATCCATCTGTACTGTCTGCTGCAGGTATGTGAGAGAAGACTTTCTAGTCTTCCCAGCCTACCACCACTGGCAGACTTAAGCTACTTAAACTAGACTTAAGCTACCTTGAAGAAAGAGCTCTACTACAATCCGGTGCTGATTAAAAGGGAGTGAGGTGTCAGTGCCCCCTGTAAGGGCACAGCCTTCCTTTAGCATGTGTGTGCCAGATCACCCAGAGCAGCCATGGCCTGGGGGCTCTGCCACCAGCCTGTAACTGTAATTACACCATTGCGGGATCTGCCTCTGCTGTAACAAGAGTTCAGCAAACAGTGTAGGAGAACCAAACCAGACTAGAGTGCAAGTCATTCTTCAATGCTCGTTCAGCTCTACGAGTATGGGTAAGAAAGCAATAAAAACCTCCCAGACAGAACAAGAGAAGCCTGAAAGTAACCCTAACAAATGGCTGAGAGAAGGCGGCCAAGTTACTAACTTTTTTTTTAATTATTATTATTACTTTCAAAAGTACAGTTTTACAATGTTTCTTCATTGAGATTTCTGGATTTTTTTAACAAGAACTATGAGGCAGTGGTCATTTTTATGCCACCACCTCATTCTGTGAACACCAATTTTTTTTTTACTTTAAGAGCAGGCTTCATATACTTAAGTTTCTATTACAAAAAAAGAGATTTTCCCCAAAGATTCTGTCTTCATGTCAATATGTCTTTATGCCAATACACGTCAATACCGGTGACCTCAAATGCACAGTACCTGATTAGTGGATTTCATAAGGATATAGTTGGTGACCTTCCCAAATGGGAGGCCCAGGTTAATGACATCATTCTCTGTGCAGCTTCCCTCGGGTAGGTTGCAGATGTGAACAACTCGACCCAGTGTAGATTTCCTCTGGGGAAACTGGGGAAAAAAACAACTCAAAACGATGTTTTTATCTTAGATATTCCATCCACCAGATAAGACCTTACATTTTGCAGAAAATGAAATGTTCTGTTCTGCATACCTGTTATTAAGGACAAATATCCTTCTTTAAAACCTTGTATTTTAACATCCTGGTTTAGAAATACAAATGGGAAGGGAAATGTTTAACTGCAGTGCAGCTTGCAATGGAGTCTCCATCCCCAGACATTACAAAGTCCAGCGAGGATTTCTAGAAGAGATGCTCTTGTTCAAACAGGATTAATGATATTGCTGCAAAAGGTAACTTGCCACCTCAAACCTTATGGACTCCAAGGCTTCAGCTCCCYGGCATGTCACAGCAGAGGGCTGGGCTGCCACGGGCACAGGCCACCGCGCTGTACTCAGCACCAGTGAGTTTGGAGGCCCCTCGGTGTTTGGAGACAGAGGGTGCCCCTGCCATGGGGAGCTCTCAGCCCCTCCTGACGAGCTCCCTGCAGGGCTGGTACCCATCTGGTATGCCTGCACAACCCCTACAGCTCCTCTGCCAAGTCAGCCAGCCTTCCTCACCCCGTCTGCATCTGTCTGTCCCACTGGGGGCTCTGTGCCTTCCCCGCAGATGAAGGCACCATGCACTATTGCTGAGTAAAAGGCCCTTAGCAGATAATTTGCAAGCAATGCACAAAAAATTAGTATTTTCAAGTATTCCATAAACGCCCATATACGTGGTGCTGGTGGCGCCTGGAAATTGAAACAGATGCTCACTGCAGTCCCTGCTGAATTTATGGACATTAGAAATCAGTTTAGGTGACTACAGAGGTGTTCAGGATAGCAGGGGCTAAATTTAAATCCTCCTTCTGCCCTGGTGGAACAGACTGGGCCGGGGGTAAAAGTGACCCCATTTAACTTGTGAGAGGACACACAGCTGTCCCTCAGGTTGGAAAACCTACTACTTTCCCCTCTCATTGCAACAACACACAGTAGGAGGGACTTTTCCCTTGGGGGCATAGTGACCACTCGACACGCAGAGAGGCAGAGCTCCCAAACTGGGCTGGCACAGACACACGGCCCCCGGTGCAGTAATCACTTCCCAAGGGTGGAAGTCTATTTTGGAGTGCTGGGGCAGTTCCCAAAGAGCTGCCCATCTCCCTAACGTGGAAAGCAGGCTCTACACTCCTTGTGCAGAGAGGCATCAGGGTATACTCAGAGAGGAACATAATTCATCCCAGCTAATGACATGCAAAACATTGCTCACACAGGATTAAGCTTTCCCAGACTACTTCCCTGTTTATGACCTCTGCTGTTCGGATTTTACTGAAGAAGTAACTCTACCTTCAGTTAAAATTGTGCCATTCAAGGGAAGATGCAAATCACGTAATCTTGGGGGATCAAGTTCACCAGAGCCATCACAAATGTTTGGCTTGTCAGCAAGTTCACAAGTTACAGAGCTAATGTTATCTTATTTACACCTTCATCCCATTACCCTCCCTCCAGGCTTCACCACTTAACCATTTGTGTATTTTTGCTGCAGCAAGACCCTATATTATACAGTGGTCTGCTATTAGCTTGCATCTTACAGAGCCTGCCCAGGTGCATAAGGTAACTCAAAGAAGTGCCAAAGTCCAGAAGTAAGATATTTTCTCTAGCAGAAGAATAACAAAGACCTGATCCTGAAAAAGATGAAGCAACTCAACTCCACTTGAATAGAAAAGGAAGTGATGGCTGCGTGCATCTGGCAAGGCAGCATGTAGCGCACAACAGAAGAATACAACTATAGCTAGCAGAGGAAAAGGAAACTTTCCTGACAGCAAATGCAGTCCCAGAGTAGGAACACACCAGGTCACCTGGCACCTTCTGTTTGTTTTGTTAGATCTGTTAAGAGATGGTATGTTAAGAGTCTATGAGACTAGAAAGACTTAGCTGTTCCCTACATAGGCTCCAGAGCCCGTGTTCGGACACGCGCTCAGCAGTACATTAAATCAAATGACTGTACGATGTTACCACCTCCCCACAATTGGCAATGGCTTAAATTAAAATGCTATGCCATAAATCTGCTGTAATTAATGATTAAGAAGTGGTAACATACTCATACCAGAAGTCGATGGGCTGTACCAAGCAATAATCTTGTCAGCTGATTGAAGTTAAATTGGATCCATTCATTAAATAGAGCTGTAAATCACAGCCAGAAAAGGAAGATACACCTTCCATATCCACAGTCAGGAAGTTAGAGGAGCTGTTGTGTGTCAAGTGTTGAATGTAATTTTCAGTAAGGGTCTAAGTTAACTTTCTTTGCAACCCATGTCTACAGGGGTTTACCAATGCAGTTGGAAAACTACTGCAAAAATAATTTGATGCACAGCAGTGAAATGCACCTCATACCGTTTGCCATATTATCTCACCAATCCAATCTGGATATTTTTTATTACAGCTTTTTTTTTCAATTTTTTTTGTTTCTTGCTTTTCAAATTCTTTATCCCTTTCTTAAGCTTTGCATGAATCTTTTCTAAAGATAATAAGAAACTGACAGTCCCATCCCTCCAGTGCTAATGGCTCTCCATGCCCAAGTGAAGACTTGTAGCACTGTATTTGCCTTTTGAAGAGGGACAGAGTTATTTGCAGATGGATAGCACAGAGCAAGCTCTTCCAGAAATCTGAACACTTTGTTTATGATTACATGCAGGGTCAAGTATAATCTCCCGCTGCTCAGTTAAATGGCAGCAGCTTAGCTGAAAGTGAATACTACCGTGCAAAGGTGTAATAAATTATAAGCCACCTGGGTTGCAGGGTGAATGACAGCTGGCAAACTCAATCTTAACATCTCTAATATAGCTCCCTGTCCACCTGATAAGCTTCTGAAGAAAAAGAGGATTTACAGTGTCCACGAAAATCAAAGTTATTGTTTCTTTTATCTCTCATAGTACTGCAGGTCATTCAGAAGGAGGACTTCTGCAGGCAGCTTAAATGATAAATAGTGACAGATTCTAAGGAGAAATGATACTGGCATTAGCAGTAATTTCATTTGTTGCGAGGTTGACAGACATGATGAAAAGGAACATTCCTACACACCCGCTGCTACTCCACCTCTGACCTTGGAGGCAGCCGTCATGAGCAGCTCTGCTCTTTGCTCCCATGCACACACAGTGTCTGTGACAGGCAGAAGCTAAAACCCCTTCAAATAACCTCTGTCACAGCAAAACCACACAGTAGAAAATTGGTCGGATTAAACAAATCTGGGTGACGTTTCTGTAAGCAATGCCTGATGTGAACTGGAGTGGCACAGGGACACAACTCAGCCTGCCTTTCCAGAGTGTCTGAGACCACATCAGGATATATACACAAAAGCTAACAAGGTGAAAACTTGAACCCCTGGATTACTGCTGCTATTCCATGAACACCCTTATGTTAAGTCCTTGATGCCTCCAGCTTTAATTGTAGCTTTCTGATGTATGTTTAGCTTCATTCTGATGTATGTTTAGCTTCATTTTAACCCTACCAACTTTGTATTTCCATTATGCATATGATTTGCCTTTATTTGCCTTGTTTTTTCTTTTCTTTTTTTTTTTTACTTTTAAAATCTTTCTGCTTTGTCAGTGTAAGAACCACTTTTAATGTTATCTTTTTTTTCTGGCATTTTTTGATTATTGGGCTAGGAATTCAAGTGTGCATTAGAGCAATATAACTGGGGACCTGTGTTGAATGCTGGGGGGGCTAATAAACCTAAACCATGGAAGGCTGTACACCAAAGCAAACTTGCTGAAAGGTTACCAGTGGCAGCAGATGATATAAATAGTACACTAAAATAAACTAAGGAAAAGCTAGTCCAGTAYAATGAATTGATCTGGGACCCCCAGGTAAGTAACGGTTAGCGAAGCTGCAGCCACTATCTTTGCCACTATTGCTACCTGCAAGAAGGATCCCAGCATGAGAGAGGCAGAGAGCAATTGCTACAAATAAATAACTGGAGAGATGGCAGGCTGCTTGCTGGGATCGATACTCAGAGTAAGTAAAAACTAATCCAAATCTTCATTCCAAGCTGAAGCTGACCTTCCTGGGTCGAAAAGACTCAGAAAATGGGGGAAAAAAGTCAATGGGATACACACAAAACCATTTACCCCACTCCCCAAATCTCTCTAACAAGCAAACAACTTTTAGCACTGGAAAAAAAATCTACAATCAAGTTCTGATTTAGCCAAAATCAAAAGCATAAAAGAGCTACAGGGAAGTTGAAATAACAGACTTTATATTCAGATTATTGTCTAAAAGGAAGCCTTCACGGTTTTAATTCCAGTAAGTAGAAGTGGCTTCGACAAGAATCTCGACATGGAGATCAGTTTGCTTAGGTACTCACTCTTACCCCTGATGGAGAAGAAGAAAATGTAGGACCTGGCTGGCCAAAGGATCTTGCTGACGTAGTGATAAAAGATGAGCCGACATTTGGTGGATAATCTAAATAACGGATTACACACATTTCATGAAAATCTTGACTCATATTAATTGCATTAGTGTGCCCAGTAAGCAATGCCCCATTCACATAATAATTAATTTCATAGTCTCTACACCAAATTATACACTGTTTCGTTGTACTGTGAAAACAAGTCATTGTCTGAAAGAAAAATAAATTCATACTTTGAAAGGCACAGTGTTGGCTTTTAGCCTTTCTGTGCACAACCTCTAAAAAGTTTTCCTTGGAAACTTGTATCACATTTCATTTAAAATGTCCACTTTTCCCCAGAGACTGACTTCCCTTTCAATTAAAAAAAAGTGTTTTTAACTATTGCACATACAACCATTCACCTTCGATACTAGATGCATTGAAAACTGCTGCATTATTTGGTGATAAATGCAATGTTCCATCTGCTGAGCTTAACACACACCGGATAGCAGTGCTGGAAAAGAAAGAAAAGAACTTTAGGAGCATGTATTATGTGCCATAAATATTAAAGCATAATTATTAGACAGTAAATTCCCGGTGTAAAGCCACTGAAGTAAGGGATGCTCTGTTAGAAATTCAGTTGGAAGAGTGTCTCTAAAAGAATACTTACTTATCTGAAAAAGCCATACATTTTTGGATGTGAAGACTTCCCTTAATATGCTGATCCCAGTCCTATGTTGAAACAAAGAGATGATGAGCATAGGAAAAATCCTGAGACAAATTTACAAGAGATTGCTTCTCCATTCAGTTTACCTTATTCTAAAAACAATACTGAGATGCTGAAGATCAAACTGTGTGATGCTGGACCCAAGCGCACCTTCACCCAATGCATTTACTGATTAGTTATTTGTAGGTTAAATTATCAGTTTCTTTACAAAAGGAGAGCTTCTCTGTATTAGTTTTTAAATCCAGTATATTTCTATTAATTCAGTTACTTCAGTCTAGCTAAACAGCTCATCCTGCAAGGCGCTGAGCATCCTCAACTCCTGCAATGTCCGTAACAAAGGTGCTCAGCGCACAGGGCAGCCAGGACAGTACTTACTCATTTCAATAGATTTGCAAAATTTGTCAAAGTACATTTAGCTATTTACACTTCTATGATCCAAATGAGGCAGTGTATTAAACACCAACAGGAAGATCAACTGAAACTCACCGTAATGACATTTTCCCTGCCCTTTTAAAATGTTTAATGAAAAAAGAAATGCTCAGTATGCCCTAGACAGGCGCTACTTCAGACCAGTCCTGTAGCTGCAGTAACCACAGCAAACCCTTTTGCAAGCAGCTGCTCAAAGAGTAAAAGGGAAACATGAAAGAGTAAATATATTCAAATTTCTCAAAACCCTGGGGTGTGTAAGTATCAGGCACTATTTCATTTGCTGGCTATCTTCCTTCCTATATACATGCTGTTGTAACGTTTTTGCCAGGCTACCATCAGCGTGAAAACGGATGCCTTTGCAGTTAGRTGCTGGTCCTGCGATATGATGGAAAAGGCTGTGAGGACTTGTTGAGCGGGGCTCACCAGGAGGCCAGAACAACGCCAGCCAGTGCCTACGTACGCTGTGGGGCTCAGAGGCTTCTCCAGACCTGACCTATGTAACRTGACCTAGCACACAGGCTCTCTGGGCAACCGGGACACTTCTTCTCAAGGGCGAGGTTGAATTTGGAGCTCCCTTGGCAGTACAAGCAGAGAAGTGGGAGAATGGTCTGCACTACACGTGCTGAGCAGCTTCTTGCTTCCAGGCCAAAGTCGCTGGGGACCCTGAGTCCTAAATTTTCCTTAGAGCTACTAGAAGGAGGAAGAGAACCCAACAGAGGAATTATTAAAATCATTTTATCAAAATGCRCTGTTTTGTTTAAGCGAGCTGCTTCCACAAGGCTGTTAGGGGGAAGCCTTTGGGATCAGAAACACGAAGAGAAAGGGAGAGGCAGATGAAACCGCAGACGTGTGGTTACAATACCAGCTTGAGAAGCAGGGGATTGGGTTCAAGCTCTTCCTCCCCTCGCTTTGGGCCCATGAGATAAGCTGCGGCCCCAGCCCGGACCTCGCGTTTCTCACGCCAGCACCGTATTCTCACCACCTTTCTCAGCAAGATGTGAAACAAAACCAGATCTTGAAACCCCAGTAATTGCCATGAAACAGATGTACGACACCCTAAGCAAAACTATGGCCCTTTGTTTCTGCTTCTCTCAGGGCACCTCCGCGGCGATGGACGTGGGTGGCAAGGGGTGGCAGGAGCCAATGGCCAGATYAATCCCCAGGCAGCCCGTTCAAGGGTCCGAACCATGCCCCCGGAGGACCTTAAAACCACTCACCTTCAGATCGAAGATCTTCTTGTCGCAAAGGGCGCAGACGTGGGGGAAGTGGAGGGGGGCTGCACCGCGGAGGTCACCCAGCTGGTGTGGTGGCAGGGAGCGGGCGGGCAGGTCRGGCGCGCCGCCGCTCCGCTCCTCCTTCTGCCTCATGCGAGGGCTGCCAAAGCTCTGCTTGCTGTGGTTGAGGCGGCCAAAGGCGGGGGGGGCAGCCGTGCTGAACTTTGTGTCAGGTGTCGGCTCTTCGGGGTCATAGAGCTCGTTTCTTATTTCATACTGCTGCTGAGTCGCTGACGGCCACAGGCTGTCGCCAGGCACGAGGTCAGGCTTGTTTTGGCTGGGGAAATTAGGGATATTTTCCCACTGGTTGCTTGTACCGCTGCCATGCAAGACAGGGCCGGGATCTCCTTTCGGATGGGAGCCCGCGTGCAGGTCGCTGGGGAAAGCCCGCGCCGCCCCGTGCTGTGCCGCCGCCGCCGCCCCGTAGGCCTCCTTGGGAAAGGCCACTGCCGCCTCGTGCTGCAGCTGGCTGGGAGCACCGAAGTGACCCTCGTAGCGCGGCCCCACCGCCGAGGAAGCCGTGTGGGCCCCGCCGGCAAGGAAGCCATGCTGGCTGGGCTGGTCCCCCTCCGAGGCATACGCCTGAGGGGTGGCGGTGCTGGCGGCGTTTTGCTTGTTGTACTCGTAAAAGCCCCCTGCGGCAGCGGCAGCGGAGGTGGAGGCACCCGCCTTGTTGAGACCCACCACCACGGGTTGCTGGCTGGAGGTGGGAGCCATGACGCCTCCGAAGGGACTCATGACGATGGCGTTGGGAGTCTGGGCCTGGACAGGCCCCAGGCCGCCCCCCGGCGCGGCTAAAGACGGGCTCTGGGCCGGAAAGGCAATGCCACCGGAGGGGAACCTTGTACCGGCGATGCCGGGCCCCTGCGGCGGCCCTGCAGCGTGGCCCTGCGGGGCATTCATCACGGTGGGGTGCCTCAGCTGGTTGAAGAGCGGCTGGGACATGGCCACTTTGGAGAGCACCTGGTTGAGGACGGTGGCGGCGGCCGGGTTGTTGGTGACGGCGGTCTGAGCCAACTTCAGCCTGTGGAGCGTGAGCTGTGCCTGGAGCTGCGCCAGCTGCAGGCTCGCTGGCGAGGGGAGCAGGGGGCTCGGGGCGCCGACRGAGAACGGACTCTTCTCCAGGAGCTTGGCAGCGCTGCAAAGGATCAGGATCTGGGTTAGCCGAATTCGCCCGACATCTGCCTGCACTCGCCTCCCGCTAAAGCCTGGCATAGGATACACAGCCGCTTCTGGAGATTTAGCTTATCTAAACCCAGGGAAAGCAAGGTGGTGATTTGACAATGCAACCATAACCCATCATCTTCCCTTCAACATCCACTGCCACATCCCTTTCAATCAAAAAGTTACTAGGGAGACAACTATGCCAAAGATCTCTCTTTAAAACCCCTAGGACTCATACCTCTAATGCAGGCCAGAAACAGTGGCAACACAAGCCCCAAATCTACGTTTTTTCCCTCTTTTCTGCATTTTATGCAACCTCTGGCCTCTCTGCTGAGACATCACCGCTCCTGACTGATTTTGTGACACTACCATTACTGCCTTTTCCCACAGAGCAGGAGGATGTGACAAAAAGGACATCAAATGGGACTGTAAAGCCAGCCCCATAGGTACTTCACACCTAGCACGTCTGGCTGCATAAAGCAAGATTAAATACATCACATGTATTTTTTTTTAATTGTTTATAGTTCTCATTTAATTAATTTGCATGGCAGCCTGTTCTGTAACAAAGTATATAGTTTCCCTGTTGTGCAGATGCAAATATAGAGGAGGAAAAAAAGCAAATGATTTGCCAGAAGCTTGAGCAACTACGAACAAGCCATCCTGAAGACTTTTCCCAGTTCATCTGGAATGTAAGGCAAAATTTCTGCAGTGCCAGCTGGTGAAAATCAAGGTCTTCATACTTTCTAGAAATCAGAGGGGAATTGAGTGTTCTCCTTCAAGTCTCGTACATGGGATGAATAAATGATGACTAAATTGCCTGCTTGAATTCCAGAGTTGGGAAAATAGGAGATGGTATTTTCAGGCATATGGTGTTTCCTGGCTTTGGGAAGCACCTTTGGGACACTTCACCAGTTCACAGCACCACCATCAACCCTTCCTCCCCCCACCCCGTCAAACCCTGAAAACATAAAACAGGAAAAAATAAATCAAAATGGGTGAAATCTAGCAAAGTTAAAAGCAAGAGGAATGTTATAATAGAAAATATTAGGCAGCACTAGCTTCCAGGCAGCTGCACCCCCCCTGCTGTTACTGCCTCCCCTGCACCCTTCCAGGATGCCTCCTGCATCATCTGTGGCAGGGCCAGCCTGGTCCACATGTACGTACGCTGTCCCGCGGCCACGATCCCTCCATATATCATGCTGCCTACACTTGGATACCATCAGCCATTTTCATGCCCCTACCAGAAAAATGTTAGCCATCACTTCTTCCACCACCAGGAGCCTCTCTGCTCAGACGGCACAGCTACTCAGCGCATTACAAATGGCTGTTCATTCTGAAAATGAGAGCAGGGAGCACTCAAATAACAGGGATGTGGTCCAAAGCTCAATTAATTTATATTGTAAAAATGTATTGAGTTTCAATTTAGGCCTTTCAAAGCAGCAGGAGCTATGCATCAACCGCCACGCAACCTTCACTGTTAATAATTGGCCAATTTGCTAAACTGCATGGATGAAGTTGTAGTTAATGATAAATGCCTTGTCAGCATGCTACATTTGAAAACCACAAATTAGGAAAACATCTGCTTAAATCCGAAGTATGACTAAGAGAAAATGAATGGGTTTCATATTTAACGTTTCACTTCTAGCAACTGCAAGGCACATCTGTCTCCCAAAATACAAAACGCCGTTTGGATAAGTGCATCATTATGCAATGACAAGACTCCCTGCCAGCACAAGCTGACACCAGTGCACTTCAGAGCTGAGGTGCCTTTTGTTTTCCCGTGTGGTTTCCATCGCTTACTCTCCGACTTGCACTTAGAGCACAGTTTGCTGTAAATTTGATTACGGATGAGAGTCAGTGCGCAAGTACAGTCAAAACAACACAGAGGCTCTCAGAAACCCCAACCCGTGAGATCCTGAGGACCCACAAAAGCTACTGAGGAGCCYCGTGGGGTGCGAGGGGCTCAGCAAGCAGAGGATCCCACACTGGCACGCACACTGTCACCACCGCTGGGGGACGTGGCACGACCCCATGCCCGGGCTGTACTGTGCCACCAGCATCTGGAGCATCCTGGCTTATGATGTGCTGCGTGGGGCTTGCCACAGTCCTGAGAACTGTTTCATTTTATAGCTGGTTATACCTTTTGTATGCTAAGCAAGCTGTAAAACTCTTTTAAAAAGTTTTATAGAGCATGCAAATAAGAACTGCCTGGTGGTCTTAAAATAAAAAGAAAAGCCAGCAGCCAGCATATGATGTTTTCAGGCTCAGGAGCTGCAGACGACTCCTGTTCCCTGCAATCTAATTCCACCATGCTGCAAGCCTATGCAGCAGTGTTCATATCCCGACAGCTGCAGCCGTTTCCCAACTCTGGCGGTTACCTGCTGGACGCGGGCACGGGCTCCCTCTCTCCAGTGAAACCATCTCACTTGATGCTGCCACAAGCCCTGAAGCTCCCTCAGCCTTCTCCTATTTTCACCAACTTTGGAGCACTGTCTCTAAGAAATCCCCCAGCACATAAGCAGTGCCCTGCCAGAGCATCCCCCAGCTGGGCATGCCCGGGGCGCTTGCTGCTCCCCAGCTCTGCAATCATTTCTGGGCTCTGCAGCTGGGCATGGGGAAGGCAAGGGCAGGAGTGCCCTGCACAGCTGCATGGTGGGCTGCCTCCCGCCAGCGCAGGCCAACAGCTTTCGGGCCCTGCTGTGGAGTGGGGCAGCACTCTGCTCCCTGCGCCTCCCAGCTTCATCCCTGGACTGCAAGCCAGCAGTGGGGAGGGCTGGGGAGCTGCAGGGAGCCTTACCTGCAGAAAAACAAACGCCGTAAGGAGAAGCTGCAGCCTCCAAGCCACTCGCGGAGGGGTAGAATTAGTGAGAAGGGTTGCTCCCATGCACCGATAGGTTTGGGAATGGCCACAGCTTCAAAATCCAGCTGTCTGTTATGAATTTCCAGATTTCAGGGTGTTTCGGGTTGCACGATTTATCCTCCCACAGCAGAAACAGMATATTTTATCATCTAATCAAAGCAAAGAAGGAAGTGCATGTTCATGGGTCAGTGGGAAGAGCAGATACGCAGATGGGAGGTTGGGAGAAGAGCTGTGTATAAAGCATCTTTTAGAGCGACACCCAAATTTGAGGATTTCTGTTCTGTTAGGAAATACAGGATGTAAGAGATACACAGGACCAGAGTGCACAGCTTTGAAAATTTCTTTCCCTCTTTCTGTTCTACAATCATAATATTTATATATTTGATAACATCATTTTGTAAATAATCCTGCTACAGATTTACTAAACTACTGGAAACTGCAAACACGAAGTGAAGATAGCACTCAGCTAAGGCATTTTGTGGAGGCCGTTCACCACTCGTACGCACACAGCTCCCACCCCAGCTCGTCCTCAGGTTACCAAAACGCAGCCCCCGCCTGCTTGCGGGGGGTCTCTGCCGCAAGATGATTGAAAGCAGCTGAATGAAGCTCTCATTCTCCATTGAGTGCCCAGGGAATTAGCCTGCATCACCCAAAGTTAGCTCTATCCCATGCAAAACATTCCCAATTATAAAGTCRGGATGTAAAAGCGATGTAAAAAGTAAACAGAAGTTGTCCTCTTTTTTTATTTACTTAACATTAGTTGTACAGCTAGGCTACACCAGCACAACTAGGAAAGCCAGAAATGGTCTTTCTTTACCAAAATAAGGACAGGCAGGAGTGGTGCTGTACAGTTTCCACAAAGAAAGCCATAAACCAGGCAAGTTTTTGCACAGCTCTGAAAGACAGGAGTTGAAGATATGCATCAACTATTGCAATACTCACAATGAGATTGCGAACGCTGGCAAGGCTATATTGCTATAAATCAATACAGCCCATCTGCTACCCCTGTAATCCTTATTATGCTTTTAGCATCCAAGAACAGTGAGCAACACACAGCGTCGGAGGTAAAGTATCTAGATGGCTGGATTATTTGAGTAATCCTGTCTACAAGAGTGATGAAAAGGCTGTACACAAAACATGTCTGTTAGAACAGACCGACAACCCAGAGCTTGATTTTCAAATGACAAAATTAAGGATTTTAAAGTGCTGCCCAGCACCTTTCAAAATTAAGAAATAAATTTAAAAATCTGAACTAATAAAGTTATGATCTTAGCTGCAACTATTTATTTAGAAGTATTTATACTCACAAATATTTGAAATGCTGCATAGGGTGTGAATTTGGATACTTAAAAAAAAAAAGACTGATTCATAGCAGTGCAGAATTTGTTTTCTTGCATTTTCCATTAATCTTGCATGTCTTCTAAGATTTTTGCATTCCCTCCCCCATGACACATTTGCCTTTACATATAATTACATCTACCTGTCAAAATCTTTGAAAGATAAACTGTTAATGTTTTTTGTTCTAAAATACACACTTTTTCCCAAGCTGTCTGTATTATTGTGTTGATTTCAGAATTAAAATGGCCAAGGATATTAAGATACCCAAGTATCCTAGATGTATGACTACTCTGCATTAGCACAGTGTTAGATGTGAGACCGTATTTGCAATAGCATGCTGTTTTTTCATCCATTAAAGCTGTTTCTGAATAAATTTTTCTAACAGTTAGCAAACTTTAAATTTTTAATTCAGAACTCTTGAACACATCACAAAGAACCATTTCCTAATTATCCAAGCACAAAATTAATTATATTCTGTTATGCAGAAGTGTGAACATCCCTTCCCTGTAATGTACCATTTATTCAAAACACATGGGGCTGCCTTCTCTAAACTCATCCAAAACAATTGCTGCTGTACTAAAAAAGCAAATAAAAAACCCTTTAAAATAAACAAAACAAATGCTATATAGATAAAATTGATAAGATATTAGGGGTAAACCTAGTCTTCAAATAAAAATGCATCATTTGACAGTACTTCAGTGAGATTACATGTTTGTATGTGAGGACACAATTCAGCCTCTTGAATTCAAGGGAACTGCAAAGCCCTATTTCAGACACTGGTAGAAGTAAAGACAAAGTTCAGCAATCTCAACAACATATATTAATTATTAGAATAATTAATTATTGTAATGATATTTTATGTTATGCTATTTTGCTGATCCCATTAAGAATACAGGGTTTAGGTTCATTTTTGCTTGTTGAATAAACCCAGCACTTACGTCAACAAAGACCGGTGCATTGGTTAAAAAATGGACCCAGGAACATTTTCCTATACTCTAGACTGCATCTGGCCGATACTAAATGACTGTTTTCTTTCTCTTCAGCTCCACAAGAAGTATTTTCTTTGGGTTTTAGTGAAATTACTTTCTTGGTCAGAAAAGCTTGGAAAGTCTGCTGAAAGGAGAAAACCCCTCCACCTTTATAATTTAAGCTCTGAAATCATCTGCTGCTGAGCTTTTTTTTTGCCGAGTTCTGGTTAGAATTGATAAAAAAAGAGATCATGTTTCATAGTAAGTTCAGCTAATGATGGGGAGCACTAAAAACCTTAAGCTACTTTAATACGTTTATAAGCTGCAAGTAAAACCCTTCTTATCCCAAATAACGATTTCTAAAGCCCTGCATTATACTATTGAGGGAGTAAAATAAAACATCAGCCAACGTACACACGTGCTTTGCCAAGTGAGTTTTGCATATGTTTGGCAATGGTAAACTCTATTATCTGGACAATCATCCAACCTAACAGTTAGCTGGAAGATGAAATGTAAAATGTTATCACAGAGCTGCTAAACTTGAGGTTTACAAAGCTGACAGGAGTTAAGTGCCTGCCTCCTACCGAGAGTCCTTTTTGCTCATTTGAAACTTTCAGCCAAAATGTTCTCTGCTTTTGTTTATATGCAGAGAAGTCAGACAATTTCCGCTGGGAAAGGGACAAGATAAAGGGGCAAACACAGTGACTACATCTTGGATAACAGTTGTGATCACAGAAATAGAATTGAAAGTGATGTTAGGAGGATGGTTAGACCAGCTCCTGAGGTGGGATCAAGTTGAACTCAGCCACTCTTGACATATTTATTTAATCTGCTCTTAGGAACCTTCTTTGGTGGAGATTTCATGACCTCCAGGGACAATTAATTGCTCAACTGCCCTTAGTCATATAAAGCTCCTCTTAAAGTCTATGGTGGCTCTCTGCTAACAGCATAAACCAGTCTTCCCGTGCACACTGAGAAGGGTTTCTCTTACCTTCCTGCAGCTGCTATCAAATCTTCTCTACAACCATCCCAGCTCCTTTCTCTGCACATTTTGTGTTGCATTTGTTCGTAATGCCCAGTATGATTGCTTTGCTTCATAACAGCACAGCCCCGTGGTCCCCTGCTAACCCAGCCCCTTTCCTGAAGAGCTATTGCCCAGAGATGTTGGTTGGGAGGGATCTCTGGAGCTCAGCTGGTCTGACTTCCCACACAGGAAAGGCTAGCTCAGTCCTTCCTCCTTCTGACTGTCCAATGGATTTCTCATATCACCATTTCATATTGTCCTCATCAATATCGCATCCAGGTTATGTCAGATCCGGTTTGTCAGGATTACTCTGGATTCCCGTGCTGCCTCCAGAGCACTTGTAAATCCTCTCCTCTTGGCACTAGCTGCAGATTTAATGGATGTTTGTTCACCCAAGTCATCAATGAAAGTGTCAAATAGACTAAAGACTGTTCCCAAGAAAGGAACTGCAATGCACCTTCCATTTTCTCGCCAAATACCAGTAATTCAAGGACATCTTATCCACCTCGCAGCTCTGCTTTGCGTGCTGAAGAGACCACGCTCTCTCCTCCCTGACAGTCACTTCTGCTAAAAAAAAGCAACTGTCCTATTTGCAGTTGCAAGAATAAAAGGGTGGATCATCTCTGGTGAGACTGATTTCTTATTAACAACTCTTGCTCTATAGTTCTGGGAGAGTTGTTTTGGATTATTGTTTGAAATCAACTATATGTTCTGGTTTCTTTACAGCAACATTTGCTTCTATTTGATTTAGCCGCTTTCAAATGCTGAATCCAGTGCCATAGACAACAATCTGCATTTACAGCACGAGAACAACAAAACCAGGTACCACCGAAGTCTGCACTGGCCATCACACTTCCTCCCCCTGCTATTCAGTATACATTTTACCCTGGAAATATGTTTCTTATATTGCGTGGAACTCCAGATTGTATACTGGGCTTATTTCTGCTTTCCCTCATGCAACGCATCTCTCCATAAATATTTAATTAGGTGAAGTTCAACTCCTTTCAAGTAAGGGACGTAGTCTAGCAAATGTACCACCTAAAACCAAGGTTATAGGCAACGATTTTCAGAAGTTGGGAAAGCTATTGTTTTGTTCTGTGACATTTAAATGTTGTTTGGTTTTGATGATGTGCCACAGTTTGTCAGGGATGCTTCTGAGAATTAGTATGCACACAGGAACACTGGTCTACATTGTACATTTCAATAGGCAGCTATATAAATTCCTTTAGCTATACTGCAACCATCTATCTGCAACTGCTTCCCAAGGAAACTTAATTCTTTATTTACTGAAGTTAAAGAAATGTATTTAAAAAACTCTATTTTAAATGTGTGCTAAAAACTGTCAGAAATAGCTATAGCACCAGATCAGTGCCCTCCGTAACAGGTTGCAAAGATCTAAATTAGCACAGAAATCATCTCACAGTGTTATGGAGCTTTCAGGACATGCCGCGATGGTCTGGCAGTGCCACGCGGCCCAAGCCTGCCTCCCCAGCCCCCTTCCTGCAACAGCTCTTATCATCTAGACTTCAAATACCCTTTATGGTGCAAAGCCCCCAGGCCAGCTTATCCCTGCCAACCGGTGTCCCAGCAGGGCTCCTGTAAGAAGGGGTGCTGGGGGTCCCCTATAACGTCGTTACCCCTCATCACCGCGGACCCTGTGCAGACGACAGCGCCGCTGTGCCCGGAGCCCCCTCCTGCTCCTGCCCCAGGCAGCGAAGGGCACAGCCCCGGGGGCTTGCCCAGAGGCAGAGGAGCACAGGAAGCCTTCTGGGAGGGGAAGAGCAGGGGAAAGGGTGGTGTGGACGGTCATGTAAATCCATAGGATGAGCGAAGAGGCCAGGACAGGGACTAGCGTTGGCAGAGCTGGGTAACCCCGGCGGGAACTGGGCGAGCAGCTCCAGCAAACACACCCCTGCTTCGGGGACAGTGTCTGCTGCTCTGCCGCACGGCTCGGTGTCCGCAGCGCTGCTCCCAGCCTCCCCTCGAAAATAAAAGAAATCTCGGGAGAAATGAGCTGGAAAGCTTATTATAACTTAAGGAAAAAAAGAAAATGCAGCTTTTAAAAAAAAGAAAAAAAAAGTCAGAAACCCTTCAAAACCCTTCAAAGTCTTTTTACATGAGCACATAGACAAATGCCCAACTGAAAAATAACCCTTGGCATATAGTACTTACTAGAAAAGATATTACAGTAATATCTCACTGCACCTTCTGCTAATGTGTTTTCCGCATGGTATTGTTAACCACTACAAAAACAATAAGTTTGAGAGTATCAATATCTCGCGCTGCCTGCAGGCACAGCCGTTTTCATTTGTGTGTTGAAAGTAGGAAGCATAATGTGGTAGGCAGATAATTCCTCATTTGAATAAACCATTTCTATTTCACAGTAATATAAGACAATATAAAAGCCCTTTTACAAAGGTAGTATCTTCAGTTTGTAGACAGGAAAATGACATATAACTGTGGAAAGGGTAAAGTAGTAAGAAGGATTTTTATTTCTAAGTAGCTTCATTTGTGCTCAAAGAAAGGATTGCCATTTGTGGAAAAAAACAAAAATATTAAACTCACCTTTTTTATCCTTTTATTTTTAAATATTAGTCCCAATGATATATTTGAAAAGTTTAATGAAAAAGCACTTTAGTAAATTAAGTCTCTAGGAGAACACTAGTCAGCATTCATAATGGTAATGGCACAGGCTACAGAAATCGTGCACAAACCTGAGCTCTTCTGTTTGTACCCTAGGTCAGCCGAAAAGCGACAGCTTGCGACTAAACATCACCCAGGAGCACCACAATCATTTCATAATTAATGTAGTATCACCACCTCCTCTAAAAGCTGTTTAAATGCTATGTGCTACCAACCACCATAGCACAAGAGTGCACAAGGAGAAACACTGGAATAGCTCCTATCTAAAGTGGCCAATATGATTTGCTTTCTCTTTACCGCTAATATTTAAAAGTAGGCAATTTGAAGTAATAAATTAAAAAAAAAAAAAGCAAGCTTCACTTATTTCTTAATCAGATTTCTGACTAGAAAACCAGAACCTCTGCGGATTTCCTAAGATATATATTACATAACTATATGCTTAGGCCTATTTTTCAGTTTTCCTTTTATGTATATTTTAAAAGCACATAAATGTCATAAATTCCTATTGTTCACATACCCGCACGCATTACTGGTATATATAAATTATACACAAATCTTATGAAGCCCAGATCTAATTCAGTTGTTACTGAAGCATGCTGCAAAGCCTTTCCCGATTTCACTGTAGCAAGAGCAATGCTCCTGTATCCCTTTTCAGTTATATTTAATTTAAACATAAAACATCAAAGAAGATTGCTCTCTCTTCATGATCTCTTTGAAATCAGCCTTTAATACTAGGCCATAATATTCATACTGTTACATGGAAGTAATACGCAGTATATTTTGGCCTAGAAGCTTTCATTATCTATTTTGCAATGAATGTTGCTCACTTTTTTCTTTAATGCATCCCAATTTCTATGCTAAAGAAATTTTAATGTGAATCTTGAAAGATATATAGGAGGTTTTATTTATTTTTCTTATGTTAAAGGGCAACAGTTGGTATGAATCAGACCTGAGCGTGTTCCTTCTGGCAGAAAACAGCCTGTGCCAGAACTGCTGGAACTCTTTGGCTTTGAGAAGTTTAATTTATTGTCTTGAATAATAAACTGCCATTCCATCAACCTTGTGAAACAAAACATAAAACAGGCCAGTGCTTAAATCTTGAACAGGGACCAAAAGAGTTTTCCACAAAGGAAACAAAATTGGGAGAGGCATTTTATATTAAATAACATCAATTATTTTATTCTCCCTTTTTGTCTGCCTTCGGTATTAATTAGGAGTAACTAGCAGTTAATATGCTCCAAGCTCTGCACAGTAAATTGATTAGTGTACCAAGACTGAAAATAAGAATCAGTTTTTGATGAAAAATATCAGGTTTCAGAGCRCTGCATGTGGCAGCTGTGAGGAAGGAAAAAGTGTGAAGATATTAACCCGTTCACGACAGTCAGCTGGGCATTTGCCCAGTCCTGGATGACAAAACTGTCAATGCAGACGGCCGGCCACTACTTTTTGGTTAAGCAGTGCATTATCTCCTCTTAATTTTTGCTTGCTGGTTTTGTCCATTTTTACTGTAATGCACATGCTCTGCTGAGTAGCTGTAGTCTAGATGTCTAAGTAGCTTATACAACTAAGGAAAAATAGGTTGTAATTCATTCTGCTGGCCTGCATAGTAGGTGTTACACCTTGTGTTACTGATGTATCTTTTAATCTCGAAACACTCTGGAGCTCAGATTCAGTTTTCTGTGTGAAAAGATGTCTAAGAAAGTTGTGACCGCTATTGTTTTTTTTAAAAAAAAAAAAAAATGATTCTTTTCTTTAAAATTATCTTATTTATTTCCCAGGCTTTACTTCTGAAAATAAAAAGCTGTCTTGAGGTATAAAGTATCTGTTATTAAAAAAAACCCAGACAAATAAAAAGACAAAACAAAAAAAATTAATAATGTTCCTCTGATTCTTTCTTTTTTTTTTATTCCAAGGAACTCTATTCGTAGTCTAATGAAAGCATTTCCAAATTCAACTGTCTCTGAAATATTTTGGTATTTTGACTTCTTTCACGTTTTGCAAATAATTCTGTGCCCACTGGTTGTAAACAACATTAATATAATTCTGCTTTGTGTCTACTCACACAGACTATAAGGCTTATTACAGGGTGGTTAACCATGGCAAATCAATAGGATACAATTCGGTATGGAATGTCTTTTAAAGTATAAAAGCCCTGGTATTACAAAAAAGCTAAGCACTATAAGAAGCTACTGCACAAACCAGATCGTATCGTTCATTTGAAATCCCAGTTAGCTGTTACCACCAGAGTTACTGCGCACRCCTGCCTTTTCCCTTCGCTACCGAAAGAGCTGTACTTAAGAATTAAATTTTAAAGATCGCTAAGATACTCCGCATGGCAGATTAGCGTCCCTCCTTGCTGGAGGCGGGGGAGACAGGCGTTTCAGTGTGACAGTGGGAGGACGCGGGTGGCACGACGCGATCCTACCTTCTTGCAACATACAGGGCTGCCGGGAGCAGCGAGCTGGTACGGAGGAAGCGCGGCCAGGAGCCGATGTCAGCGTTTCGCACATGCCTCCCGGTAACATCCCGCTGACATTCTACATGCTCTCTGCACCCCGACTATTTACAAGCTTCCTTCCAGAAAGTCACAACTTTAGGAATAAAAAAAACCCCACACCACCCCACACCAAATGGAGGACTGGAAGGCGGATCACGTGGCTGCCGGGAGCCGGTCTTGTTGCATTACACGCAGCAAGTGTGGATGGCAAACAATATCGGTTGACGTTTGTGCCATATGTTCTCGGTCTCTTCACGTATCAGCACCAAAATCCTGTTTCTGTACAGTGTAACGCCACGGGATCCTACCGGGGAGAGGGTCACAGTCTAATTAGGCAAACCGTGGAAAAAATGCGGCACACTAACGAAGACCGAGAGGAACTGACTTTTACAGAGTGAGCCCTTGCTCTGGAAGGAAATGAGCATTACCCAGCTAAAGTTTTAACAATTTCTTAAAATGTGCACTCAAATACATCGTGTTTTAACCCCTGAGCAATTTGTCCATGTTCAGACTTGCTACCTCCCAAGGACAGTTGAGGTTTTGAGGAAAGACACTGTTGTTATTTAGGCTAATGTTATTGCTAAAGTCGGCTATCTGCTTTCTCAGAAACGGTCAACAGAAAGGAAATTCATCGTCCAGCACTAACCCACTGCCCCAAACGCATACGAGCGCTGACCTGCGCCACAGGCTCTGCTGGGACTCTAAAGCAAGGGCAAGAGGCAATGCAAAACCTGCACATCCTTAATGCGGTATTTGACAAGTTATCTCACCAGGTCTCCCCTGGTTGATGATCCATCCCCGTTAAACCAAAGCTTTTCAAGACCAAGTTTTACACCTTCCTAGACCAAAATATTTTATACTTTACATCTGGATGTCAAAATTATTGATCTTTCCCCTATGTCACATTACTCAAAAATTAACATAGACACAAAAAATGCTATTTTCCTGTCCCTGCTTCTAACATACCACAGTGTATACGTCAATTAAGAAATAAATGAGCTGTTCTCCCATATCCAAAGATCAAAATAAGCCAAATATTCCTATTTTTGCCTAGGGTACATTAGCCCCTTCAGCCCATCAGACCACTCTCCTTACAGCTGTTTAGCTGGCCACTCTACTAACCTCCTGGGACACAGCAAGAGCTTGTTAAACTTCCTTTTTGCAATTAACAGCATTAGTCTGGAAATCTTCCGCAGTAGCAGTGGCATGCTATATGTGACATGATCCTTCTATGGAAGATGCTGTTTCCAAAATTACTTTGCACTAAGACAAACCACAAACTAAATCGGCCTGGGAATACGCACCTCTTACCTTTAAACAAAAATCGTAATTCTGCAATACTTCACACAAAGTGGAGCCCGGAGGGGTCTCCATCCAGGTTTTCTAGTTTTCTTTCTTGCCTTCTTTCCTTCTTCACGTGCCACGTCAGAGTGCTCTCCCCACCTCTCCAAAGGAGAAAACTACTGTTCAAGTTTCTGGTTTTTCTCCAAATAAAAAAGCCCTATCTTTAAGAGATGGCAAACACTGTGACTGAAGAGGGAAAGGCACCTAACAGGTGGTCCAAGGGTGTTCCTTCACACATGCAACTCCCATCAGGAAACGGCAGAAAATTCAGGGGAAGGAGAAGGAATTAGTAAAACCTACAGAGCTCTTCTACAGCCTGTCGCATCTCCCCCCGGCACAGACACCCTCACACTCTCCTCTGCATCTGCATTACATTAAACAGGATGAAGAAACACAAACCAACTTTCACTTGAATCTGAACTCTCCATTTCATGTCACCCGCAGGACAATCATGTGAAACACACATGGCGAGTTCAGCCTGGGAACCGCGTTGGGACCTTTCCGGCCAGGAGCAGAGCTAATCCTCACCGCTGCCCGCATATGGCTTGCGGCTGAACGCTGCAGGTTCCTCCCTGCCTGCAGCTGCCGGCCCAATCGGCGGCACGGGCAGGGCCGGCCAACTGGACTGTGTCAGCAGATGGAGTTGCATTTTTTCCACTGAGTCGGAGTGGGCYGATGACGAAGGAAAGCGAGGCGAGTAACACAGGCGATTTGATTTCAGAAAACGCTACCTAGCACGCAGGCTGTACGCTCGCTGATCTCCCTGGAGAGGGAAAAGATTCACTCTCTCAGCTCTACAGTTTTCCCCAACCTGCATTTTCATCTGTCATCAGATACTTGTATTTCACTTCACACCCAGGGAAAGAACTTGCCCCAAAATGACAGCGTTCCAGGCAATCTGGCAAATCTCATCCCTGTGGCATGTCCTCGCCTCATCTATCTGCTGAGCTGGGGGGGGGGGGGGGGGGGGGGGTGGAGGGGTGGAAACCAACAAAAAAAAAAAAAAGAGAAACAAACCAGCGGCTAGTCCTTTGTCCCCCGAGGAAAGACCTGCCATTCAGAATAAATCAGCTAACATTTGCTATAATGCACCTTTCCAGTCCTTTTTGCCACCTTAATGAAAAGCCACCAAAAAAAATGTTACTTTTGAAAGTAAATCCTCTCAAGAGAGAGACAGTGAAGCCTCTCAACTGGTTGAAGTTCAGCTTGGAGCCCCTCCATTGTTTTCAGATAGGAACGACGTGCTAGTCTCAATACCCACCTTATAGGCACATGCAAGGTCTCCCAACTGCCTGACGCCCTCTGCTAAGGTAAATATGATGCTTCCAGGGGCTGGTGAGACTAGAAAGGCTCACTGGCAGTCTTTGAGTACTAGTGGGGGTAAGAAAAAAAAAATCATTCAAACCACTGGTATGACAAAAAAAAAAAAAAGCAAAGATGAAGTAATGCAGCTGAGAACAAATTTTAACTGAGCAGTTGGCACACGTGGAGAGAAGTCATTGAGTCAAAGGCAATAACATAACTGATGAGGAGCTGTAAGTCCTGTGGTGCAGCTTTTCAGGAAATTTTGCTCTCTAACACTCTACTTGGGGATTGTTTAGGCAAGAATTTCTAATTGAGAGGTCAATCTTTTCATATAAATTGCTTAGCATAATCTCTGGACTCCAATATCTCTTAATGCATTAAAAATCTCTTTTTATTACAGCAAGCACAAAAAGATTCAGATTCTGCCCCTATCTCCAGAGCTTCTGGATCATAGCATTACTGTTACAAAAACCATCAGTACGTCATTTGGAAAACATCCTGAAAAGTCAGATGCATCAATGCAAGCCAAGCAGGGATGTGACGGATCACTTTGAATATTTAAACAGCAGAATTTAAAAAAAAATGGACAGAGATCTCCAGATATGGGAGCATCCCCACTCAGAGAAGATTATTGAATAAACGACACACCCTGATGTCTGGATGGAACATGAGCCTGAAAATCTCCTAGCATAAACCACCGTCTACAGGGTGGGGGTTGGAAGAAGCTTATCTCCATATTCCACAAAAATGAGCTTTATAGTCACGCTTTCTATAATACCCTAAGAAATGAGACGCTGGCAGACAGACAGAATTGTGGTTGGATCTGCTGTAAGAATTCCTGCATTTCTATAACGATCAAATAAGTCCTTTTAAAGGAGTTTGCTACATCCATCTCAACTTTTATAATGACATATGCAGTAAAACAGAGCAGCGTTTTCTTCCCTCAAGAAAGAAGAGATAAAGAAGCTGTCTTCACAGTTCATGCAGAAAACTTCACATGTGCGTGCAGGATTTGCTCGTGTGTCCACCATCCACGCTTGCTCTGTAGCTGGTTCAACTACTGCGCTAATCAAATACTTTAACACAAGTATTTTAGCTCCGTAGAAAATATGATTTAGCAGAGAAAATAGTTAGATTTTAAACAGAAACAGTAAATCCCCAGTCACCCATGCATGCAATGTGGGCTAAAGACCCTTCACTGCAGAGAAACGCTGGCCTCCCGCACTACTGCCGGACGGTTCCCATCTACAGGCAGAGGACGGTTACCTGCCTTAATGTTGTTTTTCCTACTTTTCTGTCATTCCTACTGGGTTTTGTGTTGTAGCCCACAGCGAATGCAGTGGTTCATTATCACACAGGGAAATAATCTGCTGGATGGGACAGCAGCTGAAGATAGTGTAAGTGTTAAGCACAATTATAAAGAGATCTTGAGCAGTTTCCATAGGTGCCTTGTTTTTGAATTACCTAATTGGATTACCTAAAATCCTCCAGCACAACAGATCAGTCTTGAAGTCTCTCATCAGATTTAGTAAGCCTTCAGTCGGGTCTTCTGGCTGTGACCTGGCCTGTGGTCTCTGTGTCAGCAATACTCTCAGATGCTTTCGCCCCCTGATTTGTCTATTGAAGGCAAAGCTGGTACCTCCATTCCTGGAGTGGGTTCCTTTGCATCACTGGAGTTTGAAAGGGAATAATTCATACAATAAGCTCTGCTGCCCACTCCAGCATTAGGACATGGATAACTTAAAGAGGGCTACCTAGATGTCATTGATCAAAACTTGGTAACAAAGCATTTAGTTGGGTTTTGTCCCATTTGGCCATACATCTAGAAAAGAAGGACATGGTCAGCCAGGCTTTCACCAATACAGGATGGCGTTTACTGCAAGACCTCTTGTGCCTGCTGAACTATTTTCACCTAATACAACACACAGACTTTGTACAAATTAAAAGTAAGTATTGCAGAGCTGTCATTAACTTGCACACAGGAAAGATTCATGAATTCTCTCCTCTAGGAATGAGTGTGGCTCAATACATGAGGCTACAACAGCCCAGCTCTTCAGTAGCTTTGTTGGGAGCATGCAGAGGTACACAAAAAAGCTCTTTCCCCATCTTGTATGTCGGTCCTGGGGGGTGTGATGGAGACAGCCAGTCCCAAGTGCCATCTGCTAAGCTACATGTGAGCATCACACTCTGCTGCCCCTCTGCATGCCTGGCTGGATTAGCCGATGTCAACAAGATAGTTACACCCTTCCCTACATGGGCACATGCGGTGTGTCCAACTCCATATGCAACACGGGGGAGGGACTGGGAGGACGGGATGGACAAAGCACACACTCGAGGCCTTGGGAAGCAACGCCAATCAATTTGACTCTTGAAACGGGATCAGAGTCCCTGGGAACCGAGCCAGCACCTTTCCCTGGGGCAGCATCAGACACGCTGAGTAGATTTTGTCCTGAATAAAAGTCTCCCAATAGCAAGGCGTAAGACAGCCCAGAGCTTCAGGGCTGCCAGCCTTTCTGGTTCCTCATCTCTCATTCTCTCTAGAGTTTTGCACAGCTGGCATGGTGAGTACTGCGGGCACCTGAGCATCAGAAAGTGATGCTGAGGAGGAAAGGCTCAATGATCTGCCCAGTTTGGAGCACCTCCAGGTTCTGTATGTGGTGCATTTCTCACTGGCACCACGAAGGCAGGAGACAGTAGGGAACAAAGCCAAATTGTATCGGGCACTTCCCCTGTCCTGTGCATGCCACGTTCGCTTGGGAGATGGCTGCTGACCTGGAGCACGAGCAAGGACATGCCAATGGCCCTCCTGGCCTCCTAATCTCCAAGGAGGGAAGGAGGACAAGCAACACCAGGTCTATAAACAGATCATGCAGTGGAAAGGACAGAAGTGTTTAAAATTAAGCTAAAGGCAGGCTCAGAGCTGCCCTAAGGTGGAAAGTCTGGGGGCTGAGCAGAAAATGAAAATGTCACAAGAATGCAGGCAGGGTGGTTAGTTAGGATATATATGTTCTTCCATCTGATACATACACCTTAAGAAAAGAGACATACTGAAGTATTTTCACATAGAGCAGCTGAATGTAAACATGAAACGCTGCACGAAAATCACAGGAATAAGCCTGAGATTTAAATATCAATACTAACATATAGGATGAGCCATTTTAATAACATCTCCACTCTGCTTCTCCCCAGGAAAACATGCTGATACGGGCTGGGAAATCTGAGGAGCAGCTCATGTGATGCAGACTTCTGACATTCCCGCAGACGTGACTAAGCTTAAACAAGTAGCATTATCTGGTGGATTTGAAAGCAAGATGTGAACAACATGATCGTGGGGCTTTTTTTCATTCTACAGAAAATGCTCCCATTTGGATGGGGTCTGTGAAATGAAGGATACGAACAAGTTAAAATTTGCCTACGGCTTTCATAGTGTTGCCAGCCTGAACTTAGAAGAGAGCGCTGAGAGTTAACAACATGAACGTAAAGAACAGTAGTTCTGTGAAAATGCCTATAATTGAGCTGACACCATATACCATGACAAAAATAACTACGATTCCTATTACAGAAAACACAACCTTATCTAGAAATAGAGCCTAAAGTGGGCACTCGTAGTCAGTTTTGCAAGTTTTACATCATTACAAATACATTGATATTTAAAGTCTGCTGCTTCCAAATGTAGAATTAAATAGTGGGTCATCAAATACTATTTTCCAATTGTGAAGCTGAACACATAAGTGAGCTTTGTATTAACTGAAAAGTGAATAAAAGGAAAATGAAAACAAACGTATGATGTGAAGCCCAGATGCTGTTACCCTGATGTGTGTGCACAGCTCAGGAACACCAGGCTCAAACAGCACTTAAGCCCCAGTGCAAGCACACCCCAAAGGCTCACAGTGCACTGCCCAGAGCTCCTGCACGGCAGTTTCTCTTATCCTTAGCATGTGATTAATTTTCTTCTACATTCATAGGGACTTAAAAAAAAAAATTCTTGAGATCTCAAATTAAGACTTCTGCTTTTGAAGAAATGAGAGCAAAAAGGTCACCATCCTGGTTAAAAACAGAAGACTAGGTCTGAGCTCTGGGTGTCAGAATAATTCCTTTAACAACAACAAAGTAATGACACCAGGTGACTCTTTATTGCCAAGTCCTTCAAAAAAACTCACCTGTCTTGGTAATAATTGCAGGGGTAGTAAGTACCTTCCTATATCTGATATAATCAGAAAGTTCATTATTTTCTTATTGGTGGGGTTTTTGTTTGGTTGKTTTTTTCGGTATTTCACTGCATTTAGACCATAAAATCAGAGGGAGCCCTCTTGCTTTCTGGTTGAACTTGTGCACAGAAAAGAACAACTTCAGGTTCCAAAGCCTTACCTGCAACTACAAACCTGTTGTAATGCATTCGATCTTTTCATTAGTTATAATTGTTTTTTAAAAGATTTTTCAAAACATATATGGTGTGGAGTTAAACACAGCCTCTTCAAATACAAACCGATGCATTTTTTCCATCTAAAGAAACTTGCCATTTCTAATCTTTCCTACCCAGACTTTTGCATTTAGCTCAGCAACTAACTGAGATGCTCGCTGGCTGATACTGCCACCCAATGGCTTTTTAGTCATTAACAGGTTAAAAAAAAAAAAAAAAAAAAAGCAGATGTAAAAAAAAAATAGTTCTGCTTCTTCTATGGGAACAGAAAGTGCC
>JAYKAV010003043.1:679634-737453 GCA_035582835.1 Phoebastria nigripes | reverse complement strand
GAGAGAAAACAGGTAGAAAACAGTATCAGGTCAATGTGCGTATTCCCAAACTGACCTGAAAATAGTTTCAACAAATATCTAGACAAGACCAAACTGCTGGTGCATCTCCCCTGACCTCCTGGCAGGTTCTCMCACTTCTGACCATCTCTCTTCTCTGACAAGGTATCTTCTGTGGCTTCACCTGCTCTTGGTCCTCCTCTTGTCTGCTTGTCCTCTTTTCCACCCTGCTAACCTTAGGGGTCCTCTCCTCTCCCCTCCAGCATCTGGTGGTCAAATTTTGCTGCTTCTCTATCCATGTCTTTTTCCTTTCAGGTTACAGCTAGAACTTCAACATGCATCTCCTGTCTCAATTAATGGGACACCCCCCTTCCATAATATTTGCATRGCCCCCACCCCTTCAACCCATGACAGAGCGCCTGCACATACATTCCCCCTCTTCAAATGGTTCCATAGGTCCCGGGGCATGAAAGCTATGTTCTTAGTCCTCACCTTCAAACTCTTCACAGCACCGGCAATGCTCTTTTCCTTTCCACTTTATCAGCTTTGGGGCCCACTTGCTCACTTGTCCCTTTTCCTCCTCATGAATGCAATGCCCTCTGCGTTGAAATCTAAGGCCCCTTTTCCCTCCATCTTCAAATCCCTTCTTCTAGTATTTCCCTTCTCCCCAGTGCCTAAAAGCAAGTAGCCAAATAATCACAGAGAAGTAGAGCAGTGTGCAACTACTCAGAGATACTTAAAATATTTCATACGTCATTTAAAAATTCTAGTATATATCAAGAGAAGGATGCACACCGAAGTCAGACTCCTTCTGTGTGCTCACCTTTACATATTGTTGGTCTTGGCTTGTAATTGCAAGAGAATCTGATTACACCTTCCCATAGATGCAGACAATCATATGCAGGAACAATACATATCTGAACATAATTACTTTCTTTGAAAGAGCATGTGAGAAGTTCACAACAGCTTTTCGTACGCTTAAGAACAAACCCACAGAAGACACCTGGGGAACCCTGTTAGAAATACAGACAGATTTGGGGGTATTTCAAATAAACTGGATCTTCCTTTTTTTCCAGCTGAAAACTATTTACTCACATAAAAACTTTCTAACTGATATTTGTACACACTAAAAAAGACATCAAATCTTTTAAACTTTTCATTGATTGTTTTTCTTTGTTCCAAGGTAAAAGATTACAAACAAAACACCACTGTTTATTGCTTTGAAAGTAGCTGGGCATCTCCTTTTAAAACACCGTTGTGTAAGAGTGAAAGATGGTAAAAAACTAAGAAAAATTGTTATTAAAAAAAATTTCCCTCAACTTAACGTGCAAAACCTTGGGTTTATTTCTAAAGCTGTGTTTCAGAGATGACACATATTTGGTCAGGTTTTCAAACTCTGAGAAAACAAAAAAAAGAAATAGTTAATGTCCAATATGTTTTGTCATGGCTTTCAACTTACTGGAAAGTAAAGGTAAATACAGAAAGTACTGCAGGCTGTATTCTTGATCTACCATTCATCTCGGCCAAAGATAAAATATTTATTGATCTCAGCAGTACAGACTCAGCCTCCACTGGGAATTTGCTGTAACATATTTGAGATCTGAGAAGATGCTGTTAATGTTCACAGGGGAGCCTCAGTGCATTTACAATACAAGATTTAGTCCAAAATTTGCACATCAACATGTCACACCACAGTGATAGAATGAAATTTTTCAATACAATTAAAAATATATTTACATAAAGAAAGACTTCATTTTAATCTGCTTCTCAAACACATATTCAAAATAAACTGCAAGACAAGGTCACTGTATGATCTGATCAAGACCTAGTTGGGATGCCTTAAATTGCTCCCCTAGCTTGTTTTCAACTACAGGCACTGGCTGCAATTCTAAAACTTCCATACATTMGCACTGGTAAACGTTCAGACAGGCTCATTACAGACTCTCACACACTGTGCATCTGACTGTAAAGGGGCATTTCACCRTTTGCAAGGCACAGCATTGCCCCACGCTCTGGTCCTGCTCAGTGCTCTGTGCAGCCAATTATACTGTGGAATTCCCTCCCATCAGGCATGAAGAAAATAATTCAGCGCATTATGCTTGAGCATACCAATATCTGGGTGGGCACTCCAATTCATTAAAAGAGTAACTATATGTGAGCATCAGAAAAGATTTAACTACAGCTCCATGAAAGATCCTGTGCAGCGATCTCTTGAGGAGCTGTGGACAATGCTCCCAAAAGGAAACCCGAGACCATCCTCGGAATTACAACATCATCCACTACAGCAAGGAAGCATAAAACAGCTCATTAGCAGCCCTATCGAGTGACAGACCTAAAGCCAGCTCCAAAGTTGCCCACACCTGTCTGCCTACAGCGCCTGCCAAAAAGCCAAATTCCACCGGGGAAAGAATCCTTGTCCCTCTTCTACATCTGGATCTTGCAACCCCAATACGCTCCGGGGAACCGCAGGTTTTAGAGCAGCAGGGTGCACAGCTAGGGAGAAAATATGAGCAGATACTGTAAGATCCCTCCCCCCAAATGAATGAATTCCACACTACTGTGTTTCGAATGTGAAAACCCAAAACACCATTAAAAATATCCGTCAATTTAAAGTAGCACCATTTTAAGTAGCACAGTTTTAAGTAGTCCAGCAAAAATTACACAGTGGTATTTCTAGTACATCTTGTTCACTTATAACCTGAAAATGCACGAGCCCTACTATTATCTTAGGAATTCATTTACAGTAGGCACCCTGAGATGTTCCTTTGACAGAGTAGGAGCAAACTGTATTAATAACATAATAGTTACTGTTTAGTCTCACACTGAACTCCAATACYGCAGCGAAAAGCCTTAAGTATGATAAAGCTGAGCAGAACTCTTAAAAGCAAGCCAGAAAATCTATCTTTCCATGCCATCCTTCATGATGATCTGAATACTTCATTAGTCTCCCAGGATCTGTTTTCTAGAAACAGTGGGATTTTTTTTAACATACTTTATATACAAGCCTCAGGAATGATCTATCAAGAAATTTGATAATGAATTAGGAGAAATTAAACTAACAACTGACATGCACACACAAGTATCCATCAGAGTTTCAGTGACTGATTTTTCCCAGACTACAAAGAGCACACCCACGTCATACGACATTCTATAGAAGATGGGAACAGCCTCAGTTAGAAACCAGATGTTTTTATCCTTGTGGAAATCTTCTCTAATGGTAGCAAACTGCTAGATAAATGATGATAAATAGATGATTACACAACATGGTAGAAAGGGTAAGAGGAGAGAGATGCAATTTTTTTCAGACAATTTAATAAGACATTTCACCTCTCTGTAATGGTGTCTTGGAAGTATGAAAAAGGACTCCTCTCTAATGCCGGCACTGTTTGTTTTCTTTCCTGATATAACTAGCATTATTACTATTAGAATTTACTGCACCTTTACAGTAAAAACTAGATGCAATAGAGCTGTAGTAGAACACAGCTGTAATAAGACCAGCACCACAGATCCTATACAGCAGAATAATATTAAACAGCAGAAAATTAAAACTCCTCACTCTGCCAAAATGCTGCAAGGCACCGCACCGAGTCATTTGCAAGCCTACGTATAAGAATTTTTCAGAAGAAATTACAATCTTGCAAGAAGCAAAAGGTAGAAGAACCCTTCCTGATTCTTCCCTAAATGATTCTTGCTCTTCCACTGCAAGAATATAAACCTATGGGGTTTTTTTCTAGATATTAAACTAGGTTTTAAGTTTTGATCCCAAATAACATTGTACCAGGTGAAGACATGTGAAAAGAAGACTGAGGGCTTCTGTGCTTGGGAGAGGAAAGGATTTCACAACAGCCCGAGTTCCTTGATCATTTCACTGCAACTTYGCCATTAATTTCTTCCATTAGCTACCATTAACCTCCCCCCATTAATTCCCCAACTTAATTAATTCTTAAAAGAAATGCATGGTTTTGATGTAAAGAAAGGATGCATTAATACTGGAGGACCATTTCATCTCTCTCTTAGATTACAAAGACCTGTCTAGCAAAAGTTTGGAGCACAATGAAGATCCTGAAAGGAATGTCTGAATGGCAGCACCCGCATCCAAACACCTGCTTGCTTCTCTCCGCCGGCCGGCCACTGCAGCAAGCTGGTATGGATTCAGCAGTTGGCACAGGCACCCTAACCGGGCACTGCATCTTCCAAATTTTGGAACAAGCCTGCATTGACAGGAGGCAGGGCAGAGCCTGAAGCAGGTTTAAGGAGGGAGGCAGCTGGCCTGGGAGCGGCACAGGAATTCAGTAATCCGAAGGGCTGTGTTCCTGGCCCGTGTGAAGGGACCTGTGGCCCCAGTTGGAGGATGCAAGTGCTCAGAAGCCCGTTCAGTTATGTACTAGGTAGAGATTTGTGTTGCAGTAACAAGTCATGTATCATGGCAAAACCCGTGTGAGAGAAGTTCAAAAGGCTCCTTGTTACACGTAGGAGGGCAGTAACTACCAAGAATCTACTTTCCAGGTTTCCCCTCCCTGTCATGGCATTGAGATACTTTTTAACTATTTCCCACTGGGTGTTCTGCCTTTCACCTTAAAAAACACGCAGAAATTTTAAGGAATCCCTACCTCTGGGAAAAAGTCTATTTAGTAACAAATCTGCTAAGAGATACCACCCGCAGTAGGTTTTTTAAGACTAATTACCTACCTTATGAAGATAATAAAAGTCAGATCTATTACAAACAGCTGCGGGTTCTTCTAGCACTTGAAGGACAACATCTTTAAAGAAACCCCTGGCATCTGTAGCTGTAACCCCGTGTGGGAGAGCCCAGGGTTGTACCCGGCCGTGTGGTCACGCACACGGTCCGAAAGTTAATGCACCAGCTTCTGCTCTGCGCCATCGCCCTGCCATTGCTGAAGCAGAAATTCAAACCCCACTGTCTGTTTGGGATAATAACTTAAATCCTAACCCATATCCCCCTTCAAAACAACATACACTAACCCAATTTATTATTTTTTTCAAATGTGTTATGCATACCCCRTGTTCAGCTGCACGGTAGATGGCAGTAAATCTTCACTTGTCACGTTAGAGACCCTCCAGCCTCCCTCCAGAATTGAAAGAATTTGTGAATACATTTATGGCATTTTTCAACATACTGTAGGAGTGACCTCCTGCTCAGCTACACTCGTCTTCAGCTTTCTCATCAACCTTTTCCCTAGGTGTGCATATATGTGATTCTATTATTTCACACACGGTTCATTCTCAGAGCTCTTTTATTATGGAAAAGCAATGGGATGTACACGCAGTTTAGCACTATCAGATGAAGACTGGCTTATTTCAGTGTAATATAATCCAAAAACGTATGAAATGTAAAACAGAGGATTCTTAATCACAGCTGTAAATGTGTTGACACATACAGGGTGAGGAAGGGAAAAAACATACTTGGTGTTGCTGACAGTATGTCAAATAGCATTACCAGAAAGAGAAGCGAGCTGCAGCATGTGATTTGGACGACACTTTGGGACACAGAATTTTATCTCAATTTAGATTTTCTGCCACAGAAAAGCATCCTCTCCCTGCTAAGCCTTTGCAAAGCTCTGAATCTCACTTAAGTTCTCAAATGCTCATCATTTAACCTACTCTACCAAAGATGCTGTTTCAAACTTTAAAACGCTCCATGTCCCAGTTCTCAAAAGGTACATTTGCTAAATCATTTTACACCTATGGATGTCAGCTCCTAGTAATTTWCAGGACACATGAAGCCATAAAAATTGAGCTAAGAAAGTGGTTTTCATAGAGGGTTTGACCCAGAACACCGATTGGTAGAAGTATTTCCAGTTCCCTGCCTGGTCCTTGGATCAGGCCCAAAATGAACGAAGGTTTGCTAGACCAGCTTTTTGATCAAGTTTACTGTCAGTTAAGTGGCCATAATTCCAGTGAAATTGTACCATTCACGCCAGTGAGGAAGGCAGCCCTTTAAGTGCCTTCTCTTCGCACGCTATCCAGCGTACGAACGAAGCTCATCTCCAAACATACTGTTATGCCTTGTTGTGTTTCAGAGACTTTCGTAAAAAGCAGTGAGAAACCACAAAACAATCTCTCTTTACATTGGATGATACTAATTAAACCAGATTAATATTGTACTAACTTGTAACAGCACACAGAAATCTGTTTTATATCACATCCTTCTGACGGGCTGCATTCCAAAACAATTCTGGTGCCAGCTCTCACATTCCCAAAAGTGCCTTAAAAACCACCTTGCAACCATCTGTAGAAGTCTCACAACTTGCATCCAGCACTTGAGCGCTGGCCCTCTGGGAATTTTGGGCTAGCATTCAAGATCAGTACGCTGGCATCTGGACAGGGCGGTGCGGAAGTGTGAAATCATCGGGACTCAAAACCCCACCAGAAATGTCTTCTGACCACGCTTCATTTATATGAAAGTCAGTCAAACTGCTACTGCAGTTCTGTTTCTCATGAGCAGCAGTTGAATGGCTTGCAAAACGCAATTTGCCTGCAGCACTGCAATTGCCTCTGCGTTGCTGCAGGGTGTTGGGGCAGCAAGGACAGAGATTTACGCCAGGACCCGCAAACAATACTGCCCTTGTGCCCTCTCTGTTCCAGCGTGGGACTTGCATGCAGTGAGTGAAAGTGCTTACAAACAATACAACTTCTCTTCAACTGAATAATGTTGTAGATTCATTTATCTTGTAATTTTGAAGTACTCTGTACACATATTTGACCTTTTCTACTTTTTAAAAGACCCATCAGGGAGACCTAGCAGCCATTTACTGCAGAAACAGAAGGGAAAGAAAAAGCTATCTATTAACACTAGAATATCAGCTGCCATGCAGAGGAGCTGGATGCAGTGTAGTATCTGGTCGTTTGATTTGCTTGAACCCAGGAAAAAAGTTAAGAGGAAATTATTAAGTGACAGGGGAAAACTGTGCATTTTGACAACCTGCCTGATATCAGCCAGGGCAACAACTGCTGAAGTTCTTGTAACAAGAAGTCTATCTTTGGAGCGGTGAAAGTGCTGAGCCCACTTAAAGTTGACATCAGTAGTATGCGTGCAGATAAAGTGAACTCTAGAAATGTTCTATATAGACAAAGTTTTAAATACTGGAAGTTATTTTAAGAGGGGGGTTTTATCTTAATACTTTTCAGTGTACACAAAAACGAGCAACTGAAATTACGACAAATACCTCTTAGAAACCGTAGAAATGGAATAGAAATGAAAAGTCCTGTGATGAAATAGGCACATATACATGGATGTTTTTATGTAAATATAAACAACTACAGATATAATGCACACATTAAGAGACGCATACACAAAATACATTAAGAAGACTACATTCTCAAAATGATTTTTATGACTTGGTGTAGCTGCAGACTACATAGCACTGGCTATCTTGGTCCTCCTAGATAGCTTCACCCATCTTGAGGGGCAATGCTTTGTAAAACTGTGATGTCCTCTGAAGGTCAGAGGACTTAAAACTTCACCATCTAAGCCTGCCCAACTTACGGTCTAAGCCACTCATTACCACTGTGGTAGATACCCATACCTTCTTTTCTTCCTTTAGATGTTCATAGCATTGTCAAAAGAAGAAAGAGGAAGAGCTTGCTTGAAGCCTACAAATGAAGTCCTTATTAAGAAGTGGGGCGTGCAAAAGATCTCAATGTTTTCAAGAAGCCTAACAAGAACATGGAGGTTGTACCTGTAAAAGGTCTCAGAGCTCTGAATTAAAAAACTTACCTGTTTGGTCTACCGATAGCAGATGTGTCACCTCCCGGCCCCTGGGCAAAGCCCACTGCTTCACACTGCTTCCCAACATCTACATCCTCAACAAAAGCACAGGCTCCTCTACACCACTGGAGAATTTCAGCCCAAGATTCCCATTCAGCTCAATGTAACTTGCTTTAGGTGAAGCACAGAGGAACCTTGCTAATTGTGGTCTGATGTTTCACAGCTTACAAACATGTATCTCCCTTCCCAAATGCTGAACTGAACACCCTAATAGGCCCACAAACTTAAGATTTCAGTGTCAAATTTTTATAAAATCTCCTCACAAGACATTCCAGTATCTTTGAAGCGGCATTACCACCCATGGTTAGAGCTGAAAACTTGCCAAAGAAAAAGCTGTAATACACTTTAATTAAAAAAATTTTAAAATTGTGTGGTTATTTGCTTACCCACTAATTCTTCCAGGCCACTGAAGCATGTGTTTAGCGTTCAATGGCCTACTGACGGGTTTAAGCCAGTGGAATAACTCAAATAACCACTTCTGTTGCTTCCAGTATAAGCAATGCTGTAATTCTTTGGTGGATTTAGGCCCCGGTCACTACAAGTCCATGAAGCTCTGTAGTATGGTATTATATTTACACATTTACTCCAGAGCAGCACTTGCTCCGCCCTTGCTGTAGGATAAAGTGTTCAGGAACAGAAAGCAAAAATCCTAGCGGTGACATGTACACACTCTCACTTTAGAGGAGCTAATCTTTCAGTATGAGCAAAATGAGCTAGATAAGCATCTCTTCACACTCCATTAAGTTATGAGCCTCCTCCATATCAAAGACAACATACGACAGCTGAGTCATATACAGTATTTATGTGACGTCCACTTGTCCAATACAAATGCCCTTACAGAACCTAAAGATGTTCGGCCCGAGAGGAGACTACAGACAAGTCTCCGATACGGCAACAGCGAACACACAAGATCCAGACAGACTCACAGACTTGTGACCTTTGTAATGACACCCCATCATGGGCAGCTCGCTAGCGTGTGGACAACCCTATTTATGGCAACAACAAATCACTGCAAGTTAGCCGCTGTCTGAGAGCCTGGAGACTGACATACCTGAACCGTCAAATATCTCAGCATTCCTCACCCGGCACTTGTTTTGCTCTAGCAAGGCAAACAAATCAGGGTCATCCGCAACCTGTCTTGGTTTTAGTTCCAACACGGGTATGGGCAACACAAAAGGATACGATGCCATGGCATGAGGAGTCACTAGTCAGTGCTGACTACCGGTGAACAAGCGGTTCCTATGACTCTAAAAGGAACAGAAACAGGATTTTAGTGAAAATCTTTGCTCGTGAGCCAGAAATCGAAGTAGAGAAGGGAGCAAAGCAGTTGGGGATGATGAGAGACTTATACTGCCTTTTACCACTTCTCCCTTTCTAATCCTTTCACTGCCTCCCTGCTGGATAAATGCAATTCAAGTTTCCTGTCTCTACCTGGAAACTGCTTGTTCACGCTTTTCCTCCTTTTGCAAGCGTTGGTTCAATCCTGACCCTCTGCCTCATCTGCCTTTTCCACTCCTCCTCTCATAATGCTGCACAAAATCACAGTTTTGTAAAGTTCAAGGCTGGACACACCGCTGGGTCACCCTGCATTACCCTGTGTGCCACAGCCCGGGATGCTTCACCCAGCTATCCCGGTAACATGCATTTGCCTGAAAGCAAGACTTCCTGCAAAACACCACAGTCTTGATCTAAGTTAGTCAAGAGAGGGAGAATTGATTGGGTTTGTCTCCTTTTGATATGCTGCAGGCTAACTACCCTTACTATTAAATGGAATTTTATTCCAATTTAAATATCCGTTTCTGAACTTACTGCTTTGGATTTGGCATTAAAATGTATTGTGTTAACAAGGACCCAGCTTGCTACACAAACTGAGGTTACAGTCCTATTGTTATTTAAAACTGCAGTAATCTTTACGCCTCTAGYGAACAGCATCTATGCTTACTCCAAACTGTTGGTGACAATGCTGAATAAGACTGTTTCCAAGTCTCTATGGTATCACACTGAAAAGATCCCTATCTGAAGGAAATTCATTACTGCCAATGGTTCTCAGACATTTTTTAAGTTTTGGGTTTTTTAATCCGGTTAGGAATTGCTGTACTGATAATGTGGTTTTTTTCCTAAAAATCAAAAGACTGGGAGGTATGAAGCAAAATACAAACATTAAATCTTATTATCTATTTATCTACCTTTATCAAACAAAACTAAAAATCTTAAAGAAAAAAATATTCAGCAAACTCCTTTTAACAGAAGATCATGCTGACTGAAATAATTACATTATACCCTCTAAGCTTTTGTTGTTTTAGTCTTTGTCAATTATATTCACCTTAAAAATTCCTGTAGTATTGTCCCTTACCTGTATCAGGCTAACCACACTACAGCTACACAGACCACCCCAGTCATCATTTTTCAATGGTTAGCCCTTCTTCACCAGTCTGGATTTATTCCCATATTCCATGATTTTTTAAACTCTCAGGACAAAAATCTCAGGAACTTCCAGATCCAACACTTTGGATTCTTTGGTGCAGCTAACCAGACGGGTTGATTTTTAGTGCAGTTCTACTAGGATAAACATTACCATATCCTCATTAAATATTGACTTCAGAGTGCTGTATCAGCCTCATTCAATACAACTAGGTTATCCTGCTCCCTTCCAAATAGAAAATGAAGTATTTATTAGAGAGTGAGGTACTTATTGAACAGTTCTGCCTTTTTTTGCGTCAATTCTAGCCCCTTTACAGGCCTTATGTGGTACTGGGTCTCCCTCCTTTCCAGCATCATTCTCCTGAAACATTTACATTCTTCCATCAACCATGGATTTTACTGTTTTATTTTTAACTTCCCAGCCAGAACACCCCTGTTGGTTTTTTCGGTTATTGAGTGGGAGTAATGCAGTAGATATTTTGCAAGTGCTTCTTAACAAAATCCCAATTTAATTTATACACTTCTAATTTTTTCTTCTCAATCAACTTTGCTCTAAGATTTTCCCCAGATTGATGAAATTCAACCTTTCCAAAACACCAAATCAGTGTGTTACCCATACAAACCAGCATATGCCTCTTCGACGGCAAGTAGATCATGTTCACTGGTCCCTAGGCAACCACCAAATCTCACTCCCTTGATCAAATCATCTGCATCCCTGTTTGTGACGTCTGAAATGGATTCAGCTGGTATTGTGTGCTGTGTTTTTTGTATTAAAAGATTATTATCTGTTTTTAGCAATGCTAAGTGTGCTACTATTGGCTGCATCAGATCTCCAGTATATTGAACGGCCCATTTTTAAATATTCCATATACGTTTTCCTTCTCCTCCCACACATTGCCATACAATGGACTAGTTCCCACCAGTCTCTGGTTTTATTTAATGGATTCTTTTCCAGAACTTGCTTATCAAATTAATCCTTATGCAGTCAAAACTCAGTGGATATGAGTTACTCATTAATTCTTTAATACTATAACATATAGCATAATTTCTTTTTTTATGCTCGTCCTTTCTAAGAGTATGGATGACCACATGAGCAGAGAGGGAAGTTACAGAGTATACCCCRTAGCAAACTGCATTGCACCAGACACACATAAACAAGCAGTGCAATTGAAAGTATGAGAAATGAATGGGCACCATATAGCAAGGCAAGGATGAGAAAGCATGATGACAGAGCCCTAGCTTAGGCAGACGTAAATTTACTTCCATCGGGACTGGGTAAGCTTCCTTGCAAGAGTTGCATCTAGTGCTCAATGCCACTGTTCAGTCAAGATAACCTGACTGGGCACTGGTTCAACCGTTGAAGTACCCCATGAGTTCTATGACCCTAGTCACACAAATAGCTCCCCAAGGTTTCAGCAATATACATTTCTTAAAATCACTGAGAATATCAGTTYCTTCCTGCTGGTCTTCCACAGCCTGTCAGTGCCATGTGAGCAATTTCTCACGTGTTTTGTAATACGGGATCAACTTGTTCACCACAAGCTGAGCTCCGTTTGTACATTTGACTTAGTGACAGCACACAATCTTGTAAATTAAATGTTTATTCATATTTGCTTCTTATAACGTCCAGACAGGCTTTGCCTTCCAGTTTCTGAGGTACAGGCTTAGAGCTCTACATCTCCCTGGAACGTGGCCCAAAGTTGTAGTTGGGCTCTAYTATCAGCATGAATTTTTTTGGCTTATAAGGAAACAGTTTACAAGCTGCTGCATATTTTCTTCCTTTCTCCTGACAATTATCTTTTGGTTATAGACCAGAACCAAGAAGAACAACAGGATTTTTTTTGTAGCTACACCTACAGACATCTTGTGTAGATAGGAGTAGAAAGGTAAGAAGACCCAATCTGCAAACCTAAAATTAGATGATGATGGAGAGACTAAAGCCGGCTACCAGAACTAAGGGATGGATGTTAATGTGTAAAGGTAAACAACTTAATTGTATCACACTGTCACATACTTAGAGTGACTGCATCTGTATGTTGAAAAAAGGAGGCAAATATAAAGAAATTAAACATACATTTTCCTATTGACATGGTCCATATTTTGATTTAAAATTGGTGGAAAGGAAAAATCAAACAAAATATGTGAAATGTAAAGGAAAACGAGAATAATGTATTTTTTTTAAATGTTCTTGCAGCTGATAGATGGGTATGAAACAAAATTTTTCCTATTCTTGGCTGGGAAAAAAGTGTCGCTTCTGGTTTTCTGTCTTAAAAGACAGAGAGGAATAAGGGAAACTTTCTTCATGTTGAGTAAAACTGGCATTCAGGTCCCAGTGCCTCAGAAGAGACAACAACCACGATACACCACGAAATACAACCACTGACTAACCCTGGCTGCTGCCTGCCCCAGCCCAGCTCACGGGAGGAGGTAACAGTCGTCACAGACAAGCAATGTCAAGTGACAGCAGTTTTTCCTGATGGGTTGTCACCAAATGAGTCAACAACAGAAGTGAAGTAGATGTAGGTTAAATCTGCACTGGGGAAAGAAGGAGAAATATATCTAGACTTCACTCCTCACCTCAATGAGATTGCTGCACTAATTGCAGCTTGTCTTAATATCAGCATCTTTGCATTAGCTCTCCAGAGCAGCAAGCCAAGAAGCTTAACAATAAAAGGCATTTAGGGAAAGCTGTTTTCATTCCTCCGTATCCCACCAGTTCCAGGGACCAGGGGTTTGGGGCCTTGACTTCGCTGTGTGACTGGTGTTCACATAGCTGCAGCCTTAAAACCTGCTGGGCATGACCGCCTGCAGACACAGCAGATTTCCATCTGTCTTCATCATCAAGCTGTGGCTGTCAATCCCACCAGCTTCACGGGAAAACCTGGTGTTACCAATCAGCTTAGCCTACTGTGCACACGCCACACAGCTATAAACCATAAAATCATTGTTTTTACAAGGGCAGTGGATTTAAAATTGCCCAACCCCACCAATTCAAGAAATGCAAGGCCATTGGACAAAGAGAAATACACGTGGAAATGGATAAAATKATGTGCGCCAGCATCTTGGGATGTAACTGAACCCTGAACCTACAACATATATAAACAGAAAATAGAAAAGGTATTTTGTATTTCTTACAGCCTGATATATACAAGAACTGTCCTTGGAGGAGCAGTTCACCACATGATCTCTAAAGCCAGCAATGGCAGCAGCATCATCTATGGGTACAGAGACACAACAGGTGGGAGAAGCAGACGAGACAAGTTTTCTTTTAGGTGTATGAAGTTTGTATTTCATTCATGCTATTTGTGAAATGGAATAACATCAGCAAGTAGTCATGAGGCTGCAAGTTAGGAAATTACATCATATATTTGGCAATAACTGCAGGATATAAATAACCTGGAACATCAAACCTTTCACAGAAACAGATGCAAAAAGGGATTCACTTGCCCCTGGGCAATTCATTGTGTAACATTTACGTGTGGATGGGCAAGCTGTTTTTAGCTTCCCAGGAGTCAAGACAGACCTAGCAAACTGGACTGCACGTTCCCACAAGAAGGGCAGGAGGTGATTGTTACAAGCTGCAGAGCATAGCAAAGAAGTTAATTCAGTACACTGAAAAAGCATAAATCCAAGAAAGAATGTAAGGAACCTTTTTCTTTCTCTCCATTCCCCTATTCAAAGTAGTTACAGGAAGAGAAATTATTCTGAGCACTATAATTTAGTATAAGTAACCCTCATCAAAAATTCTCTATAGCCAACCTTAAAATAGAAACAGTATACCTCCCCTCTTCCCTTTGGGTTATTTTAAACCCATTTGTGAGTAGTTCAACACCTAGAGCCTGATCCTGCAGAGATAAAAGCACAGGAATAATTTTATTCCCACAACCTGTCTTACAGGTCCTTGTTGGACCAGATGTGCATACAAGCTTTCAGAACAGGTCATAGTAAAGCATATGTGATCCAAATTAAATTAAATTAAATTAACACTATACAAACTAACATTTATTGTGTCTTCTGCTTTTATAATATAATGACTTAGCTCTGTGGATAAAGGCAGGCATGGATTACTGAGATCCACAGGGCAATGGACCACATACCTGTCAGCAACTGTTGGCATCCTATACTGTTCATTAAAAGGGACARCATGGACGCACTTCTCCTGGGCACTGGAATGAGCACAGTGTCAATCTCGCAGCTAGAGAGTCTTCAGAATAAGGAGTTGTGAGTAGACAAACCTGCCTGTTAGGCCAAACACTTTGGTAAATTTTAATTCATAATAGAGAAGGCAAATGAAACAAAAAACACTGTTTGGAAATACTCTCAGCGCTTCCCCATGCCGAGTTTTAGAAACTTTCCTTCTTCCTTCCCACTCCCACCAGGGGATGAACGACAGCCTCAGCGTGTTACGAAAGAAAGATGCAATTGAATCCCACTCCTTCTGCAAACATCCTTGCTTGCATGGGGATAGTACTTTCCAGTGAAATAATAAAACAGATTCCAGGCAAAATACTTCATCCTCCCTTAGGGCCTAGCAGCCACAGCAAAACGTAGAGGTTTTGGTAGGTTCTATGCAAACATACACAGAACTACTTGCTGTTCCGCTCCTCTACCTTGCAACATCATAAGAGGTTGAGTAATCACTTCAGTCTGGATTTCCCACATTAAAGATTTGTATTTCTGGTCTTGCCTCCCCAAAATTAACCTTCGGTGTTTCAATCGTCTGCAAAGTCTTTTCTTTGTTCAAGAACTCCAAGATGCTTTAGTAATTTTGCTTAACTATGTTTTACAGTTTTGGATTGTCAACTAGTGAGTGTAATGTACTTTTTACAGGTGAGCAAAGAGAGGGAAGGCACAGAAATCGAGTGAATCCACCATAACCAGGACCATGACACTGGCCATGACATTTTCTTAAACAAATCGGGTTAGCACACATGCTTAACTAGCAGGAGGTGTACCCACGCGACTTCAGTAAGCCTTCCACAAGTTAAATAGATAGTGCTCTGAAGCAAAGGTGTTCATTGCTCATTCAAGCTTATCTAGATACAGATTGAAACAATGCAATTGCAGAACAATTGCAACTGCAACTTCTAGAAATGTCCCAGGAAATGAGGACTGCTTACCTATTCTAAGGCTTGTTGCATTTCTTTGTCTTGCAGCTACAGTTAATAACCATATGCAGAAGTTCTAAGATTTCTAATAGTTAATTGGAATAATGATCACATAAAAATAATTATCCTGCAGCATAAAAATAATCTAAACACTGAGAAACAATTTAAAGCAAATGGCAGTCTTGCTGATTGAGATTTTACAGATGTTACAGGGAAATTGCTTCCTTGCTTCTAGCACTGCCATAATTATAAGACACAAATATAAACAAATCTTTATAGTGTTACCCATCAGCCTTTGCACACGGCTGCTGCAATCACTCCTCTCCTAGGCTTTTCTTATTGTCCATAATGATTTTACCTATTTTGATCTTCCCCTCTTACTCATTCTCTCTTGCAGTGCAGACAGTAAAACACAAATATTATTTAAGTACAGAAATCCTTAAAGTAGATTTCACTGGGGTTAGGAGCTATTTTTAGCCCAGCTAGCACAGAGATGCACTGAAGTGTTTACTAGCTTGAACATAGGTCATAAAGTCTGCATTTGCCATTACCAAAGACCACCTGCAGTTTAGATAATTTATTATCAGTGACAACTGTTTATTACTTTCCGACAGGCAAATAAATTTAACCCTTCTCTATCAGTCATAAAGCTCCTGAGCGAACACTACAGCAGTGACCTTTGTGGTGTCTCTCAAGTATGTCCTTTAATCCTTGTGCCTACAGAAATATACAGGGGAATTGCTGACCTCAGATTTACAAGCTTTCCATGCTGCTCAGGTCTTCAAGTGGGAAGTGCCAATTAGACACGCAGAGCAAAAGCCCCCCAGGAAACCTCCCAGAGACAGCAAATAAATTATCCAGAAAACAAAGCAAGCCCATCTGCAGAGATAGTGGGAAGAAGTCCAGAACCCAGACCTGAGAACTGAATACATTACTGAATATCTACCACTTCATGTTTTATCAATTTCAGTATTATTTCACCTCAAATTAACCCTGCAGATAATTTTAAATCCCTGTGAAATATTCAGATATGAAATGCAAAGCCATTTATTTTGCACAGTATTTTCAAGTATCTCCTCTACTGCCTTTATTACCCATCACGTTTGTATTAGTTTCCTGCTGTCCATCACCATCTCCCAATGTCCCTATTGCAAACTCACAAAGAACTTCCTAAAGAAGTCTCCTGGCCCACCTCTCCCTTGCTGACTGCTTTGGGTAGGAGGCTGAGGGAAGCTGTAAAGGGAAACAAGATCTTAATTCAACATGTTTGGGCAAACACAAGAATTTGATCATAGGTAGTGTTTTACAGAATCAGGGCTCAATTGCTCTATGATGGGTCTTTTCTGCTCTATTAAACAGTGACTGCATTTCAGCCCAGAAGAGCTGCTCTACGGTTCAATCTAGTAATAATACAAAGGATGGAGGAAGGAATTGCACGTATTTTCAAATCAAGGTAATTCTCCCTGGGAATAGTGCATTATTATATTGCCCACCACGCTACAAATATGAGAAGCCTAGATTCATACTTACCCTTGGTTTCCTTTATAGTCAATAGATAAAGGTGATGGTCAACAAGTAAAGACAGGTGAAGGTCGTAATTTGGATTTTGGATTGCCTAGATTGGGAACAATGTAACATTTCTCTATGACTAATTACCACAAGAAATAAAAACAAGTTTGGTCTTTTCTTTATAAGCCTAATGAACAGAATTTGAGCTTCTGAAGACAAAACAGTTAGTTAGATTCCTGTTTTTCTTCCCTTCATAATGAATTCATGTTAAATAAAGCATAGATCATCTTGTGTCTAAACCAGGTACACAGCCTCACCTGGAATCTATTCTCTAAGCACAGAAAACAAATCTGAAATCTGACTTCCAAAACAGAATGATCATCTCGTTCCTCACCAACTCCAGTTCACCATATAAATTATTCTGGATGAATTCTCATTTGTTGTTTGGGTGGACACAATTCTTCAGCAATTAGTGTCCACAGAACCCAAGCTTAGTCTGTATCACTTGTCATGCTTAGATGAATACTAATGTCCATAATTTTACACAGTGAATTAATATCTACTATGTAAATAATTACCATGACCTCCTCAACTTCATTCCTTAGGATACCCAGGGCAATTAAAAACAACTATCCTGATGTTATTCCAAAACTTGCTGAAGCCAAGATTTCTATTTATTTCCATGGAAAATAATCAAGTCTTTTAATTAAACACTCATGCCTTTAAAAGTGTTGTCTGTGACCTCTGAGTCCTTAATTCATTTGCAATCAAAATATTCTGTGCAAAAGTACTGGGCGTGATGACGCTGGCAGGTCTCCTGGGGTTTCCTGCCAGACTACTGTAGTCTTCAGTCCCCAAGGTTAGGCTTCTGGTTCTCTACCACCAAGCAGCAAATCTGGCAAGCCCTGGGAGAGCTGGCTGCAGGTAGGGCTATCGGGGCTGGTCGGCTGACTCTTCAGCAAAGGGCTGGGCAACGCCTGACCAAGTCTCACATTTGTGGAGGCAGGAACCCGAAGCACTGGCTCGACTCCTGGCTCTCCAGCTGGAGGCTGGATGCCCCGGGAACCCAGGCACGTGCTGCTGAAGCCATCGGGAACTGCAGCTTCTCTGCAGAGAGCTCCTCCACCCTCAGCCTCCTGAGCAAAAGGGCCAAAGCAACTCAAAGATCTCAGCTGCAGTGCAGCGGTGGATGCAGAGGCAGTGCTTCTTGCAAGAAGGGAGCTCTCCCTTGGATCGTTTGAGAGGAAAAAATGACCAGTCAGAAATTTTATATCTGAAATGCTTGCAAGCAAAAAGCCCGTTAGCTCAGATGGCACGATACAGGCTGTGTTTTTTCATAACGGGATGCTGCTTTAAAAAGCAAGCTGACACATTCTGCACTGGCTTTATCTTCTAAATGATTTCATGTTCTGTGCCAAATCCAGCATATTATAATAATCTTGTCCTGGAATGGAACGTGGGAGAAATTATTTATTACTATATTCACATACGGATGTACCTCTCAAAATAATCTGATGTTTGCACATATTAGTAGCTGGGACAATAAATACATTAACAGCTTACTGTCTCCCTCTTCTATGAAGATTATAGTTCTCTACTCCTTGGCAAGCACTTTGGATTGTGCAACAACATAATTATGCATCATTCTCACATACTTTTGTGCTATGGAGGTCTTGTGCCAGGTCTCGAGTTTGTTAAAAAAATCTTTTAAGTTAATTAAGTTTTGGGCTGTTGCATTCAATTGCTTATTGATACAGTTAAGTATCTTCAAAATCTGTGTTCCTGTCAACCCAGCTTGAACTGAAGGAAACTTTGAAAGATAAGATTTGTTCATAATTCTAGAATTAACTTGCACTAGAGCCACATGGAGCCCAAACTTCAGCCTGGTTGCACAAGTGATTTAGAAAAATACATGTAATTGAAATTAAGGATGCCAGATTTACTGCTGGGATATACTGCTGCATTTCCACTGATCTCCATAGCATTAGTTAAGAGCGAAAGTCACTTTGCATTCCAGCACGCTTGAACAACCAGCTGAAGAGCAAAGCCATGGGCTCTGGAGAGCTTCTGAACACTAACAGAGCACGGGAGAGGTGCACAAGGGCCAGATGTCACTGATACCTTGAGGTACGTCTTTACAAAAAAGCAGAGGTAACTCATAAGAAAGAGATTGAGTGCTAACAGGCTTTCAGAGATCAGATTCATCAGGGGAAAAAATAGGGCACTTTGTGCTAATTTTGTTAGAACTTACTGATCAGTGCAACTACTACTTAATCAGCATAATTAATTTCATTCATTACAACATTCACTTACTGATGAACAAACCTTCTGTCATATTTGTCAACAGTGGTCAGTTCTTCAGAGGAAGGCTAAAAGCTTCACAGCCCTCTGATGAACATGCTAAAACACATCAACAAGACCAAAAGTAAAGAACTGAAATTGGCTGGTTAAAAATGATGTTCAACTGACTGCCGTACGGCTCCTCTCATGATGTCTGAGAGACTAAAAGCCCTTTTGGCAGTATGATCTTTGCACGTGTAGGGTAATCTGTATCTCCCGTACATCAGATTCCTGCCTCTGTTGTCCCCCAAACTCATTTTCAAGCTTTCAGTTTTGCTCTGGTAAAGATGAAGGGGGTCCCACACTATGCAGGTGAACATGCAGAGCTCCTGCTGCTTTTGGGGTGTGATCAGAACGATAGTGCTATTCCCACATGTTCATATAAAAAAAGCAGTAAAATCTGCTGAAAAAAGCTTCTATGGTGGAGGGATGCTCTATTTTGGGAAATGCAACAGCATAAGATCCCCAAACTTAGAAGGGTTAATCCTCTCATGCAATGAGGGCCCAGATTTCAGGACAGCCCAAGAAAAGCTACTGATTTTAGAGTCCTCAAAAAACTGAACACCCAGCGGAATGGAGTTCTCCAGCTCAGTGCAGCAGAGCTAGGGCTCTGATATAATACACAGGGATTAAGCAGTGGGCTTACAATACTCTTTCTGAAGATTAGTGTAAGATTTCCTTCTTAGATAATGTAATCATGTCATGAGTCAGTCCCATTTCTTCTAGTCATTAATATCTTTCTGCACTGCCATTAATATATTCCTAATTTTCTGATTCCTAGGGAAGACATCCCATTAGGTTTTGGTGTAACCCCTTCTTCCCACACAGGCTTGTTGTATAACTTGCTGGCTAACGTATCCACCAGGGAATGAAACATAGAATTTATCTGAGTTCCTACGTTACTGCCATGGAGCAGATGCTCCAGCACAGAAGATTTTCAGATTATCAGGAGGGGGTAAGAGGAATGTCACAGCCTCTGCTGGTCTATGTAGGGACATTTATCAAAAAGACAGCTGGTATAAGATTGCTATATTATCTTCCCCTGATGCAACAAAAGATACTTTTAAAATGTTTTTAAGTAATTAAGTTGAAGCTAATTTTCCAAAATTCAACAGAATGAGGATTTCTTTCCCCCAGCTGATGAAGTTGTTCCCTTTATGCTGAAATAGCCTCAGAAACACAGTATTATCTTTCCTCTCAATCTCCATGTATGCCAGCAGACATCTCCATGAGGTATGCTGCTCACAAAGCACTCTGCCAAAAGGCCAGAATCAAGGTTTACTGCCCCACCAAAACATTAGGCTTTTTCTTGAGAGAAACAGGAGTCTGTTTTCTTGAGGTCAAGGAACCTTCTCCCCTACTCTGGAAGGGGGGAGATATCTGGGCTATCTCACTTTGACGAGCAACAGAACAATTAAACACTTAAGAAGAAAAGTAACCCATCAGCTTGTGGAGTAGAAGAGCTTCACATTGTATCTCAAAATGCACCGAGGCAGAAAGTTACACAAACATTAATGAAACTTCAGATTGCAGTCCCTCGGCTGCTCACAAGAAATTGCACCTCTTATCTAACAACGAACAAATACAACTCACGCAAGAAAAAGGAATAAAATCTACATGAGAAAATAAGCAGCAGGGGAAGTTAGTCTGTAAAAGCTTCATTCCTAAGATACTTATGTATCTGGCACGGGTAAAGCACCAGAAAAGACGCATGAAGTAGAAAGGTTGTGATGGGCATCCATGTCGCCACAGCTCTGGAATGCTGCAGCGTATTTAAAAATTTAAAGAAAGCCCCTCTGAGAATTGCAGGATCCACATGGCAYGGTGCACACATGGTGCACAGTACAGCATTATCTGAGGAGCGGATCTGAATAAGGAAAACATCTGCATTTCCTCCTGTTTACATGGCTACAATTTCTCCCTCACAAGGGAATTAGGTGCCCCATCTGCATTAGAGCTAGCACTAGCCAGCGCACAGTTTTCCTCTGGAAGGCATTTTTCTCTAAGGACAAAAGCTGCTTTGAGAGTTGAACTTGAAGCTATTCTGCTCACAGTGTACTTCAGTGACATTAAAATAAAAAAATAAGAAATTTAGAAAAAGGAAAAAGAAAAAAGAAGAAAAGATAAAAAATCAGCTCTGCTACAGTTTTTCTGAGTCTTAGCTTATTAAGGCAATATTTGCACTTTTTCAACGTATTTTCAATGGTGGAGAGCCACCAGAAGGTGAACAAAACCGATCATGCATATCTAAGTACCACGACAGACCTGACAAAAATAACATTTAACCAATGAGCAGGCGCCCACAGGACAAATGCATGTGGGTTTACCCATTTCGCTGTGCGTGACTTGGCTGTGTAATACATATTTTGCATGAGCTTCTGCCTCGACTTTGTTCACATCAACCCTTGTAAGAAGATCAACAAGCTCTTAGGAGGATATGAAATTACTGACACAACAGAACCCACATAAGCCATGACTTAATTCAGCCAAGTGTCCTTAGCTGGCCACCTTTTCCTAGAGTATTTCCAGCTTCCACAAAATTTCTGGAAAGCAAGAGACCAGTATTTAAAAGTCAGCAACAGTTTAGCTAGAGTTTTACACGATTTACTTCTATTTATCTTTTTTTCCCTGTAAGGTTTCCATGTGACAGAAGAGTATTTGAAACAATACCACTGAAATACATGACTTTGCATACATTGCCCACTATGGTGCAGCACAGAGATATTTCAAGCTAGCTTAAAATAAACTGGCTTGAGCACAAGAAATGGGTCTAGATGTAACAACACAGAGCTCTGCCATGGCTTCATCTATCCCAACAAGGACCAAAAGCAACTGGCACAGCTTGCAGATACGTTAGGCTTGGATCAGTGCCCACCTCTGAGCTCAGCTTTGTGTACAGGCTCTGTCGCTCCTACCCCATCTTTGAGCAGGCATTTTATTCAATTTTAACAGCACTTCTGCAGAGGAAGTTTAGACTCCTGCTACCCTTGTCCTCAGTCCACAGCCACTCGTCACCAGCCCTTGCAGCAACACCCACATCAACATCAAACAGGCAAATTAGCTGTGCCACATACCACAACAGCAGCTGCGGCATCCGCAGAGAGCAGGAGCCTAAACCCCTCCCTCGTAACCCTATGGAGACACTACGGAGCTGTATGGAGACACTGCACTGGAACAGCAGGCATCCTGCAGCGCTGCCACGCTGAGCAGGGGTCACAGTATTTTTAAAAGTAAGGAATAAAGTTTTCATGCACCTCAAAGGTGATTTACAACTAAGGGAGAAGGGGAAATGGGAGAGAAAAATACATGATTTTTCTCCACATCTGTATGGCACAGGAAATTGCCTTCTTAGGATCTCTGGTCCGTGTAGGATATAAAAATTGTAACAACTGGAAAAATAGCAAAATGATGACATAAGAATCAAAATGAAAATTAGGCATCTGAGAAACAAAAGGATTTTCAAAATCATACTAATAGTTTTGAATTTAAAAAAAATGTTTTGTAAAATATTCAACATCGTCTCCTTTTTGGCCAGAGTAAATATATGCTAAATGTTCTTAAAACTGTAAAAATCAAAGAGGATCAGACATGAAATTCCTGATTATCTAGGAAGAAAGTATCTAAAACCAAAAGAGTTAAAAGACCAAATGTTTAGTATACTTTCAAAGAGCAAGCCCATACTCAATTGCTCCTCAAGTTTAGCTCTTCCCAGATTCCGGGATCCATTTTTTTCTGGCTTTAAAGCACTTCCTAAACATCGCCTCTACAACACCACCTAAACAAACGATGCACTCATAAGCATAGTGCATATTTTATGATCTGCTAGAGCAGGATTTCCCGAAGTGTGTTCACGAAAGAGACCATATGGGAGAGGATTTCTTTCCACATGCACGACCTAATTTAATTTTCAGTTGCTTCTGTATTTTAATTTTTTTTTATGCTTCAGTTCAATTTCTATTCCACTCCATCCCCCACTCAAGAAAGGAATCTAGAAATATAAAGGATAAGTCCAGGAAAAACTTGCAATTTATTACAGAGGCTTACTTAAAAGAAAAAACAGCAGCAATGGATTAATGTATTTCCTTTCCCACAGCTTTTTCACTTAAACCATAACCGTGCATATTTACTGCAACTCTTCCATCTGCCAGCGGCATTATGCTGATACATCCAGCGCACAGGCTGCGGGGACTTACAGCGAGGAGACAGGTCCCACCACTGCTCTCAGACTTTGTGATTAATATGGCATGAAGCCTGGTGAAAAGCCACACTTATGGACATTGCTGACTATCAACAGTGACCCAAATCCTTGTTATTCCAGCCATTTATCCTAATTGTGAGTCAAGTCTTTAACCACAGAAAACGCTTACGAACAAAAACCAAAACAGATTGTTGTCAAAAGCTTAAGTCAACGGATATAATCAGATTTGCTCCTTTTTCTTACAAGAAGTCCTGCATAGCCTGCGTAGTGGAAGAAGAAACGGCTAATGTAGGCATTTGCTTTTTCTTTTACGAAAAGCAGTAGAACCAACATGGAGGTACTTACCTTTTTACAAGGTCAAATTGAGTCCACATCACTGTCAGAGTTTCTCCTTTGAACCCGATCCTTTCAGCAGACATATATATATAAACACACACACATTTGACAATATGGGAAGTGTTACTGATAGATAAGTTATGTAAATGATATGACATACTACAATCACCTTTAAACTTATTCTTGGAGTCCAGAGGTTTCTGGGAGAGATCAACCAGCCACATTGTCATTCCAGTGCCCCGAAGAGGCAAATCCACYAACCGCAGCGATGTCACAGTAATTCTCCCAACAGCTTGGTGACCTCTTTACAAACCGCTCTCCAGCACAACACTGGCCTGAATAAACCTAGCTCCTCCCCACATTGAAAAAAGTATGTAAAAGCCTGTAAGTTGCTTCCACGTAGTGAACTTCCAGAAAAGACGATGTTTCTCTTCTTGTTTGGGATGGCAGGTCTGCTTTTGGGGGGGCTATTTCTCAAATGTCACTCTTAATTGCCAATAGGCAAGTTGACTGCAATTCTGACACTGACTTCAGAACTCCACTGGTTTCAACAGGGCTTTCATCCCTCTTTTGTATTTCCTGTCTCTCTAACACTTTCTATATGAATTATGGAGAACCCCCAATTGCRACTGGCTGAGATGGGCAACATCTCAGAACAAAACGCAGCCATTTTAGCATCTTGAGAAGACCATTGAAACCCACATGTAAATCCTGGTTGTCTACAAAGAGTGAAATAGAGAGGTCCTCAGTCTACTAGGAAATACAGCTAGCCTGGCCACCAGGATCCTACTGACGCACCAAATAGCAGCCAGGGATGGATAAAGTAAACTCAAGCAGCTCCCATATGATGGAGAACATTGACTCCTTCCAGAGGTTAAAGTAATGCAGTCTCCCTTTGCTGACACCAATAACCAGGCTTTGTGATACAGATGCTTATTCACTGGGAATCCAAATCAGACCCATCAGTTTGCTGTGCAGGGGTTACCAAAAACGACCAACTCCAGATATTATCAACAGGGCTTTACACTCAAAACTGTGGCCTGAACACAGACGGCCTTTCCCTATCCCCATGAAGCATCCAGGCAGGTGCCTTTTCCTTAGAGTTGACTATTACCATTGATGACCCACATCAATGCTCTTCATGCTCATTTAAAAGAAAAAGGCGCAAGCCTTCTTAACTTGCTGCTATAAAACTCATTCATTTACATCTTAGCACAAAGAAGATTCCCATGTGCAGCACACTAGTCTCATCTGTCATCAAGCTGTAAAAAAAAAAAAAAAGTCTATTGCTCTTGACAGGCTAGGAGGTAAAAAATGACTTTCAGTCAAGAGTCTCAGATAATATGGCAATCTCGTCAAGGAATCTCATAAGAAATATCACCCATTGCTGTTCATAAACACAAGCCTGGTTTGGCTATATTCAGTTACAAGCAAAGAAGGATAATTAAGCAGTTCACGATATGGAATGGCTAAAGCATGTGCACTCTTATTTATGTTCTCTGCACCTGTGGTTTTTATGGTTTAAATTATAATACTGATCTTTTAAACTGCACTCAGGGAGTATCCCAATTCACTCACATGAGAGAGAGTAATATGTTCTATTTTTAATCAATATGTAAATGAAAAAGGATGCAAGATATTGCAGAGCCTTACCAGTAGCCAAAAATATATTGGCAAATTACTATTAAATTGTTTACTATTGTCTCAAGGCAACCTGAGTGCTCCCAGAACTAGTCTGTGTGCCTAGTTCACTTGTTGGTGTTATTCCTCTCCTTTGTTTTCTCCATGTTTATGATCTTCTCTGTTGTACTTCAACTTGCATTATTTAATTCAYGGTATTATGGAAACCTCTTGTAGCTCATCTTTCAAACCAGCCTGTAACCTCTACCCGTGTAAGCCACGACTGCATTTTCCAACGCTCAGAGTAACGAACCCACACAATCCTTGCTAAAGCCCTCTAATCCTTAACAAAGCCTTTGAGGTAGAGGCGACCACTCCTGTTAGAGGTGCACAGCGCCTATGGGAATGGCACCGAGACCTCTCAGCCCCCACGCAATCTAAGCCGTAGYGATACCGAGGGCAAGAGCTCTGGCTACGAGGCTGTCAGCACAGCCCCGCGCGCCGTGGGACGCCTGCCCGCCCTGCCGGCAGCCTCACGAGTGATGCCACCGCGGAGCCAGGGGCGAGCAGTCCTTACGCCTGGAGTCCCCCGCCACACGCCTATGGCCAGGTCGGTAATACAGCAGGTTTGCTGCAACTGCCCACTCTTTTCCTAGCACCAACAGACTGTTCCTGCTCTAAATATCCTGGGAAAGATAATGTTCTCACGCTTTTACTTAGTTACTACATTTTTAATCAGTTATTGCAGTATAATGGTAAATTATTGCATTGTCTATAATTTCATCCTCTCTATATTCCAGTCATTACTCTTCACAGATCTTACAGGAGTTACGAGAGATTTCCCAGGTATTTTTGTTTTGCATATCCCTTAAAAGTACTTGAAAAGAAAGTATTGATAATTGGTTTGGATATAAAAATCAAAAGGTATCGAATACAAACTCTATTTTTCAAAAAAGCCAGCTAGGTTCAAGCCTCCTAAACTCATCTCCAAAAAAAAAAAATCACCATATACAGAAGAAAGAAGAGATTGTATGATATGTGTGTGTGTCTAGACAGGGAATTCATGATGTATGCAATGGTTCTGTATTTCCATTCTGTTTTAAAGGGTACGGGTAACACACTACGGTATTTTTGTATGGCGAACACTTTCCCCTAAGCTAGAAGAACAAAACTGGCTCCATAAAGGAAAAGTACAGCTATACAACTGAAAGAAAATTAAACTCCTTTCAAGATATTTAAATGCATGCAAAGGAAAAAGAAGTTTCTATCCTTTACAATTTTAAAATGCAACATTAAAAACACTGTAATAGTTAAACATAATCATTAGTTGACTTCCRTATTATAATATGTGGATTAATGGTAATTAACAATATTTATGTAATATAACTTTTATATATCTCCCCAAAAATCTAATGCCAAACACACCAAAGAATTGTCTGACTGACATGAAAAGCTCATATTGTTCAACTGTTGTAGTATACTGACATTTAATTATAACATCAAAATGCTTTTGCATTTGCTCCCTGTACCCTCTGGACAGCACAGAACACTACTTACTGAGCTCAGTGAGGATTTCAAGAAAATTTAATTCATTGCCAGCATTAATATGAATATATTAACTTCAAAGAAACAGAAGTTATGTGACATTTTAACTACTCTCACATATTGATGAAATGCCTTGTTCAAGAGATTCATTGTTTTTCCTTACCACCATTCAATGTTCCTTCATCTTTGCTATACTTTTGTTATACTGTGCCTCTTAGAAATATACAGAAATATACTTTAAAATTACTAAAAAAATTACTTTGAAAATATTTGACTGAAAAGGATAAAAAAGTGTCAATTCAAGCCAGGTGTTACTTTTTTTTAAAAACAAGTTTCTAACATAAACAATTTACTTTTAGAGCATTCACAAAGAATGAGATGGCTTTTAAATAAGATGTTTCTACTATAACAGCCAACGTCTAGGGAAATTTTCATTGTACTTTTTTCCAACAAGCCAACAGCACAGCAGCTTCTAGCTGTATGTGCAACTCAAACCTCGCAGAACAGCAATACAGAAATACAAATTTCTTAAATGTTGAATAGATTGCCAGCAGTACAGTAATGGAAAATTATTCTAAAAGTTATAGCAACTATGATACTTTCTCCCGAAACATTTTTCTCTGTTATATACAGGGCTTTTTGTTTTTAACTGTTACTCTTTCTTTTTTTTTTTTTCGCTCTAGCTGATATTTTATTTCACAGAAAAAGCAGTGCATACCCAGTTTTAGATTATGGAGGATTACACAGCGTTAAGACTGTCAGAAGAAAGAGGGAAGGCAAGCTGTGAGCCAGATTAACACAAATGCTCTGTCACGAGGATTTTCCTTCCACCACCTAATTTCATAGGTTTTTTCCATTTAAAATATTCTCTATTTCTGAAATTTAAAAGTAATCCTTCAAACAATCTTATAGTTATCCTTATCTGAATTTATGAGGTAGATTTGTCCAGTGCTATAGTTTCAGTACTTCACAGACTTCTCTGTAACCATCCCAGCTGACACGTTAACTCTACTGTAGTTTGTGGCAATTTAAAGATTTTCTTTTAAGAAGACAATTATACAAGAGATGAAATTGAACGTTCATTCTTAGTAACCGAAGCTGACTTCCAAAACAATCAAATTTTAAAATTCTGAGCACATCATTCAGAATTGTACTCGAGAAAAACAGCAGAAACTCAGCTGAGCAAAAAAGCCGTAAGCATCCTTAACATTTGGGATTTACCATAAAAATGAAACAACAAGAATTAATGCACTCAGTTACCTCTCAATCTGTACTGCATATCCTCCTTAATAGGCAGGGTTTTTTTCAATATTAAAAACATCAAACACAAGTTGATGAACTTTTAAGATTATGTGCTATCATAAATGATGAGTAGTGAATACAAAAAGCAGTCATTAACATACTCACCTACTAGTTTCAAGAACACATAATTACAACTATGGCTGTCAACCTTACCATTTCAGAGTTTTCCTGCAAACTTTAAAATTCCTTTTCCTGCAAACTTTAAAACTCCAGAAATAAAGATGACTGTAACCACATTTTTTTATTAAGACTACCTTCTAAAATATATTGTAACATGTATTCTGAACCAGATTCTTTATTTTTATATTAAGAAATTCTACACTTATTAATATGCAGCTAATTAGGCCACTGATTTAAACAAACAATCTTTGAAATAGAAAGCAGAGCTTTTATAAGTTGCCCAGACAAGTTTTATTATTGTTATTCCTGAAATCTAGAAGTGTTAGAGCTGGGACATGGTAGCCCATTATTGTTTCCCCATTGAAAATGAAACAAACAAAATAATAGAAACCCAACAAATCTTTTTGATACACAGAGACCTAAGACAGCTTTAATGAAATTAAACATCACTACTTATTTGAAATTGTTGACAGAATTGACCAACAGCATCTTTAGTTGAAAACGAAGACAGATGAATAATTAATATGAAGAAGTCTAGAAACAATTTTCCTTTCACAAATTGTCCACCAAAATACTTCTTCTTCTTTTTATTAGCTAGCCAATTATCTGAGTAACTGTTGAATTACATTCTGTTAAAAGCTGACTGATAATACGATGTACTTGGGCYGTTTTCACTGCACACTGATCAGAGGAAATGCTTTCAGGCTCTACTTAAAATGCACAGCTATTTTTTAATACTCTTTCCAGCACATAAGGAACTTCCCTTAAAGAACCTGGTTGTGTGCTTAATGTTCTCTGCTTTGTTTGACATTCGCACAAGTGAAATGAACTTAAACAGAAAGCAATTAACAAAAATAAAGGCATCAATCTGATGCGTTTGCTTACAAAATTCTGAGTGGATAGTGAAATGCACTAAAAATTACTCAAAGGTTGGTTTTTTTGGTTTTTGTTTTTTGTTTTTTTTTAATAAAAGCTAAAAACAGGCTAAACAGTCTCCCAGAAGTTATTTGTTGAAATTATTTTACAATTTTCCAAAGGGGGGCTGGGTTCAGATTTTAGGGTGCAGATCCTCCAGTGGAAAATCTGCCCTAACACTAAGCTCCCACACAACATGGAAACTCGGCCCCTAAAGGCATTTAGTCTATCAGAAATCAGCTCCAGCGATAAGCTTCAAACGCCGGGTCTAGTAATTCCAGGTGTTCTCAAAGCCATGTTAGCATCACAGATGGAGAGGATTTTTACCCTTCCCCACATCCTGTTTTAAAAAGCAGATGTGGGGGCTCCYGGGACCCTGACAGACAACTCTTTGTTCCCACTCGACTGGAGGGCGTCCAAGCATTCTTGCTAAAGAAAATGGGGTTTGTGTGTCCCAGTTGTGCTACAAAGGAAAAAATCACTAATTCCACGGGCTCTTTAGGGGGCACTTTCCTATGAGAGTGGCCAAGGTTACCAACACCTCCACAGGTTGGTTTGTTGGTTTATTTTAAGGTCATTTTTGTTTTGTTTTTTCTCAAGCCCAAAAATGTAAGTGAACAAATTTCCATGAATGTAACAGCTCTAAGATTTAAGATCCATCGATGAGAATTAATTGGGCTTCGGCTTCAAATTGTCCCACGTCAGTTATTCATAAAGGAGTATTTGAAATCACTAACTGAATGCAATGAGATTATTTTCCTGCTCAACAAAGCCAAGATTCCCATTCTTTCTTTAGTCATTTTATTGAGAAATTCAGTATTTATTCATTCTGTGGGCTGTTTAACAAAGCTTAATACTGGACATTAACATCTATTTTGCTTAGATACCAGAGAGCATGTGGAGGATTCCCTGGTGTGTTTCCTCAAGCAAAGATTCAGAAAAAGAACTGCTAATTCTAAAAAGGAAATTTTCAAGCTCCAGCAGGACTAACGAACAACAAACAGAAAACCCCAAACCAACTGCCTTTGGCAACTTTGCATGCAAGTGCAATTCTGAGAGAGCTGAACAGGAGTCTCTAAAATACTAATTTTTGGTACAAGCTCACTGTGATATATGATGAAGAGACAGAAAATAATATAAAATGTATTCACATGTTCCTGGAAAGGAAGAGTTCATGCTCCCTGCTGCTCTTTGGGGGTAATAAGACGGAATATATTTATTGGTATAATAGGATTTCTAAAACTGCACRATTTGCTTAGTTATATGCCTATAATGTATACACACTGAGTAAAAAGGTACATGTAAAGAACTGTTCCAGAGCTAATTATTCCTAAGGAATATAATTCCTTCCTGATTTTATTAGCATACCTTAAAAATGGCTTCAGAGTATTTTTAAAAGACAAATAAACCTCATGTCCCATCAAGGTGATATTTGATATATTGTGCAAATGAGTAATTTGCAGCTTAAACTCCTTCACAGGTTTGCTTACAGTGCTGTACGCAGCAGGTTGCTGCCAGCACTGGAAGGTTTAGCTCGTAGTTTAGCAACTCCGGTCTCCGGACATACAACGCTGCATCAGCAACAAGATTATTAGATTTTCTTTGCCACTCCATTTACTGGGAAACATTACACTCAAACCATATTGAAGATGAGTGGTAAAATCTGCTAAAAAGAAACTTCTATAGCTTTCACTCCAGCTAAAATAAAAGTAGAAAAACCGGGTCRTTGCTTTAGAAAACAAACTCCGAGTGAAAGGACAGCAAAATACCACTGAAGGCATCTTTTACATTCAGCAGTTCTAATACTCTGCTGACCTGTATTACCTGTTTGATACATGAAGAGCTGAAAGCTGGGTTTTGGGAAATTTAAAAAGTCACCATGACAAATTTAACATAGAAAATACCAATATGTTGCGGATGTTAAGCCATTTCTACTACCCAAATAGAACATTTTGGCTGTTTAAATCCTTGAAGATAGGTGGCTTAAAGAAGAAATCCTAACTCTCTAACTGGAGAGGTAGAGAGATCTGGCTGGGACCAAAGCAGCTCATTCTTTACTATGGTTCTTTTTTCTTCTTTTTTTCCCTCTAAGCTTTTTTCCTTTTTTTGTGACAGTTTCAAGACAGGTGAATGACACTAAAAAAGATGAACACTTCCATATGGCAACTCTACAGATCTCTAACCAGAAACCACATACAATCCACTGAAAAACAGATTGTACACTTTTTAACAGGTAAACGTTTTCATATCTACTCATCTAGACCTGGGATTCACTGGAGATTAATCTACACTTAAAATCCATAGGATTAGAGAGTGCTTCAGAGCAGTCYATGCTGCTGAAGTTATAATTTTTGTAAGAGCATTTAACAAATCTGTGTAGCCAGAATTACAAACTCCCAGGACAAGCAGTGACTGAGATGTGCAATTTGGATTTTTTAATTAACACAACAACTAGGACCATATGTAGTTAATACAGGAGTGGCACTCATGGGGATGACTGCAAGAGAAACAATTTATCATAATAGTAATTAATAAGATACAGTGTCAACATTTTCCTAAAGGATGTGAAGATGTTTGTCACTACAAGAAAAACAGGGGCATAATTAAGCTACGATTTATTCTGTGTTTTTAACTTAATTCCTGTTTTTCATCTGAGACTGTAACTGAGAAATTATCTATACTGATATAAATAAGTACGATATCAAGGAATATCTGTTCAGCTCTTCTAACTACTTTTTAATCTTACTCAATACCAACATGTAGCACTTGTTTTCATTCGCTACAGAAATATTCTGAGTCGGATTATCATTAGTCAGATTTCATAAAACTCTTTCCAACCATTTTAAACCAGTTCACACAAAACCCCATGAAACTAATATTGCAGATAACAAAAATTTAGACATACAGAAATTAACACATTGAAGACGTCCAGGGAAGACCTCATAAATGAGCTACTGGACTGTGTGAACGGCCACTGTAATGACCATGTTTTCTCCAATTAAGAATTTATATTGAAAGACAAAAGAATTTCAGTTTTCCTTTGTTCAAAGCAGTATTTCCTCCTCATACAGAGATTTGCATCCATTGCCTAATAAGATTATATAGATGCAGGTGTTAAATACTAGCTTCTGTCAGGCTTCGCTAACGCAAGTTCAAATACATATTATTTGTCACCTTAATTTTGTTTTTCAGGTATAATTCACCACTATTGCTGATTACACAATGATTGTTCATGTCGGTAGGCATGCCAACAAATGGCATAAAAAAACCTCAGTAACCACCGAACAAAAAGAAAATTCCTTATTTTCCATGAGGAAGATATTCCTGTAATATATTTTCCATGGTATGATTAAGTTGAAGAGACAGAGGCAACTTCACGATTATTAATAATTACATTTTATACAGTCTGAATACACTAAAGAGCATTCATTTTCCTGTTAACACATAAGTTCATGCATTTTCACTTCCTCCTTCAAAGTCCTGCTTAAATTTTGTAAATGTGTCTTTAGATAGGGAATCGTTCACCAGTTAAATGCTTATATTGAATAAATTGTTTCTTCTCTTTCCCTTTGCCCCCTCCCCTCCAGTAAAGGAAGAGTTGTTACGATATGAAAGAGACTGAAAACAGAGGAAAAACTACCATTTTGCCAAACCCACCGATATTTATCTGTAGTGATACTGTAACAGTAAGAAGCTATGCACAACCTCTTATGAGATTTTTTTCTTTTGAGTCGATACTCATCATTTCTTCTGGAAAACTGTGCATTATTTATAGCTGCAGATTTCTTAAATTTTCAGAGTTACAGTTTGTTTACATTATTTTGTTCTAGTTTTAAATCCCAATATAAATAAAACCAATTAAAACATATAGTTTCTTAGTTATGTAATTCTTTATTATTAACCCACAAACAGAGACAGAGTAGTAACTCTGCAGTTAAACTGCTTCGCTCTTTCAACACTGCAGGGTCAAAGAATTTGGGGCAGGGGAGCAATGTTGAGCCAAGATACTAAACGGTTAAACAAAAAAAATTCATTTAACATGTGAGTGAATCTGGCTACTACCAGACTCCAACAGAGACCAAGCACTCCTTTACGCGTTCTAATGGTTTGCACAGAATTTGATGTGCTCCTTATATTCGCTATTTTGAAGCTTCCTTCAATTCCTTACCTTTATGAAGGCATATAATTGAGTTTTTGCTGCTTATCTAACAGTAAATCTTAAAAAAAAAAAATGCACATAAATAACTTTTCCTTAAATAAAACACTATGTAATTGCAGCGGTCCTCCTTAAAAACAAACAAAAAAATTAACTGTTTAACTAAAAATTTCCCAAATGCACCAGAAAAATACACTTCTCCTGAAAGTACACCTATTAAATAAAAACAATAAATAAATAAATGAAGAATTGTATAAAATATTTAATACTTGCAAATTGTTTATGCTTATGTAACACTAATTTATGCTTTTAATACAACTCTGTTTAACAAAGCACTGTTGAAGGCGGCATGCTTTTCTATGGCTCCCTGGTCTCACTAGCAGCGTTCTCCCCCAGTCTCATCCCGCACCCCGGCGGCTCACTGAGCCTTGCCAGCAACTTTAATGAGCATCCTTAAAAATAGAAAAAGAAGTTCATGACTTCTCCTATCTAGGTGTTTTAAATACCAGCACTATCAAGCAGTCACCCCAGGACCCAGGAAGGATAAGGATATGTTGTCAACAGAGGAAAAAAAGAGATAAGGTCTTCGGTGCCCACCCCCTGATCTGACAAAATCCAGGGCTTGATACTGGTCTCCAGGTCAAAAATAGACTGTCTACATCTGAAAGCAGCAGAGAACATTTCCACAGTTATCTCATTGTCAGTTGTTTTGCAAACCACATTAAGCACTTCATATAACGGCATCCATATCTGCTGTAACTCATTTGGGAACAACCACTCTGAATCATGTTTGAGAAAAAGCATGTTTGTCAAGGGCAATAGGAACAATTAAGAAAAATAAATCCTACCTTGAAGTCCTTTCTCTTGTATCTGTGCATTATGCTTTCAATAGAAGTAGATGTCTTCTTTACAAACGCCACCACCACCCCATTCACAATAAGAATTAAAACCAAACACATAGACCTTCATCTGCCTTTGCTAATCAACACAATAATATTACACATTGGAGGAACAAATGCTTCTAACAAAAGATCGAATAGCCACACACAGCAGTAAGAGACCCTATGTTCTCTTCCTTTTTATGGACCTAGGGAAGAAATACCATTAACTATGAAACGTTATTCTAAATAATTGTAACAAACCAATATCATCAAGTTAAATGAATACGCTACCTTTTCCGATTCATTATCTTTGCTTTTGAGCTTTTCCTCTTACTGATAAAAGTTCAGTAATTCCCCATGTTCTTGCTGAGCACTCACATAAGTTAGCAAGGTTCAACTGCGTGTGTTGTCCAAGCCAGTATAGCTTACATCTCAGTCAGCCGGGAAACCAGGCAGATAAGCACTGGCCTATGGAAAGTTTATCTTTTGAAAGGGAACAGGGTGCTTGAAACAGAACTTAAGGCCAGGACAGTCTGTAAATTAATGTTATGTTATAGTTTGTAGGTTAACGATCAAGTAAATGCATTGACAACAAGATCATCTGCCAGGTTCCACTAGATGTTACCAACTTCTAATCAATTCATTTGATCTATTTTGAATAGGCAGGTATTGGACCCACACTTTCTCCAACGCAGAGTTTTATAATTTCATAACAAAATTAAATAAACCAGTTTCTGAAATATGCAATTTAATTAATGAAAGGTGGTGTGCTTTTTAGCCGAGACATGCAGATTTCTTTGCAAAACAGCAGAACAAAGCTTTTTCCATTTCAAGGCTGTCTTGCATAAGAAACCTTTTTCTTTTTTTTTTAAGGAAAATCTTTGCTTTTATTTAAAAATAGTATATTCTAGATTCTATAAACTGAGTACTGATAGACTTTTTCAAGACTATACAATAACACAAATTTCTATAATGTTTTTTAAATTCAAGATCAGAAACCAAGTTTTAAAAACACCTTCCAAAGTTGTAATAGTTCAGGAATTCTGCATCGTGACTAGATTGCATTATTGCATAAATACATTTTCGCTATAAGAAGTATTGAAGGATGATTTTTAAAATTGTACAAGAAAAAATCTTCCATTTGCATTTTACTCAGAATTTTTACTAAAAGAAAATTCTACCAATAACCTTGATATTTAACAGAAAGCTTTAGAAAATAATTAATATTTGACTTCCAAAACCTTCAGGTATAGTGGGATTGTAAGATATCGAACAGTTGCAGAGTGAACAAAAATTTCATTAAATCAAGGGGGAAAGTCATCTGTATATAGTAACTGAAAGGACAGGTATTATTCGGTAGTACTTAACTAGTCACATCTGACAAAGTATCAGTGTATAGAACAGGACAATAATCCCTACTAAACCAGATAAAATTAGCATTATTCCATAAAATTTGTTCCTAAAGGTGCATTCCCTCTTATTTAAAAGATTTGCATTCACAGATTTAAATAATGAGTTATTTCCAAGCCTGATTTAAAAAAAAAAATAAAAATCATTAAATGTAAAAAAAAGTTCAAGGTTTTTCCAATACTGTGCTCTGAAAAACAATTCAGAATAGCACCATGGAGATTCAGACATGCCCAAATAGCTTTCACATTATATATGTTTAGTTTAGAAGTAATAAAGAATTTGACCTGCCAGTCTCCAATCTGGGATTCTAACCCCAAAGGGACTTCCTTCACCAGAAAAATAAACTCCTGCTTTTGGAAGAGGGTTTTTTCAATGACACACAATCCTCTTGATGGGATACAGATGAAAACATGTATTTTCCTTCTGCACTACATATATATACAAGAATGTGAAACAATTTAAAATAAGAATAAGCCAGTATCTCTTGGAAAGTAATAGCTTCTTGAGCTAATGATTTAAATATCTATGCTCAACATATCTAGAGAATAAGCACAAAAATAGGGCATTTTTGTAATTGCCTTCAAGAGCAGAAATATACTGATATGGTAAGCAAGAATGAGCTAAAATATGAACAAATGTGAGACACTTTTGTTTAATGTATCTAAAGAGAAAATATTTAATTACAGTAAAATTGTCTGATGTGCCACAGTATGTTATTGTTGACTGATGGATAAACATGAATGATTATCCATTTTGCTTGTCCCATCCACAATGCAGTGTCCCATCACTCCCCCCTAACCTACTCAAAAGAGTCTCTGCATAGAACAAGACTTCTGGATGGTTTTCAGTTTGATCTTACCTATTATCAATGGGGAAAAAATGAGCAATACAGTTTGATATCCTGTTCTATGATTTCTGCAAAAATTATTCTTTTTTCTGTAAGTAGAACAAAAGACTGAACAGACCAGGTCACATGACTGCTTCCTAAAAACCTCCACCTTTAAACAGAAAAAGGGCAAGGTTAATATGTACACCTTAACCTTTAAAGACTAAAATAAGTGATTTATGCAGGGGAAGTGGTTTATGGTTTGCTCTGTAGCTTTCCTATAAAAGTTACGGTTTGACATAGCTGATTTAGCTCCTAGGAAACAACAACAAAATACGGTACTGCACTACTGATTAACAAAAATTGCCTAATTGGGATTAATTAGAAATTGGGGGCTGTGGTGGGAAGAAAAACATAATTAAGAATTTTAAAGGAACATTTGCAACATTAAAAAAATCTTACTTTTATCTGAATAATTTTTTTAACCTACTGCTGCTAAAATGATCTTGTACTACTCCTGCAACTGAAAAGTTTCATGAAAGTATTTTAACCATATTATGCATAAAGAATTCACTTCTATACAGGCAGCTTTTGCACTTACAGATAACTCTTTCCTCTTAAAATTAGAAGATGACTATAAATTCACAAAAAGCATAAAAGGAGTAAAATCTTTTAAAAACACTGTATTTCGATCAACTGACTTTCCTACTGGCAGTACCACTTTAAACTATGATGGAATTTTAAAAACTGTCCGAATATATCAATATATCTTCACAAATTTCTCAAGTTTCTATGACTAATAGTGTATCACAGAGTTGATAGTTATGGGCTAAATGCAATCCTGACCTTTTGCGCCTACGGCTACGGGATCTGCGGTCTGTGTGCTGAGCCAACACAAAATCTACGCTTACAGCAGCACTCTGCACGCCAAAAATCCTTCGAGGCAGGATTTTGACTCCTTTTATAGTCTCTTTAAAATACAGGAAAGGGCTCCCTATTCCTCCCCAGGAAGGTAATGTCTTTTACAGTCGCTCCCTCCTTCATCAACAAAGTCAAATTTTTTTGGAGTAGAGACCCTATAGTGCTAGAAAGCTGCTGTTAATAGAGCATTTTCAGGCCTTTGATAAATGTTACATTTCCAGAACATGAAGTTTTCTCTTTCTATCAATTCTGAAAATCTCTGGCCTCTCTCAGACAAACAAATGCTGAATTTCCATTCCCACCATCTTAAACCAAGTCAGTGGGCTGGATTTCTGAGCAAAAACCTTTTCAGGTGTCAAACCTGCTGTGATCCTCTATGGCATTTCTGGCAAACAGGAAAAAGCAATGGATATTTCTTCTTTGTGCTTTATACACAAGGTTTAGCTGTTGAGGAAGAAGCAGCCAATTCTTACACAAAAAAGTTAAAACCAAAGAAGGTTTGGTAGAGGAGAAACTAGGGATCTGGCAGATCAGGACATGACAGGGCATCAGGAAGACTGGAAAGATTTTGTGTGGGAGAAAACCTGAAGGAAAAGTTGCTGAGGAATAGGGGAGGAAAGGGAGAAGGGCTGTGGAAGAAGGGCATGAAAACGCCATCCTTTCAGGACTCCTTCCCCTCCTCTGTCCCCTCTCCCAGCCCTTATTTCACTGGTGAGCCCGTTTTCCACATGCTCTTTGCAAAAGACGCAGAGAAAGAGGCTGTGTAAAACTGAGCATCACAGCCCTTCCCCTGGACTCGGAGGAATATTTAATGAAAAATGTAATTAGTGCTCTGCTACTCTTCAATTTCCAAAAGCCACTGTCATTAATTTTGTTTCACAGGACAAGCCGTAGAAATCAGAACGGCAAAGCACATTAATCACCAGCAATACCGCAGTGATTAAAGACAGCTTGAGTCAATAAACGAGCCCGGACTGAGTGACTATGAACAACAAATGCTCCCCACAAGCAGCCAAACTGAAGATCATCAGGAAACTGTAAAATGAGACAGGTGCATCATGTAAACCTCTCCTCTTTCCCTCCTCCCCTAGGAGGGGATGTTTTGACACTGAACTGTGGAATTCCCCAGAGACATGATAAAGGAAGAATAAAAACAGCTACCAGCCAAGCAATGCCATGCATGATAAAAACCAGATGAGGAAGTCACTGGGTAAAACAGCAACACAAGCAAACATGGCACAATCATCAAAACGACAATTGTGTTGGAAACTGCTCTTCTTTCCAGTGTTTCTCGGCTCCTGTTCCAACCCTCCTTGCCTGAACACATACGGACAGGGTAGAAAGTGCCATGCCAGATCAGATCAACCAGCCCAGCGATCTGTGTCCTACCAATGGCAACCTACGGGCAGCTGCTCCATGGATGATGAGACAATCACAAGATACTAAACCCACTCCAGGAAATTTTCTCCTCCTTTCCAGAAACTAGTTAATACCATGTATTTATGTCTCTTTTGTTATTCTTCTCTCCATCCCATCTTTCTGGGCTTAACCAAAGGGTAAGATAGCCTAAAGAAGTGCCTATAAAACCCACTCTACAGGACAAATGCCACTAGATTGAAACCTCCTACCCCAGCCCTAATCTCCCTTGAAGACTTCTTGGACATGGGTTCAAGTGAGAAACCCTACACAGCTGGATGTCAGGATGCACAGGGAGCTTTCGTTCCCCATGTACTCCTCAAATCCTGCCTCTTCACAGCAAGACTGCACCTGTCCCAACGCAGTACCCCTGGCGCCTTCAATTAATGCTGAGAAAATCCTGAGCTAAGTGCCTACTTAAATTTGATGGGTTTGCCATTCAAATGATGGTCTGTCAGCCTAATAAAAGCACCAGTTAGTAAACAACATTATTGCACGAACACTGGCAGAACTATGAGCAACTGCAAGCTGCGATTAATTTGACCTTAACCACCATGCCCACACAACCAGTGATGCTAGTGCTGTGGTTTTATTTCAGATCAATGCAAACAACAACAAATAAACATTCCCATCACTTCTCCAAAGAAGAGGAATCAAAGTGCTGCTAGAGAAATTTATAATTGAACAGATGTAAACTACTTCATAGCCCCGAGGAAAATGGAATTCATTCACCAAAGTGTAGCTTGAGTTAAGCTATTCCAAGTTGCATATCTAGTTCTTGTAGAGCTTTGAGTAGCAATCAATCTTCCTGCATTCACCAACAAGTGATTTGTTAATCTGCAGTTTTCATAACATAATAAAGAACATTTGGATTAACCAGCTATCGTCATAACAGCCTGATGAGCTTCTTAAAGTCTCTTGGTATGACAGAGTATACACTGCAGTGAAACAAACTGGGCAGTATGGATTACATCATGTTCTGCCATCTGGAAAATATTACAAGATAATCACTAATACTGTGAAGCCTCCTGAATCCGTTCTTCATTTATAACGTGACCGTTTGAGCTCCAGAAAGAGCATCTGAAGAGTGATTTGTAAAATATGTTACTGAAATCCTAAGTAGGATATTGTTTTAAATAAAAACCATATCTAAGTACAAATTTGAGTTTCAGCTTATATCCTTAACCAATTATATACCGATGCAAATCTCCACTGATAAATTGTCTTGCTAAATCCATTCTTGCGGTGGATTAGTTAGCTCATGGAAACCATACTGGGATACAGCTCTCCAGGACCAGCAAGGTGATTTGAAGATTCCCCAGTGACTGGTTAGCAACTTCTTTTCAGTACGCAGCAAGATTCAAAAGTGTGATGGCATTTGAGAGCAACACAGAAATTTAAGGCCACTGCCCCAAACAGCTCAGTGAGTGGGTGGGACAGGCTGGCAGCAGACAGAGCCACTGCAGCCACAGGGGCTATAGGTTATTCCTGTGCTATAGGTTATCCCTGTGCTGGTAGGGGCAGAAATGACTGCTCGTGGTCAGCTGCTGAAGAGAAATGCTGCCCAAAGAATGCACCAGAGAGCAACTCAGCAGCCAAACATTGTGTTTTGTATAGTCACAGTTGCCTTTAGTATCGCCCACTTTTCCCATCAGGAATGCCCAGCATCCTATGTTATTTCTGGCCCATGATGCGCGTGCTGCAGGGCTCGCTCATGCTGCAAGAGAAGCCGGACATGCTCCTTGCCAGCAAGGGACTAGCACCACTTCTGACATGCAAAGCAAAGTTTATACAACAGCACTTAGATCCATTTCTGTGAAACTTGCTCTGTGGCTGAAAGCCAAGAAGGGTCAACAACAGGCAGCAGTTTGGTTTCACAGTGGATCCCCTTTACAGATAGCCCTGGGCCGACACATCCCACCCGTGCTCCTTGAGGTATTTTGTTCCAGGAAGACAAAGCCAAGCCCTTGCCAGAGTGCTCAGCAAATTAAACCTCCGGACTGGCTTTCCCAGGCAGCCATTCCCATTTTACTTTGAAGACTTCAGTATCCCTAAGGAGATATGCAACAGGGTTATTATCCACAGCTCAAGAAAGCATATTTATAGATGTATATATATGTATACATACATACATACATACAAAGCCATGCTCATACAACATTCTCAACAGCTGAACTCTTCCACAATCCCCAACCCTCCAAAAATCAGATCAGGCTAACCTCATCACAAATTTATTACAAAGGTGGTAAAACCTATAGAAGGCGTACCTTATAGAAGTTGCTGTAAAAGTTACATTGTGCCGCGGGCCATGCAATAATCTGAAATCTCAACTGACAGAAAAGTCAAAGCATTGGGGGGAATTTGGAACAGTTCAGGTCTGTCTGGTTTTAAAATCACATCTTGAAAATATAAAGGCAGTTTCCATCACATCAATGCTTTGACCCAGACTACCCCAGAAATGTGGTAGGAAAGCAATGGACCTTTTGGACAACATGTTTTATTGTATACATCATCATCTTAACACCGTTTTTATACAATTCCCTGGTTAAATGAGCACATGTCTTTTTGGAGGACACAACAGCTGTGTGGGAGACCACAACGGAATATTTATATGTTGGGAAAGGTTGGCAACATTAATAGCTAAAATTGTGAATGATCTCTAAAATAGGAGTTCCTTAAAATAATAAAAATGTATATAAGTGCACAAACACACACATACCAAAAATCATATGCGCACATTAAAATGTTGATATATTACATACATATTTATTACTAATGTTGAGATGTTTTCTATTCCACCTGCGTGATATGCTACACAAGAAAGTTATTTCCTCTGGTTTTGTTATCAGATCACGTGACAGGAATCTTTGTATCATTTTTGTATGTTTCAGTGAACACCACTTTATGACCTGGCTCTTTAGTTTTATTACCCACTTAAATAAACACATTTCATGCACCGTTTTTGGAAATAAAAATGAGGATGCTTCAAATTCTTCAAATAAAGTCTACTATTAAAACTATGTAAAGCCATAATATGAAGAAAACATACGAATTTTTATAGTCTAGTTTTAAAACCATATGTTTAGCTCAGCTAATAAATCTGTTCATGTAAACTCTACAGCATTCAAACAAACGTATAAATGCTCAAGCTACTAAAAGCCAGATATAGTTTCTAGTTCTCCAGTTATTTAATCCAATCTATTGAAGAGGACATTAGAGAATTTAAAGTGTCTGCTTTAAAATGAGACAAAGCTGGTAAGATAGTCTTAAATAGGCATAGCAATTACAAAATAGTTCCTTTGGCCACCTTGAGAAATGCACTTTTAAGATTATCTAGAACTAATATTAGCAATTCCACTAGAGTTGTGTCATACCCATAAAATTCTCCTTTCCCTTTCAGTGCTTTTCGATCAATTTTGAAGGTAACTGCTGTGCTGATCTCCAGCTTACATTGAACAGATGAGTGCTAGTAAATCAAAAGCTGTCCARATCTCCTACTGTGGATTAACATATGCATAATGGCTGCTTGCCCATGACTGGAAATCCTTCTGATAGCTTAATGCTGTCAGGTGCTTCATTTCCAATGGCCAAAACATAATGTAAGATTCCAGAGGACAAATTCTTCAGGCTCCATTTCAAGCACAGAGGTATGTTAACACCATTAAAACCCACTGATTTTGTCAAGATGCTTTTGTCAAACATGTGTTTCACTAATGCACAATAACTATGTTCATTTATAAAAACAAACACACAAAAAAATCAGTTTTGAAAGCTAAACAGCAGCAGAAGAGGCAAAGATGACAACAGCAGAAGTTCTGCGGGTACTGTTAGTATAACATTTCTAATATTGGACTACAGTCTCCAGTTGGAGAAAAGAAAATCTATTAATATAACTAGCCTTATAAAAACCCCATTGTCTAGGTGAACATCGTGTCCATATTTCAGTCTTAAAACACAACTTTTCATTTCTGAAAGAATAAGGGGTCTGTGTATTTCTTTACGAGACGTAAAATGCTCACATAAATCTCTGTGCTGACAAATTTTCAATCTGAAGTCAAAAACGGGCAACAGGACAGCATGAACAGAGGCAGTAGCCAGCTGAGGCAGGAGGATTTACAGAAGAGGTGGTTTGCCAAGGGTTTTCTGGAGAGGGTGGAGGGGGGTGGAAGCTTGGAACAAATTAATGAGCAAACTGTTCCAAGCACCAAGATTGGCATGGGAAGAGGTGTCCAAAAGACTGCAGCTCCAGGTTTGCGTTACTTAACATCACCGTCTAGCTATCTAACTATTCTGTCACTGAACACCATGAATAGCAACATGTTTCTCACCAGCAATACAAATGCACTGTCATCTAACACCCAAGCCTATGAAATCTCCGGTATTTCTGGGAAGTGGGAGAGGGAGGTATGTGGAAGTACACCAGTCAGATCAACAGCACGTGGGATTTGCCTGGGGAGGTGTAACCACGCTTACTGCCATCCCCAGGTACCAGCCACCCTAAAGACAGTTTGCAGCAGGCGGTTTACTCATTTAGCTGTCAAAGGTAGGACTACATATAGACTCCCACATGCACGCTCCAGGAGTATGTGGATGCTGAAAGAAATGCCTTTCAAAACTTACCACCTCACCCAGCTCCAGGTACCTGACAAAACACAAATGACCCAGCACAGTGGAGCCTGATCGCTGCTTGACCAGACACGGGAAACTGCAGGGAAGACTCTCCCAAGATCTCCAACACCACAGCTGCTCCCACTGACAAAAGCAAAGGAACCAGGAAAACACTGAGAAGAAAAGAGCACGTATCTCCATTTTGTACTATGTTTAGGATCGATAGCCAGTCCCAAAAGAGGATGCAAAGAAACACTGTGCTATCAGGAGTGTCCTTTTCACTGTGAAAGAGGTCAGTTGGGAAGAAGTCCCACAACCTGTGCTTCAAACAGCTAATAGTCAAAGAAATCGAGGGACAGATGTCACAGGGGACAGAGATGGACAGATGCCCTTTTTCCTTCGTACCTCTGGGTGCAATGCCGGGTTCTCAGCACAGTGTTAACAGCGTTACGGGCACTGCGCTGGGAGATGATGGTTTGAAGGAGGAAAGCACACCCTCTGCAGGCTGAAACTAAGAGACTGGAAAACATTATTTCTCTATGCAAGCAAAGAGGATTCAATTTAATTTCAAAGGGGGTTGACAGAGATTTTTCATAGACTCACTGAAATGCAGGAAGAAGAATTCAGTATATCCAAATCAGTAGAAAAGAGGGACAAATCTATGGTTTATAAGCAATTCCACTGCACCTCCTGTGCTAGGGCCATATCACCCCTTCCACCCAAACAAAAGAAAGGGTGTATAAACCAAGTAGGAATGAACTTGCACAGAACAAAAGATTTGAAGAAAAAAAGTGTAAAAAAACATTTTCAGTTATTACATCATTTTCTACTATTAAGGTCAAATGAAAATTATTTGTTTGAATTCTTTTTACTGTTTTTTTTAAACTGTGCTTCTTCACAATATTTTCTGGAAGAAAAACATGGAACAGATATACAAAAACATCATCTACTTGCTAATTTTTTAACAGATCAAAATAGATTTTAAACACTTACCACGAGGCTTCCATCACTGTAAAAAACTACAGAACTACAAATTAAGCAGAAAACTAATTAAACAAACATCGAGTAGCTAAAGTGTGTCCACAGAAAAGATGAATAATTATAGCTCAGCAATTTGAGAAGAGAATATTTTGAATAAGTAGGTAATTAAGTTAAGAGAGGCCTAAAGAAAGATTTCACACTCACATTCATATGCTGAAGCAGTTTAAAAATAGAGAGCAAGAACTGCCTGACTTCACCTTTTAATTTTAGCTGGGTGATGAGCTGGTCCCAAAGACAGAAAGGCACAGCAGGATTTTTTCTCAGCAAAGTGCCCTTCGTATTTTTATGCGAAGGAAATGCAGTATGTTCTATTAATATCCTGCTGTAGCCCTAGATAAGTCTAGGCACCCTTTCAATCAGGAAAAAGTTCTGGTTTGTTTCTTCAAATCGCTTGTACTCTCAAAGACACACACACAAGCTGGAGAACCTCCTGACTGCCCCGGCCACTTCACAGGTAAGTAACGTCCACACGGAAAAGACACTTATTTAGTTTTCCCATCAGTCACCTCTTGCAATTACTAAAGCTGTAAGTATGCCACTTTTTCTCTCATGAGGAGGAAAAAGCATATGACTGAGTTTGCACCTTGAGAAAAGTTTAACTTCATTCTCATTTTAATTAATAGCTGGAAAAGAAAACGTTGATACCAACTAGACCAAGACTACATTGCAGAAAGGAAAAAAAAATAAAAAGAAAAGTTGTGTGATGTAATGCCAGCATACTGCCTAGGCTCTCCCGGAAAAGCTGGGGAGAAGTACATAGGCTTTTCCCTGCATAAAGAAAGATTGGTTCTTCTTCTGGGTATGCCTCCCTCACACACTTCACCTTCCTCACATATCTCTGATTAACCTAACCCAAATACAATCTTCCCCACAGCAGGTCCTGGCCCATCCAACACTGTTCCAATCTGGCAAATTCTTGCAGCGGGGCAGGGCTGAAACCCTTCCTGGTCAATCTCGCGTAGAACTTTTCTGTCCTTCAGGGAATGGTGGAAATGGAGGATAACCAGCATGCAGATTATTTTTCCAACATATTCTTCCCAAAGTGACAGCTATCCAAGTGAAGGTCAGATTCTCCCCAAAATCCTCAACTGTCTCAAAAGCACCTTTTTAACTAAGACTGATTTTGCTTGATAGATGGCAATGGTTAAAACCTAGGCAGGAGTCTGAGTTAGCACTGTGGTGAAAACAAGCCTGCTAAACACTCCCCTCATCTTCCACAGTTGCATTGCCTTGCTTGTATTTTAGACCAACAATCACCAGTAAGACTCTAGAGTCATCCACCCCTCTTATGTTTAGCCTTTAATTATGGATTCATCTTAGGCTCCACCTGTAAACTTCTTATATGTGTAAATACTGGTCACTGATTCACTCTAGCTACTTCTGTGAATAAGCATTTGCAAATTTTATTTGCCAGGGAGATGAAATGCGAGTTAGTGCAAGTTTGCATTAACATCGTGCTGTCAGCAATTACTAGGACAGGATGCCCTGCCATTCTTATCTATAGCCCACTATCTTAGTGAACTGTTTGCCCAAAAGCATAGGAGGTCCATGCTGTCCTCTTAATGATCTGCTTCCCATCCATTCAGTTCTTGAGGAAATAAAGCAGAGCACAACATTTACGCAGGTGAGCCTAGGAAGATATATGTAGTTTGCTTACACCCATATACCTGATATCTTTTGGTTTTAATCTTAAAACCGTTTTGCATTTTAATTACTGTATTTTTTCCCCCAATCCCACCCCAATCCCAATTCATGTTAGAAGCTCCATATTGTTCTGAAAACTTTTTTCCATTATGAGATACAGATGAAGGGCATCGTCTTTTCTTCTAGCTGAAGCATGCTCTGCATTTCAGTTGTACACATGTAATTAGCTCATTTACTCTTATCACTCCAAGCATTTCTAGTTTAAGTGTCAGATACCAAACTGGCCCAAGCATCAACAGCACTCTATCCACACCACAGGAATGACATCTTCCACTTGACTTCTTGCATTACATGAAGTTAAAGCACTTGAAACTAAGGATTGAAGAGATGACCAATTCTGTTTCTTTTACCGAAGATCCCTCTATTTTAATCAAAGATGCCTCCTTGCAAGAAGGTTGTCAGCTGATATTTTTACCTTCTCCTACTTAAGTTCAACACAAAGTTTGTAGGGCGAGATCATCACTCACTGTATCACTATTTATAGTTACTTACTCTATCCTTATCCTAACAAGACCCTAATCAACAAAGCTTCTGATCCTCCTAAATTAAAATTTTAACATGAAAGAATTTTTGTTTGAAGGAGCTTTTAATATGAATGAAATTTCTGCTTTTCTTGCTCTAAAAAAAAAAATTATTTGAAAATTCAATGAAAAGACCACCACCAATTCTTCCTTTCTTTTTCATAAATAGTTCAGATAATGCTTCTCTCTCACCGTCCTGTGTAAAGAAATCATTCATGGGTTATAGGTATGAGAGGCTGGTTTTATGTAGCGGAGGATAAAGAGATTCAATTTATCGTTGCCTCTTCTAGAAAGGGAACAAATACCACTTTGGAAGCGTTTACCATGCAGACACATCCCTTCCTTCTACACAGTGCCCTCGTCCCTTCAGCAAGGTAATACCCCAGACTCCACCAAATGGCAAGTACATCCTTGGCAAAGCTGTTCAGATTTCAGAAGGAAATGTACAAAATACTCATTAATTGCTCAAACAAGCAGCCAAGTCTGAGTTTGCTACCAGAGCCCATCCAGCAGGATCCAAAGCCAGGGGAACAATAGGAACCTCTCCTCTGGCTTTATTAGGCTGCCAGGTGGGGCCCTAGTATATAAGAAGCATTCTCCAGGGCTTATCAAAGATGCAATACAGTCACTGGTTTTACTGCATGTGTATAGAGCAATGAGCCTAAAGGGGATGTGGTCGCGAAGCCAGGCTTCCAGCTGCTCCAGCAACATCGTTACCATCAAACCCTGGCCCCCGAAAGAAATGCCTGCTGCTCTCACCGCTGCCACCCATGCAGTTGTTCTTAGAGTAGTGGTAACTCCTAAAGCTGGTCACTCTGCCAGTTTCGCTACAGATAAATAAGCGCAATTACCTCAGGGATTTTAAATTAAGAGCTGTCTTTCTGTCTCACAGAGTTATATGCAACTCTGTCATGTTTAAGCTTGAAGAAGCATTTTTTCTGCCTCCCTTGATGATTCTGTTATTGCCTAAGAGCAGGGGCTGGAAGTGGGGGGTGAGAAGTGATGCACTCCAAATGTCCTCAAATTACTGAAATGTCTGACCCCAGATCTGGGGTCCATTGGTCACAAGTCACACCCTTGGACAGTCTCTGCCTTGTCGACTGGGAGTCAACCAGCAAGCCCTCCTCCCGCACTGTGCTATTTGTACAAACTGCTGACTTGGAGGAAAAAGTAGATACAGAGCTTGTTTGCTTCTAGTGAGGTCCCCCTGGCATCCAGCTAAGAGGTGAGAAAACTAAATATAACAAACTTAAAACTACAATTATTGTAGGGGAGCTTGCCAGAGCCGCTATGAAGCTCCTAATGGTCTGTCGGGGATTTATGGATCAGCTGTGAAAATTTACTCACAGCTAAAACTTGCCAATCAAGTCCTCAGCTTTGGAACATTGCTACCAACTTTCACATAATACAGCTTGAAATCATAGAAGCGCCAAAGCAAAACAGTAGGTTTTAATGCTTCAAAGAAGGACACACAAAAGAAAAATCTATCATACTAAACAGATCAATAAGAAATGTGGGGGGAGTCTCTCTTCTGTGTGTTTGTATCTTTGTGTAAAAGGGTCTTATATTCTACAGAGCAGGAGGAGATTACAAACCGACCAGTGCCAAGTACTGCCAAAATGCACAGTAAGAGACAGTATGTTATACAGAAAAGGCTACAAATGGCTGTCTTGCAGTTTAGAGCAGATTCCCCCTGTAAATTATGCCAGCAATCCAGAAAGTAATCTTAGTTGCTGATATTTTATGTCCTTGCTGTATGGATTAGGATAAAATGGGATCTTCAAAAAATTTGTAAAAGCTCCTTCGAATATAGGGGGAAATACCACAAAATTGTATCTGTTATTTTCATGTTATTACATTAAAAAACTGCAGCAAATGTAACAAAAAAAAAAAAAAAATCCTGAGAACTTACATGGAAAACAAAGCAAGTAGCCAACTTAGATGACAGATGTAAGACAGTGCAATATATAAGGCGTGTTGATTTACTCTGCACAGATAACCATCTAAACAAAATGACTAAATCACTTCCAGCCCTTGCAAATTTCCATTTTACTCTTTTTTTTTTTTTTTTAAGGAAATTCAATCCTTTAATACTTTGCAATGCAGAAAACCTACAAAACCTAGGTTGAACAGTAATGATCCCTTGTCTTTTAGAAGTCTGATCTACCAAAGATACACTGATACATGATTAAACTTAAATTTCATTGTCAAATTTGAAGTAGGTAGTTAGCACTTTTTACTTCTCCAGGAGCTGGAAAAGAGAAGGTATGTTCAAATAAAATCCAAAAGCATAGAGAAAATACAAGAGTTGACTTAGTTTCAAGTACCACAGAACTTTTATTCTTTTGTTTACACCACTTTACCTATGAACCTGTTCGCCCATGCTGCCAAAAGAGGTATCTATAAACACCATCCCAGTCAACCACTATTCTTCTGTATTACTTACAAACTTGTTCACCTCTAGACACATCAGTGACACTCTCCTAAGTGTAATGCATGTCAGAGTAACCTTAGGCAAACCTCTTGGGCCACCTCAAAGAGAGTCAACAGAAAGATGCTGGCAAAAGGGTAAGCCCTGCCTGCAGCATGAGGAGAAGGTGTTGCTACAGGATAGAATAGTGACCTTGAATGAAGTGGTAAATAAAGAAAAGAGCCCAATGTTTGGTTGTCGGTTGGCAGGACGGTGGAAAGCTGTAGGTGACCTTACAAGAATGTGCCATGAGTGGGGCACAAATGGATGGTGCAGAGCACACGGACAGCAGGGGTGTGAATGTTAAGATGTGTTAATGGAAGAGTTTGGAAGACAAGAGGAGCCTAGGGTTGAAAAAAAATCTCACCCTAGTTTGCTAATATTTCTCTCTACGGTTTTAGGAGACAAGAGTCATATTTTCTCCAAATCCTATACTCAGTCTGAATTGTGCATAATCTCTGACAAAGAATTTTATAGGGGGGAGCAGAGGAAATCTCTGACAATCTCTGGAGTGGCATCCAGACTGCAAACCACACAAACACACATAGCTATGCACAGGTCTGCAGGGGCTGGAGCAAACTTCTCTGTACCAGAAGTTAATCTGCTCTCACTCTAGTTCCAGGCAGAGCAGAAAGCAGGGTGAAAAAGACATTATTAAAGCATTATATGGCATTTTGTTCTCAGTAAGTATTTTGTAATTTTATTTTACAGTTTTTTAAAAAACTGAGGCCAAAAGGAGAACAATAAAAGTTGGTCAGTGTAATGAACTGTATGTGTCATCAACCTAATAAAATTACTTCGCACATCTTCCCCTAAGAAGAGATTATGTTAATCAGCAGAGACAGAAATAATATTTCTCACTGCAGAAACAGACTGTGGTCAATTTACTGCCGCTTTTCAACTATACAATATGCAAAAGCCCACAGAAGAGTATTTGTTATCTCAGTAAAGGAAATGTCAGCCATCAAGCCACTTGTTGCAGAGGTACTTAAAGTCTATTTCTTAAAACAAAGATTCAAATGTAAGTAAAAATGCAAGAGCAACTCCTGCACATTTCCAGAGAAATGGCCCTAGCTCACAGACACCGTCAACTCACACATCTCCCCCCTTCAGGAAAAAAGCCACGACGTGTAAAACTGTAGCTTTTGACACTACCAAATTCAAGACATTTTACATTACCTGAATTCTAATACTCTGCAGCCTACTGTACAGAAAATCACAAGATTTATGGCAAGTTGAGGAAAGCTAAGACTAGATAACATCAGATGCTTTTGGTATCTCAAAAGCCATTAAGCCAGGGAAGGGCCCAGGTGATCAGAAGTCAGCCAGGGAGCTTGCTCATAACCTGCCCACAATGCCATTTTCTCTGTCCATCCCAGCCGGCAGAAGACATTACTCAAGGGAACAGGAGTTAAATACTTCCTTATCCTGTCCCTGTCTTTTCCTGGTAAGAAGTATATCAAGAAGTGATGAAGCAGAATATTACCCCATCCCTCTTAAAGCAGTCAGTATCATTAATATTTCATGTAACACAGGCTTTAGAGTTAAAACCACGCAGGAGATGGACTACACTTCACAACCAGTATAGCTACAGATTCGTATCACCCCCAGAGTCAGGCAGGGCTCATGGCATATTTGGAGCATTCTGCAAAGGCTGATGAGACACCTGCATGTCTTTAAATAACAGAGATGATGGAGGACAAATCTGAACAGCATCATTTAGTGCAACAGCCATGCAGCACAACACTGCCCATTCAGCTCATCTCCCAACACGGACATGCAGAAAACTAACAACAAATCCATCTTCCTTGTAGTTCCTCAGATGCACGAGAGAAACACACAGCTTGTGGTATAATTAGTATGAGTTAAACTCCATTTCACAAGTGTACATACACACACACACACACAAAAATGCAGTAAGCCTGCAAAAAAATAATTGCCTGTGCACTCATAAATACTTATCCTTTAAGAAAACAAGCCTTTGCCCCCTTCCTGCAACAGAACACCCAATGCTTTTATTTGGCATTTTTTCTAAACAGGCAAGAGACATTTGTAAAACAGGCTAGGCTTGAGTTGTCAGAACAGGACAGATATTAAACATTTCTAAAACCCAAAGGGGCAGGTTTTCTGGTTTCACCCAGCGTGTCAAGTGACAGCTTCACTGTGACGGGTCATTAATGTGACAAAGAGAAAGCAGCTGGACATAGACAGGCAGAGGCTAACAGAGCGATTACATCCTTAAATCAACTATAAAATGTTACAAAGGATGAAAAGGGGGGAAAAAAAGGGGCGAGTATATTCAGGGGAATAAAGTCAGTCTGATAAAGTGTCTAGCTGCAAATCAGATCAAAGGAGTTTGTTTAAATTAAAAAAAAAAATCAAGACAGCTTACTCTTCAGAAAAAGCAGATTCTATTTGAAAGAGTATTTTAAAGTGACTAAAATTATTATTTCATGCAAACAATCAATTTTTTACCCTCCTAAACAAATTTCTGCAGTCCTGTATGAAGTATAAATATATCTTTGAAGATCTAGTTCCTCCCATTTTGACAGCCCCCAGAAAGGATCAGAACTAAAACGTATTGAGGTTCTTACCCATYTCCTTTTCCTTTTCTCCAAATGGGGTCAGAAAGATTTTAGCATCATCACCACAGAGTAGCAGTAGCTCAGCAGGTCACACGTAACTATTCGCTGTCAGGTGCACGCAGCTTTGAATGGACAAGGGCTGAATTAAGAGGAAAACCAAAAGAACACATTTCCCAGTCTTCCCATTGATGGGAACAGTAGTATTAAATTTCCAATAAAAGAGCAACATCCAGGCAACTTAGTTACAGTAAAGAGGACTCCATTGCCATGTGTTGTGGTCCAAAAACCACTTACTATATTGCTTCTTATAAAGTACGTATTATTTAACTTTTTACTAAAGTCGGGATCACTGCCGTTATCTCCCTCTCCACTAAAATATGTGAAAGAATTTTGACATTTCTGGGCAACTAAGAATTGATTGATAACTGATAATACAAGCCAGATTACATGGAGAAGTCTGCATGCAAGGCATTCCTTCTAAATTCTTTTTTCTGACCCCTTTCCACTTCGTACCTCTGTGCTCGCTCTTCAAGCCTTAAATTCAATTTTATTGTGCTTTTCTCTCAATAAGCTGTCAGGTTTTAAATGAGAGTTAAAAAAAAAAAAAAAAAAAAAAAAAAAAAAAAANAAAAAAAAAACCAACAGAAAAAAACCAAACCCAAACACAAAAGATTTCAAGTCAAAGAACCCCACACTTTCAGTCATTTTTGTTTAAAACAGAGAACATCCGTATGATTAATTCATCTTTAAGCTTTGGGTCACACCTGATACACAGGAGGGGTCACTGGTTTCCACAAAAAAAGAAAATTAAAAAAAAGAAAAGTATTTTCAATGAGAAATTTTAAGAAAAGGAAATGTTAAGAGAAAAGAGAAATTTTAATTACCTGACTTGAAGGTAGTTATCATCGCTGATGCTACTTTTTGTAAGCAACTAAACTTAAAAGTGAAGCACCCCTAGGTGTCCCTGTCCCTGTCCCTCCATGCACACACACATTTGGTACACACATTTTAAGTCCTGATTTTAACGTCAGGTGAGGTCTAAGAAGAGTCTCAATAATTACACAGTAAGGAGACGGACAATTCCGAGAAAACTGAGGTTCCCTCGCTGTGTGTTTCACAACACACAGAGACGATGAATGGGAAACACAAGGAGGAGTTTAATAATGCGGGTTTAGTTCCCACATTCTCTGGCAAGTCCCACACCATGCAGTCTGCTTTTTCAGCTCCTGTCCCTTGTTTGGTGAGGCTTCTCAGCTAAGACAGCTACAGCACTTTCTGTTTTGTTTTCATGTCTGTTCCGGGCTGTTACAGTTGTTACGAGTTATCCGTTGGGTAGGGAAGCAACTCAGATTTTGGAGATGTACTTTAAAAGGCAAATAAATATGGAAAGCCTGGATCAGTAACCGTAAGAAGAGAAACAGTAAAACCAGTGTTTCTCCTAATGTCCCCTTGTTAAGTATCAGTTTAGCCTTTGCCATATATGCCAAACTATTTGCCATGACTAATGTATATAATGGGAGTACATTTCATATTTTATCTCTCCTGAGAGACCTTGAGTTGGGAAAAAAAAAGAAAGAAAAAAGAAAAAGAAAACCCCACACTTTAAGCATGTGCTTTTTGATTTTTTCCTTGTGTGTTTACTTTGTGTAAACATAACAGGTTTAAGCTTAAAAAAAAAAAAAAAGCTGGAGGTTATTTTTCCCAACAACTTTCCTCATCACTGCTATAGGAAATAAAGAACTCAAAGCATTCAGCACCAGCCTGCTTACTCCTGTCTGCCCCCAGAACTGGCACAAACTGATGACGACTCAGGCGCAGATGTTGGAAATTCCATCTTCCTTCCAGAGGAGCTCAAAATCTCCAGGGCACAACCCCTTAGAAAAAAAAATATTAACTTTGGTTTTCCCCCCCCATTGTTTTAAGACGTCTTTATTCAAGTTGTAAAACAAACGTATGCTCCTATTTCAACACAGAGAGTTAAAAACTGCTCCATTTCCACTGGACAGATATTATAACAAATCATTAGAACAGAAAGCGTGCAACCAGCCATTAAAACATACAAAGAGATTGCATTTCAATACAATTAGGTCTCCTATAATTATGGAGTTTACTTGCAGCATGTTTTAAGCGAGAGCTTTCACAGAAAGCACTCTTCATGCAACATCTTTATAGTTAGCCCACAGCCACCACTCGGTCCTTTCTCTCAGTTATTTCCAGCTAGTTGCTCCATCAGACTGCAATGAATCACACACCTGGAATTATTAATAGGAGTCTCCACTCTCTCATGCTGCTGAGGCACTGCAGTCAATCTAACAGCAGGTGCTAAAATTTGTCACACGCTGAGCTGTCATCTAAAAATTACATTTTGCAACACCACCTCCAAATTATAAACAAAAATCTTCTCATTAGAACAGACTTACCTAAAGAGGGAAAAAAAAACCAAACCAAAACAGCAGTTCGAAAAACGTATTAAGACCTTTCTGTGCAGAACAGGTATTTGAGGTCTTTTCAGAGATTTCCCATACGTGTTTCACTTGCCGGTGCTACAGGCCCTACCCTGCATCTCCACTCCTTCCCTACAACTGCAGTAGAAACCGGTTATGAACACTAACCAACACCATCATAACTGTCCTTCTCCTTCTTCTCAGTCTTCTGCTTTATTTCATATGCAAGCGTATGGTTTTGTAAGTCATCCCCCGTAGGGCATAAATTCAGGTTTCCCTTCCCCACTAGCTTTTCATTCTCAGCTCTACAACCTAAGGGCTTTGACTGCAATAAGGCTTTTTCTTTTGGAAAGTAAGAAGTATTTTCCCATCAAACATCACAACAACCTGTGCAGATAGAAAGCTTTAACTGCTCTGTAAATCTTACGATTGGACCTTTATTATCAACTGAAATGACGTTGTCACTCGGGGGAAAAATACAGCATGTAGACAGCATATTTCAATTCATATCTTATTGTATTTGGGTACTATCAGCAAGGAATTTCAAACTAGGGATTCAGTTATATTTTAATATTAAAATTACATTATAAATGTTAAAGCAGAGAGACATTTAAAGAATATGGTACATGCTACCTGCGTTGCACGAGTTCAGCCAATGTAGCTGCTACCAAAAACATTTCAGATCTCCAGTTTCGCTAAATTTTAATCCTTGTTCAACGCTCAGCGTTCACAGTGAAAGTTTACCAGCTGCCCATGTAGCAAATAATTTTTTAAAATTATATTGGCCTTCGCCTAACATCTGTAAAAATTTCTAACAAAAGTACTGGGGGGAAGAAAGAAGGAATCCAGAGAGCTTTTTAAGTTTAAATGGTATAAGAAAAAATAGAAGTGTTGAAACAGGGAGATCCAGTTAAACGCCACACAATGTTCTGACCTACACCGCTCTGAATTAGCATTCCGCGACTGCACACTTGTTTACTGCAGCTCGCAAAGCAAAAAGATGGCAATTGTTAAAAAAACAAACAAACAAACAATAGTCAAGAAAATCAAAATGCTCGGGAAAAGAGGTCAATGCTTTCTTTCCTAGTAATGAAACCGTGACTTCATTTTGTAGAAGAATCACTGCTTTCCTTTCCATCCTATTTTGCCAGTCATAATACCTGTTCTAACATATTAGAAATAAATTCAGAAGAGCAATTTCAGATATTCCCTAACATCTCACTTCCTAACAATCACCAAATATCCAATTCATATTATAAAACACCAAGTTATTATCAGTAAAGCAAAATATAATTTGCTTGCATTTTCAATTAAATGCAGGGTGGAGATTTATTAATTATCAGGTAAACGCAGAGGCGCACACCAAATTATGCCGCACGGTTGCAAAACTGTATGATCAAGTTGCAGGACCTTAGATGGAGATGTCCGACGTTTGCCATTTTGCGTCACATTACCATGACAAAGAACGGTCAGAACATGGCACCTCTCTCAAATCTTTCCATTAAAGGTAGGCTCAAAAGGAAACCATTTCAAGTTTTCCTACCTACAATTTGCTAGCAGGCATGACCGGCAAAAACGCGATGCCTTTGTACATAACACGCGCCGCATTAGAAATATAATCATGAAGCAGTCTCGACAGCTTGCAATACACATCCACACAAAGTCTTGATAAACGTGAAAAAATAAGGGCTGTCTTTAGACACCGTAGTTTAAAATTCTAGACTGATTTTAAGTAAGTGTAAATTACCTTCAGGTTGCACAATAACTCATACGTAGCACTGCAGCTGCCCGGCGGGCTTAGGAAGTGACCACTAGTGTTTCAGTTTCAATGCAAACTCCCAAGTCTGTACTTCCAAGTAGGAATAAAAACGTGGGTAACAAGAACCGTTAACGTTTTCACGATTAAGTTACAAAACATGATTTAAAAGCAAACAGACAAAAAGAAAACCAAGCATCAAGAAATTCATGGGCCACACTCCACAGCAACTTTAAAAGTCCAGTTTCATACATATTTATAAAAGATAACGATTCCCAACTTACAATAACATTCATGCTCTAAGTTTGTTGTAACGTTAAAGCATACGTGCACATATATATTTATATACGTGTAGGTATGTATTTTGCAAATACAAGTGCGAGAATTGAAAGCATTTCCTCCGTTAGTTACATTGTTGGGTTTTGTTGACAAACTGATAAAGGAGATGCCTAAGCCAGTGCCTTTCACAAAGCGGTTGTTGCAGGAAAGCAGCGCAAGCCCAGCTGCGAGGCCGCTGCAGCTCAACAGTGCTTTGTCATACTCGCATTTTGCTTGACGGCTGAACACAGGCTCAGTCCACTTGGTGGCCTGGGACATAATGTGAAAAGCGTTTCTCAACCTATGCCGCTGCGCAGCGCCCGGTGTCCTGCTTGTCAACTCAAGCAGCAAATCTTAAAGTAATAGAAGGCAGTTCTAATGGCTCCATAACCGGGCATTCGTTAGTAGATTTACTGCTCTGTTAAAAGCCCCTATTTCTTTTAACACGTTACGACTTGGGAAAAATCAGATACAGTGCATGCAACCATCTTGAATCAGCACAGATCAACTTATGTGTTACTCATGCTTCATGTACTAACTACGGAGCATTCGGTTTGTCTTCAAGCTTCTCATTTAGCCAGAAAAGTATCGCTCACACCACTGCATCTGTGTGGCAAAAGGACTTTTTCCCTCTTTCCGGATGGAAAACGAAACAGCAAAATGCCATTCGCATCATTGCCCCCATTAATGAGCCTTCCACGCACGCACAGGCTACTTCTTCTGTGACAGTTTTGCAGAGATGCGATCGCTTCTGGCACAGCACGAACTCCCTCGCTCCAGGCCGGACGAGGAGACGCCTCAGCCCGCAAGCAGAGAGGCGGCTGCAGGTCACGGCACACGGCAGCAACCACGGAAAGGTGAAGAAAACTTTCCCGACCCAGCTCCCGGGCGGCGCGGACCCCCGCCCGGAGGAGACGCGGTGCCGGGGCGAGGCCTCGGAAAACCGACACGAGCGGCTTTTCGGGCAGAAAACTTCTGCTGGGAAGCGGGACCGGTGCCGGTCTTTAGAGGGATACGTGTCCCGCATCAGTGGGGACGGCACCGCCGCCACCCGCACGGCCGCTGCCCCGGGCGGCGGAGGCGAGGCTCAGCCCCGCGGGGCACCGCTCGGCCGGGGCCGGGCCGACCGTCCGCCCGCCCGGCTGTCAGTCTGGGCGCGGGGGAGGGAAGGGGGGAACGGCCGCCGGGGCGCGAGAGCGACCCGCGCCTGCCCGCCCGCCCGCCCTCCCGGCCCGGCGGAACGCGGGGCGGCTCTTACTTGTGGAGGAGCTGGGGCAGGCTGGGCGGCGGCGGCATCCCTCGGCCAGGGCTCCGGCTGGGGGCCCCGCTGCGGGCATCACTCTCCGGCGGGTCAGCGCCGCGGGGGGCCGGGGCCTGGCTCATGGCAGCGGCGGGGACCATGCGGGGAGGCCCCTGCGGCGGGAGGCGCGGGTGGCCGCGCAGCCCTCCGCCGCGGCGGCGAAAGGGAAAGAGGGGGCAGAGGACCGGCTCTGGAGGCAACCGCGCTCCCCCCGCCGCCCCCCCGCCGGGCTGCGGCCGGGCTGGCGACGGCGGGACAGGCA